>WEKX01023072.1:326776-507241 GCA_013390025.1 Pitta sordida
GTAAATTACAAGATGACCTGGTAATAATCACAAGGTTATTTTATTTCTGGTTTTCTAAAGCAGACATATTTAGTATTCTAAAAAAGCAATCGGAGATAAGTGCAAAGAAGCCATGTTATTCTACGTCATAGTAGCAATCCCTCTTCCCTTAGGAATTGAATTACATAAAATACTTCAAGAAAACCCCATATGACATTTTGTAAATAAAAAATTTAATCTTTAAAAAATTGCTTAGTGCAACTATGTATACAAAAGTATTACTAAATCAGAAACAGGACACAAACTACAAGCATGAAAGAAAATGCCATTTCTAGCTTTACAGAAAATACCATAATAAAAGTACTCAAAACCTGCAGTTTCTTCCAAGTCTGCGTGCACTAAAATGTGTCTTGAACTGAAGTTGCCTTCATAGTGCACTTGATTTACCAAACCAAACCAGTCCTATTTATCTGCTAAAAAGATAAAGCGGGGAGAATACAAACATCTTCTCTCCACACTACTCTGCCCATAACCTCTCATCTCAGCTTTCATATCCAGTAACAAGCTCTCGAACTGAACACTTACAGCCTGCAAGTAGCCAAAGCACAGGGCCTTCATGATACCCAATGAGCCATCATGACACTTCCATGTCATCCATCATAGATGTGATGTACCATATCATATGAAATGTAGACGTCATAACCATCTTTATTTCCTTCCAAGTTCAATGTCAGTTTAAATTCTGTTCATGAAGTGAAGGTGTATGTAACTATATGTGCATATTCTCTGCCAAGAAAAGAAAACAGCTAGTACTCTAATAATCACCTGCAAAGCAAGCAGATGAAGTACTTTACTAGGGCAAGCAGAAAATTTTTTCATGAGGTATATCTACAGAGCTTATTTTTTTTTCTGGCTTCAACTTAAAGTCACTGGAAAAGCATGCACTCATGATAACTTGGTATGGGGTTTTGCTCATTCCAAACATTTGAAAAGAAAATGCAAGTTGTTTATAAAATTGGTTTTCTTGTTTATTTTAAATGAAGCTGGTACAGACAATGTCCATTTAAAACCCACGTCCCAGGCCAAAACGTACAAACAAGAGTGTCAAAGTAACACCAGCTGGCTGCTGTGAACATTCTTGCACAAATACCTGCGTGTACTAATTCCTATATGAAGTTAAAATGCTTCTGGGCTCTTCTGGTAAGATTTAAAAATCATTAGGGTTTTCAATTTTATGTCTTCAGCAAAGCCATCTCTGGAGCAAGGAACAGATGACATCAGTTCTAGCTTTTCCATTCCAACTTGGTAATCTTCTTTGTTGGGCCATCAGCACAACTTAAGCAAAATAGCTCTGAGTTATGGATACACAACTTCTCCACAGTTTAGTTCTCTGAAAAACTTCATCTCGCACTGAAAGTTATAGTCCAGGAGTGAAACAGTCACACATCAAAACTTCAGGGCAGATATGGAAGTCAGTAAGAACACTTGCCCACCTGGCAGATCTTACAGCCTTCGTGCCTGAAATGCACGAACCTAGTGAACATATAAATGCATGTGTGTACATGTATTCCTAAAGGGAAGGGCAGAAGGGAAGAGGGAAGCAAGGTTGCAGCTGGATCACAGAAGTTCAGCACAATGAAAACAGAAACAATAGTGTATAATGAGCACGAGAATTCAAAATACCAGACGCTTGAAAGTAAACTCCCAGAGATGGGGTGCCAGTTTCAGTGTTGAACACCACATTACAAAAGAACTATTATTTAAAAATAAAAAAGGATTAAGAGGGAAGAAAAACAGAAGGATCTAAACTGTTGAGTGACCCCCCGTCTGTTCCTGATAAACTTCAATCACATCTTCCTCCTCCATCCCCAGCTGTGAGAAGAGAGAAAAACAGCAAATAATTGTTATATATCTGGTGCAATGAAATCAAGTCCTAGACAAGTTATACAATGGTCTCTTCCTTTGTCCCATCATACTCATCAAACAGGTGAAAAAGCCTTATAGCAAAGCCTAAACCCATTTGTGGGGCTGTACACATCAGGCTGGAAGTTGGTAGCTTTACCTTTCTCTACACCCTTGTTCAGGGGGAACATCACAGTGAACGCACCAGCTGTACAGCCACACGAATTACAGACAGCACACCACCAACTCACAATACAGCCAACACCTACACCTTGGAACTCAGAGCTTGTTTACAGCTCTTCTCTCAGAGAAAGCCACTTGTTCAGTTTCACAGTTAACAAGTTGTTTTGATTCTTCAGAAGGTCATTATTTTGAGTTTTTCTTCCTGCTTTATCATAACAATTGGTGGAAGTCACTGGACAGAAGTAGCTGTTTTCTGTTTATTTACACTCTGACTTAGTAAATGCAAACTAAATACATGTTTATTCCAAGGGCACACTGAAGTTCAAGCTCAACAACTGGGAACTTACCTTCAGATTTCCCCTTCCCTCTAGTAAGCTGTGACTGTACCCTCCCTTCTGAGTCATTACACATGAAGATCCCACCAGTCCCTTTCTGAATGGCCTACCAGCCTTATTAAAGATACTAATTAGTGAAATATTGCCAGACTATTGGACTAAATACAGTCCAGTAAATTGGCTGTATGTAAAGAAAATCTTCATTCTGGTTAGCTGTCTAGCAGAACAGATAAACCAACCAAGTCAGTATTTAGTTTCTCCGATGACTTAGATCACACTTCCAAAAGAAACTCACCTCCTTGGGGGTATGATTATCAGTAATTCTCTGACCCTCAAAGAGGAACCTGAGTGAATTCATTGGAACACCCTGAAAAAAGAAACAGATGTACAAGAAAAAAAACAACTTACTGAAAGTTGTATGTGTTTACAACAGAAACATTTTTAATAAAAAAACACATGTAAAAGCAAAAAAATAAAGTTATTTCCTATTACACAGGCAGCTCAGCTATTCTGTTGCACTCATGTAGACTACGAAGAAGTAACTCAACCAGCATGGGAGTGCCAAAACACGCTTATTCCAGTGTCTCACTGCACTTCTGGCTCAACAGCATGGATGTGTCCTTAGCTGGTTTCCCTTGTCTTTATTTATAACTGAAGTATTGACTATACCCTCCTTCCCAAGACATTACATATGAAAGTCTTGTCTTTCTCTGAACTGCATATCAGTCTTATTAAAGATCCTAAGACAACAGGAGGAACATGATGTTTACTTTGTGAACTCCAATCCTTGCTTTCCCAATCTTCTGTGACTACAAACTTCTATGTTACCAGTTCTGTAAAAGCTCTACACTGGGGACAGAAAAAGCAGAGCTGAGGGGGAGAAAAATGAATGTTGATAAAGGGAATCACAGATCCTCCAGAATTCAGGCCAGGAGACATAGCTGCGTTCATTCAAACAATTATTTCTTCCTTAAAAAAAAATTCCACACACGCATTTTCAGTAGTCAGTAAGACTGTTGCATGAATAATATCCAAGATGTTATTTTAAAATTTCAGGTTTTTCAAATGAATCACAGTTTTAATCATTTGGATTTGGCTATAAACATATCTGGTGCTTGATCTTTTCTTTCCTCCTACTCCAGAAAGGGAGCAAAAAAGAACTCATTCCACAAAAGAACACTTCAATGACAAGCTCAACTTGTCTCAAAGTATTAAGAAACCCTCCCCCCCCAAGTATTATTACTTATGATTATATCTCCTGAAGTGAACTCCAACACACTTATCCAAGAAAAGGCCACACAAGGCATCTATCCCCAAAGCTGAGGGCAAACTAGGCCAGGGCTTCTGGAAATAGCAGCTGTGAATCCACAGTATCTGCCACAGAATCTGGAAGTAAAGATACATTTTGGTTCCATAACAGTTGTTACTATTTACCCACATAATGTAGCAGATTTAGTTTTAATTTAGGGCACAATAGCTGGTGTTCCTTGATTACCATATTAGTGGTTGTAACAATGCCTGAGGCTGCAGCTATTCTACACCTTTAAGAGAATTTTACCTGGATCAGAAGACTCTACAGCAGCCATAAATGCATCTGGGCATTTTAAAACAAATTCTATGTCTTCTGAGCAGCCCGTGCATATTTTCCAACAGTAATTTTAACTCACTACAAACTTCACAACAGTCTTACATAAGAACACCTTTACTTGTCAAAAGAAATTATGTGACCCATTACATTTGTCCTGTCAGATACCTAAAATGTCTTTATTTGAAAGAACAATGAGAAAAGTGGTTTGGGGGTTTATTTTCTTTTTAAAGACAGTGCCATTGCTTCACAAACCTGTCTCTGACAGTATGATTCTTTGAGTTTCTTGAGGTGTGTTGTCATTTTCACCTTGAAGTGAATTTCACTGCTGTCCTGAGAGCAGAAAAGAAAAAAATTAACTCTCCCTGTAGCAAATGCTAACTTTATCTCTGTCATTTTAAAGTCTTTCATTAAGAAAAATTTATACAAACCTAACACAGAATTCAGTTTAACTACCACGATGCACACCTTGGTGCATCATAACATGAACCTCCAGGATGATATATCAGTCACTAAATTCATCATGTACTTCCACAGGAAGCTCCTTTAAAACACAGATGCCACAGTACAGCCTTGGACTCAATTCAGAGGTTTTGGACTTAAAAGTACTAAACTCCATACATGGTTCAGTCTGTGCTTCCATCTTTACCCAGCTGATGTACTTACAAAATACACACACATGTGGGGGACTTCTGCTCTGAGGCTCCTAAGGAGACAAGTTAAAGCTTGCCCTTCAAAATATATATGAAATCTTGTTCAATTAGAGTAATTACCTAGAAGTTAGGATGCAGGCAGACTTGGCAACACAACACTAACCCAAGGAGAAAACTCAGGTCTCATTATTTTGTAGTCCTTCCTAGAGCTACAAGATATGAGCAGTTACAACTGTCAAAATGGCTACACGTAAAATGGAGTGCAAGAAGCTCTATGCAAAAAGCACGTGGGCAACTTTTAGCTTTTGAATGTGTTCTCGTCATTGCTGATTAAGCCAGCAAGAAGTAAAGTAGTTTCTGTTAGTCCTACTTTAAGTCGTGTCTCCACCCAACAGCAGCAAACAATACCACAAACAATCCTAGTGAAGGCATCTGAGCTAGGGATTGTTTGCACAGGAGTTCTGTGCAAGAAGGATCTCCCCATTCACATCCCAACACAGCTTGAACGCAGACTTACAGTCCACCATTCACATCTACCAACACACCAGCCAACAGAATGCTTTTCCTACCCCTCTCCAAGACAGCTGATCCCACACCTAGGGTACTACACCAACTTTGAAGATCTGAGTTTATCGCTTTTGACACTTATTTCATTCACATCTTATTAATCCATCAATGCATCAAAAACATCCACACCAGAATATACTAACACACATTACTGGCAATTGAAAGTAGTTTGTGATGGGGGGGAATCCCCACTTTAGAACTGACAATATGAGCTTTCATTTGGTCATTTCTACTGTACAAAAACTCACACCTCCTCCAAGTGGCAACAAGCAATAATGTAAAAACTCACCTGCCCAATGACTTTGAGTTTAATGTACTCCCCTTCTTTCTTATCACCTAAGTCCTCAGCTGAAGGTTTTGCTTCCTATAAGAAAAAACAAAGAATCCAATGAGTACAATATTTTGTAATTTCCCCTGGACAGTATGGCAGCTGTTATCCTCTTTATTGCACAAAATCCCACTGCTCAAGGTGTCATTTTTCTGTTTGTGTGAAAAACAACAGCAACATAATATCAAAAATGTTGTCTTGTCTGCCCATGAAGAGTTCAACTGATAATGGGTGAGAAACTGTAAAGAACACAAGAGATGAGAATAATCATTTGGAAATACATGCCACAAAAATATATTTTACTTTTTGTTATTATTATGTATTATTTTATACCACAAACTCTTAGACAACAAACAAACTGCCAAAATAAACAGGAAGTATACTCAGAGGCTCAGGTATCTGATGGAAAAAAGAACATTGTGAGGAGAGTAAAGAGAAAGCACAAGTGACACCCCGTGCACTCATTTTCCAATCTATCACATCAAAGGTAGTCACCACTTTCAAAAGGAGAGTCAGCCACCTTCTCTTCCATGACAACAAAACAACATCAAGCAACAGCGTCCCTCTACATGTTTAAAACCACAATTCTTCAATGTTTTAGAAGCTGCAGTTCCAAGAACTAGAGTGTTTTGATATCTTTCCAGGGTAAGAATTAGCTGTACAGACAAGTTTGATTCAACAACTTCAGCACTAAAGCTCATCAAAAGGGAAGTGTTATTCACTCTAATACATGAGTTAAGGACATCAAAGATTTCATGTGAGCAGTTGATAGATAAAACAAGTGAAAGATCAGGTACTATTAAGCCCATTCCTTGCCTGTCACTACATATTCTGGGTCATGCCTTTAGTCGTGTCGCACTGCAGCATAAGGGGATTTTACACAGATACTGCCTCAGGTCTGGGTGATGCTCAGTGAAGAGGTGTTCTCAAGCACTCTGAAATACGGACACCCTGCTGATGGTGTTTGAAACCTTCCTTTCATATTTTGTTGCTTCACACAGTGCCTACCATAGGCTTTTCCACAGCCCCAAAGGAACTTTTTGTAAAAGCTGTATGGTATGGTTGGACTTGAACTTCAGGATCAAACACCAAAAAAAACACTAACCTTCTCTCAAGTCCATCCAGGTAGGACTCTATCTCCCGATTAAAACTGCAGACAAGCCTTTTTAAGCTTAATTTATTTTCCTCCTTAAATAAGTTAAACATGCACAACTTCTTTGAATGCTTAAAGTTCAGGGAAGGGCATGAGGCAAGTTTGCAAACACTTCTCCCATCTGTAACACTCTCAGTTTGGAGTAGAGAGAGAAAGCACTATCAGCTAGACTCACTACCTCAACCCAGATCAATTCAGTTTCTGCAATGACAAACTATGAGCCAGAGACTCCACATGGTTTGAATCCCTTTTGGTTTTTTTCCTTTTACCAACCCAGACACAACCTGAACTGCTGGGACTGATTCATCACTCTTCCATCTCAAACCCCACACCTGAATACAAGCTTTCAGGAAACTAGATACCCTCAGGTCTCCAAGCAAGTCACTTTTCAAGCATGAAAGGAGTCTTCATGGGTAGCACAGCCACATCAATTCTGTCCCCCACCAAAGTTTTCCCTTTCTAACATATTTGGAGTCTAAAATCATGGGATTATTTTCAGAAACACAAACACACTGGTTTTCACTCCTGACTAGAAAGGAAAACACCAACAACCTGCAGTGTGTTCTGACAATCTGCACAAGCATTTTCAATGTCCATATCCAAGATGAATAACCTCTAGGAATAAGAGAGATTCAGACCTCTACAGATCCAAAGCCTGCAACTTCAAAACTAGCTCCTCTTTCACTATCCCTGAAGGAATTTGCAGGAACACACTGTTCCTTTACATGATGTTTCAGGTCAGCCACTGTCCAAGTTTCCCTTACAAATTGCACGAGAGCCTATCACCCCAGTACAGACATTTCTAGTAGTTACATTGCTGTGTGCATTGTAACAGATCTACCTGCTTAGATTGCCAAACCAAATCATCCTGTACAAGGTATTATGTACTACCTAACTATCACTGCTACTGTGACAGTGCCTCTGGCCAACAGCAGTGGAAACTGTGATTCATGTTTGATGCCTACGCTCAAGGCAAGAGGGATGAAGCACTAAAAACAAATAGGGGAGGCAGCGAACAGTAGAATAAGCAGAGGGACCTGGAGTCTTCAAACCATAAGATGCTCATTTAAAGCCCCAGCAACCTCTCACCCCCTAAATAAGGGCAAAGAGAGATGTAACTTCAGGGAAAGAGAAATAGTACTATCAAATCAATCTTGACAGTGCCAATAACTAAAGTTTAAAATAGCAGCAAAATCCTTTAAATTAGAAGGTTAAATCACAAGATCCAGCAAGTCTGAAACAGCTCCCTGCAGTTTGTCAGTGAACTCTATTACCATTCAATGCCAAATGGTAAAGGCAACACAAAGCTACTTCAGAACAAAGAAAGCAAGGAGACTGCAAAGCTGCTAAACTACAAGAATTTGCCAACAAAACCCTGCATCAGCAGTTTCAAGCAAGCCTTTAGACTTCTGCTTGCTCTGTGAAAGGAATGGTGCTTAGGACATCTCCTGAAACAGTACACGAAAAAGACCACCATACAAGCAGACCAGAAATACCACAACACTCCAACTTGTAACTTTTCATAAGAGGCTCAAAGTTTTAAAGGCTTTGTTGTACAGTTTTCCTAAACAGCACAAAATAAGGCTTTTAGTACTGTCTCACATTTATATACCAACACTAAATTCATGACCCTAAAGAACACACAAAGTTTCTTGGATGAAATCCTGGTACCACTATTGCAAAATAAACACTGTAAGGCAACATATTGCCAGTTTTCTCTTCCAGTTTTCAAAAGTGGTGAATGATACATGTCCAAGTCTACAAAAAACAAACTATACTCAGCATTTTAAAGAAAAATTAACAAAACCAAAACTACTGGAGGAATAGGCCTAAGTGAGCAAATAAACTCTTATCTTTCTTATAAGAGTGGGAAAAAGCTTATAAAGTATAGCATTCTTTATTAATACATACTACATGAACGGATAAAACTGACAGCATATAGATCCATTGAAGGCAAAACCAACCTAAGCCCCTTGAAGGGAGTAATCACACATGGGGTATTTTCCAAGTCTGCCCTTCTTGTAAGCATTTTTACTTATCAAACAAGTCAATTTCCCATTGGAAATAAAGAACTAAGTCAGGTATATTTCTTTTACTATAAAGACAAGCCAGAGTTATTTTAAGTTTGACAAATGATGCCCTCAACTCAATTTCAGGGCCAAAAAGAAAGACACCGTAAGCAAGATACAATTTGAGGTAATCCAATTATTCTGGTAGGATTGATAAACAGGGGAATGCAATTTACAGTGCTGCATAACCCTATGTTATACATACTACATATTACTTAAGCAGTGAATGATACACGTAACCACGCTTTGCTTATCTATTAAAGACAGACAGTCAGACAACACGGCCCTTATTCACAGCCTTTAAGACACATATCCACAAAAGTCACCACATAAATGCAACTTTACATACTTCAAGCAGTCCTAAAGACAAATTACATGTGTGTTTTAGCAGACCTTGCCTGGAGAAGGAATTACTTGACAAAAGCTGCTATGTGTTAAAACATGCCTTGGTTCACATATGGAAACAGCTACAGAGCAGGTCACAGGAACATCTGTCTACAAAATCTAGTTCAAAATTTCAAACGCAGTCACTTGCGCGTATTTTACTACAGTAGGAATGTGTCCTACCGGGAGCCAGCCATGGCTGTTCTCCCAGCTGCCCTCTCCCAGGCACAGGCAGCAGCACCATCCTCAGCTGCATTGTACTTCCAAGCCGGGGGAGGGGAGGGAGACCACCAGCGCACACAGCTCTGGTTTCTGTTCCCCGGCCGAAACCTATCGAGGCTGACTCTCAGCTCAGCCTTGTCTCCGGGTACTTTGAATTTCCTGACTGTCACTAGTGCTATTCTTGACTTCACAGCACTACAAGAAGCTGACGTTGACTTTTCCAAAGCACCAGCATCACGACAAAATTAGAAAACACGGCTCAATGAAGGCATTACAAAAAATAAAGTGAAATAGAATAGTAATTAAACCCGGAACGCTGCTTTAACTTTCCACCAGCAGGTCACATAGCCTAAAGCAATAGTTGTAAGCAAAGGGCTGTACACATGCCAGGCCGAGCAAGCCAGGAACTTGCAGTACAAATAACTATTTAAGTGTATGGCTCACAAGACAGAACTGACAGGGACATAACGACGTACAAGGAGCGAAGGCAGGACAGAGCCTTGGTTAAGGACCGGGTAATTACTACAGCCAGGCAGCGCCCAACAAGGAACGCCTGGGTTTTGTGCTCCCACCCCTCCCGCATTCCTTGGGCTAACAGCGGGCCCGGCCTGCCCAGCCTAACCCGCACAAAGCCCGCTCCGGGGGACGAGCATCCTACCACACACCCGGGAAACGGAAAACGAAAGAAAACAACCGTTGTGCAACACCGCTCACCCCTCGCTGCACTCCCGGGCCGGGGCTGCCCCGGCGGCCATCCCGCTCCGGCCCCTAATGCCCCCGCCTGGAGCCCGCCCGGTGCTCCCCGCCAAACACCCCGAGGGAAGGGGACAGGGGGATTAAAAGGAAGGGGGAGGGGAGGCTGAGTTCAGCCGAGGTCGGAGATCGGCATCCACGGACACACACACACTCCCCGAGGGGCACGTTCCCCCCGGGCCCCGCTCGCCCCGAGCAGGGGCTGCCCCGCGGCTGACGGGGGAGGGCGCAGGCAGCTCCTCCCCTACCCCCGGGGCTCCGAGGCCGCCGCCGCCCCTCGAGCGGTCCNAACCCACCTGGACACATTGCTGTGTCTGTCACCTGCTCTGGGGGACCCTGCCCTGGCAAAGGGGTTGGACTAAGTGATCTCCACAGGTCCCTTCCAACCCTAAAAATATGTGATGCTGTGAAGTCACATAACCCTTCCCACAACACCAGATCTTGGAGCAAAAGTCTCTCTCACTACACCTGCCTCTAAAGCCCAAGAGATAATACATATTTCACAACAAAACTCACCGTTCTATTTAGGCACAGTTTGCATTTTTTTTAATCATCACAAGATAAACAAAAACATTGTGTATTTGCACAAACTTGCAGCAATACACTGCACTAGCACAGAACAGGCTTTACATGGGCACAGCACAGCTGTTTAGAGGTCTGCTCTAAAAGCAACACCTACACCTGAACAGATTACGTTTAGACTGCAAGCTGTTTGACTGTAGCATGTAGTAGTAACATCCCTCTACAAGAACTCCAGCATGGCATCACTGCTGGAATAGGCACACACTTACATCTAAGAGAGTTAGCAGAAAAAAAGCCCCCACATGAGAACCACAAAATAACATAAATGTAAAATAAGTGGATGAAGAGAAGTTAGCTCCACTGAAACAGGAGATTATTACCTCAATGCTAATAAGCTGCGGCAGGCTCGGCTGGGCCGCTGCAGGCGCTCCGCTCCTTTCTCTGCCCGCAGCGCAAACACAGGGCCGCGGCGGGGCGGGATTTCCTGTGCGCCTGAGCTCACTTCCCGCCCGGGCTGCGCTATCCACCGCCCCCGGCCCGGATCGGCCGCGGCTCCGCGTCCCGGAGGGGCCCCGGAGACTCACGGTCACAGTCACAGTCACAGGCACAGGCACAGTCACAGCNGGGTTTAACTTTACCGGCTACTTTTGGGAAAGAGTTAGAAATTGCTCTTTGCAGAGCACATTCATCAATACAGGCATCTCAGTGTTCTCTGTGCCATGTTCCTTTGCAATAACATCAGCAGCTGCACTCTGTGCCTACATTGTTGCATCTCACAAGCTGAATGTAGATTTACAAACACAGCTACACCGAGAGATGCACTTTTACTACCCACTGAAATGATCAGTATCTAGAATAGTGGGAATTAGTTTTAATCACAACAGTTAAAACAATTCAGAATTAACAGGGGAGGGAAAAATAAATAAAGAGAACCCAAACAGATGCTATACAGAGCTGCAGAATGAAGATGATCTTTTTTAGACAAGGCCTAGCAGGCAGGAAATCCGAATATGTTCACACTGTGCCAAACTCACAGTAAGAGCTCATTATGAGCTTAACAACACTATACAAAGCACCAAAACAAGACTTTAAAAGGCTTCACAGCAACACACAATACTAACAGAATAGAAAAACAACAAATACCCTGTTCTGAACATCACTGCTTTTCACAAATTAAAACAGTTTTAAAGAGGGAGAGTAGCCTCACAGTGATAAAGGCCAAAGTCTCAGTCACAAAACCAATGTTTCCATGTATTCCCATAATAAAAGCTAACACTCACATGAGTCAGAACACAGTTTCCTATCCTTACAGACTGCCATAAAGGCATAATGTTGAAGTGTGCATACATGCTAACTCTCAGTAACATCACCTCTCCTAACTTCCTTCTTGCTTGGTTGTGGATGCATTACCTCCTCAAGATACAATCTAGATTTGTAACAGGATATGCAAAGTTAGTCTCTAATCAGCCATGAGAACTGCAGGTGTACATCAACAAAACTCACCTTTCTTCTTTGACAGCCCAAACTCAACACAGAACATACATAAAACACAGCTAAAAAAGCTGCTGCTTTAAAGATACCAAATACATATACCTACACAAACATCTTCCCGCAAAAACCCAAAGTCAGCCTTACATTTGCACGCACCATCAAAGCTACCTACCCTACTGACCTCACTCAGTTCTCAGGTGTTTTCTAATGTCTCTTGTTTCCCCATCTGCACCTAATTTCAACCACCTGAAGTCAATAACGTTTACCTCTGTTCCTTAAAATCGCTACTAGCTGATTTCTCCAAAGCCACATACATAGTTTGGGGCCCAAGAGCTGTTAGTGATTTTCTGGGAACTACTGGGCCACACATACAGTCCGTGCAAAGCTTCTTCAGCCCATCAAAATAAGATTCTTATAAAAGCAGCCGTTAACCCAAGAATGATGGGTAGTCTCATAATGCCAGCTTGTTTGCCTGAGAGGGGTTAGTGCTTGCAAACAGGATGACTGCAGTGTTCTAAGGCAGACAGCTACATAACATTGAAGCTTACATAATACATAGTAGGTAGTACTGCCCTGAACCAGCAGCACCAGAACAGTATTTTAAAACCAGGTGGAACCTGGAAATTGCCTGACTATTTGAACCTAATGCCTTTGGCAATATTACTGGTTGTGGGACTTAAAAGAATTGGTTACATTATGTAAATCATCTAAGTCTTTCCTTTAAAAAGACCTTCAGAATTATGTGAGTCCCCTGATTTCTCTAGTGGCTTTCCAGCACACTCCTTACACGAGAAGCCGGGAGGAAACAAAGGCGTGCTGACTCATATGGATGGTTGCATAAAATGCAGCAATAGATGTCTGATATAAATCAAGCCCAAGCGTTGCTTGGAGCCTCTTTTCCTGCGGGCAGAGAAATCTCTGCCTTTGTCTTCAGGGTAGTCCACGTGAAATAAGTGGGAATTTCTAAGGGCAAGGAGCGGTGCTTCCCTCCTGCCTCCCGCCAGCTCGCAGCTGCTCAGCTCCTCAGCAGGGCCTGGTGCACAAGCAGGTCAGGGAGGCACCGCAGCGCGGACAGACGGCGCTGGCCACAGAGCCACAGAGCAGGGGCACAGAGCGGCCCCGCCGCCCCTCCTGGACCCGGACAGGGCTGCCGGGACCCCAGGAACGCCGCAGATCGCGGGGAAACAACCAGCACTTAAAATGCGTGGTTTATATGCAGGTTATTTGGTGCTTCTCAGTTGGAGAAGCAAAGCTTTTAAACACAGCTGCACGTAGTCACGACGTATTAAGTCACGTTGGAAAAGACCACAGAGATCATCTGGTCCAGCCTGGCACCTGTTCCCTAACCCGCTGTCACCCTGCCACCAACACCCGCCCTACCAGTAACACACTATCCCATTAGCCAGGTCATGCTGTGCAGTACAGCACCCAACCTGTTCCTAAACCACCTCCCTGGGCAGCCCATTCCACTGAGAGATCACCCTCTCTGTGAAAATGCTCCTCCTAATGCCCAGCCTAAATCTCCCCTGATGCAGTTTAAGACCGTGTCCTCCCGTTCTGTCACTGCGGGCACTGTCTGGGTGTGAGGATCTGCAGAGCAGGCACCGGGACACGGGCCCGGCTGTAACGCCCCAGCACAGCTCGGGGCCGCCAGCTCACGCCTGTGTCGGGATCCGCTTGGGAAACAAAAGCCTCCAGGAGGGGCACCGAGCCCCAGGCGCTGTTTGCGGGCACAGGCCATCGCGGTACCAGCACTAGGCGGCGGCAGCACAGAGCGATAACCCCGCGGGGCCCGTGCCGGGTCTGTACGTGCGCAGGGGCGGGGCGGGCCGGGGGCGCATGCGCGGTCTCGCCGNCCCCCTCCCGCCGAGGGCATGTGGGGAGGAAGGCGGTTTGAGGGCTTTCCCTGGCTGTGCCCGCAGGAGCCCGGGGATGCGGGACGGGAGCGCGGGTGTCCCGGGGGGGACCCTCACCCTCCCCTGTGCCCGCGGGAGAAGCGGAGCGCTCCGGGGCACTGCCGACCTCCCGGCCCGGCCGCTCCGAGCTGCGGCTTCGCGCGGCTTTGGACGGGTTTTAACCGGAGCTGCTGCAGTGCAGAGCCTGTTCTCTGGCTCGAGTGTAGGTGTCGGTGCAGTTTCACCGCCTTGTTCATAGCTGGATCATAACATTTCTGTTTTCCTCACCTCAGCCTAACGTTTTTCTGGGTTTAGCTTGTGTGAACACAACGGCAGGTGCTACGAGAGCCAGGCCCTGGAACAACATCCTTGGTGCTGCTCTGCAGAGCACTGTATTTGCTTCATCTGCCCTTAAACCTTTCCTCCTCCTTGTAGTGCAGCTGTGCAATTCAGGCAAGGAGGATTTCACGGCATAAGCTTTGGGAAGAAGCCAGAAATACTTCTAAAAACAGATAGCTTCTGTCCTGTGCCCCCATTCCAAGGCTTATACCCAGGGAACTGACACACGTACATCAATTTCCCTGAAGGTTTTGCTCATGGGATGTTCACACAGAGTAGTATCCTGCACTTGAAAGTTACTGAAAATAAAAAAAAATAAAGTACCTCTTAAGTAGGCTCATACCTCTTGTACAACGAGCCAGGCCTTTTAACCTTTCACAGGAGCAAGGAGAGGCTGGACATAACCAATATTTTAATTTCTGAAAGCACAGTAGGCATAAAGCAAAGGCTGGAGGGACACAAAGAGAAGTGCCAGTGGGGTCTCTGCAGAAGTGCTGCAGGGGTGAGCAGCTGGGAGGGCTCTGCTGGAGATGGGTGCACAGGGGGGCTGGAGGGCTGGGGGAGAGGTGAAGGCTGTCTGTCTGCTGGAAAGGAGCAGAAGCAGTATTTTATTAGAATATGTGTTTTGAGACAAGGTTTGGTTTTCCATGGAGATTTTGTTGGCAGCTGCCAGGACCAGATACAGCAAAGCCACAGCCCCAGTGCACATGTTCAGGGCAAGGCTCTCAATCGCAGCATTCCTTCCCTAGGTATTTGTGGCCAGCAGAACTGTGCTGTGCCTTTATTCCTTGGTGATCCAGGCCTGCTGTCATCTGCAAGCTGTGTAGCTCTGAAGTATTCCTTTGTAGGTGTTGTAGAGAGCAAAGAGCAAAGGACAAATGGGATATAGCCATGTTCTAGATCTTGGAAGCCTTTCTCCAGTGAGTCTTACTATCTCAAATGACACAAAATGTCCATAGGTGTGTAATTTCTAGATGCTAACAGTCTTGATTTAGCAGCTTCTATGTCTGTTTTTTTCTGTGTGCCGATGCCTGTTTATAGAAGATGAAAATTCTGTTGGCCTCAGGGTAGGAAAGATGAACTGGAGGAAAGGATTGGCAGTCTGAGGAAAGGAAGAATTGCCCCAAGGTTTTTCCTGTGCCCCAGAGTCATGTGGGAAATTAATTACTACATTTATTTGCTCAGCTACTAACTGAGTTTAAAAAAAGACAACGTACTTCAATCGGTGTTTAAAAAGCTGCAAGGGAGAAAAAATAATAATACCAGGAATGATTTCTGCGCTGAGTTAAATTGGAATTTCATTGCATTTGCATTGCGGGGACAAACCCACAAGATTTTTAGTAGGTGTCAGGAACACAATGTTGCAAAGATCTTGACTGTTCCCCTAGCAGTTTTCTAGGAATTTGCAGTGCACTCTGTGTTTTGTAAAACTCCAGGGGTGTTATTGTAAATCTTGTGCTGTTTAAAATCCCCTGTGAGCAGGTGGCCTTAAGCCACTGCTCCTTCTTGGGTAATTCTTGGCCCCGTTGATTACCAAGATGTGATGACGATTCTTTATAGGGATGTTCTCTTTCTCTGGGTTAGCTCAGGTTAATTAAAATAACCTGGGGGATTGCCTCTCCCCGTGAGGAATCCCAGATGTGTTTTATTTTTCAGAACTAGTGGCAAGTTTGGTTTTGGGTCACTGGGTTGTGAATGAATTGTGTAGAGAAGGTGGAGCAAGCCTGGTTTTGATAAGCAAGAATTGGATTTTGCTTTAATGCAGAAGTTCAGGAGGATCCAGCCATTGAGGAACTTGTGTGATTCAGGCGAAAGTAAAAACCCTGTTCTACTGTGTGTCTGTTAACAGGATAAAGCTGCTGAGAGAGAGTGATGGAACTGGAGTTTGTTGTCAGTGTTAACTGCAACATGGTTGGATACACTGTAAATCTGTTTCAGGTTTTCTCTGCTGAATGAAGTTGAAGATTGTTCAAAAGTGATAGATGTAAATATACAAGTATATATTTACATACACTTTTTTTTTACCACTGCAGGTTCTGAATGAGAAAAAGCTCCAAGAAGTTGACAGTCTGTGGAAAGAATTTGAAACTCCTGAAAAAGCAAACAAAATGTAAGCAGCTTTATGTGGGGAGATAACGGTGTGGCTTTTGGTAGGACATGTAGTTCTGCACATCTGAGGTTCAGAAAGAAGTACTGATTTTTGTTTTTCAGTATTGTAAAAGCTGTGAGTGATGACAGTGTGAAATTGATACATTGAGAAACTTAAAATGGAATATCAAAGTGAAAGAGATACCTTTTGTCCTTGCAGTATATTTAAGCAGCAGAAGTCACTACATGTGTCACTGAAGTAAAAAATTGAACGGTATTTTAAGGCATCCTGGGTGCTTTGACAAGAATATCTAAGTTTGTAATGCTGGAACCTCTGAAATGGCAGGGCTTTGTGCTCACAGGAAATTCTTTTGGAGAAAATCAAGCTTAATCCAGATGGAAGTATGTAAATCACTGTGAAATGAAAGTTAGTGTTGTCGCCTATGCCATCAGTGAGTGTTAGCACCCCTGCACAGCTGCCCTGGGATCACAGTGTCCTCTGACCAAGCCTTTTTACAAATTGCCCTCTGGCAGGAGACAATGGTGGATTCCTTCCAAGTCTGCCTAGTGTTTTTACTGGAAGATTTCTAACCAGCTTTGATTATTACGGATGCATGTGAACAAGCTGTGCCTTGTGATTTGTATTTATCCTGCTCTGTAACAGTATTTAGAGGAGAAGCTGGACTGTCCCACATCTCCTGTTTGTAGTGTTGTTAATCTTGTCTTGGCCACTTGCTAAACAGGATGTGGGTTTTAATGGATCTCTACTCTATCAAAGTAATTTCTGTCTCGTCTTTCTGAAAAGGCATCAGTGTAAGCCTGAGGCTTCTGCTGGGATCTGCGAATGCTTAACTCAAGCCTTCAGCTTTATCTGTGACCTTGCTTCCTTTGCAGACACTTGACTCACAAAGAGCATTGGTTAATCAGAACAGGATTAGTCAAATGCCCGTCCCTGACAAGGAATTTATTTCATTGAGATAACTTCTTAACTGTAACTCTATATATCAACACCACAGACTGTGTGAAGGGGAGGGAGAGGGAAGCTGTGCCTAAGGATCTGACACGATGTGGTTGAACACTGTCCATATGAATTTTGACTCTGGTCAGCAGTTAGGGCATGAAAGAATTTTTTGTTGTTTGTTTTAAACTCAGTTCAGAATTTGTATTCCAACATCTGATTACAAGGGAGGACTTGAGGATTTGTGGGCAATGAATCAGATCAGTTTATAGTCTTTGAAGATGCATTTGGATGAAAAGCATGTTAAATGTGAGCTGTGCAGGCTCTGCATTCCACAGACACAGAAGGTTTCCTTTTGAAGATGAGTGGGAAGATGCTATCATCAGTCAATCAGGGTGCAGTGTTGAAATTTAAATGGGTGATGTCTGTTTTTAAATATGAGCTAGAAAACAGAAAGAGGGCTTAGGTTTTCTGATTATGTTGGTCAACGAAATACCAAATCAAAATTACTACTTTTTTTCCCCCCTTTATATAAATATTGTGGGACCCAGCTGAAAAGTCACACCAAATTCAAAAGCAGGTTTAGTGCTCTCACTTATTTTTGACGATCTGGATATCGATGCCTGCTCTCTTGCAGCCTTAGGGAAAAGAGCGGAACTATAACTGTGAAGGCAGGAAAAAACGTAAAATGGATCTAGCATCAGGTTTATGTACATTTGTTTAAACACTTTGATTTTTCTTCTGTAGAGTAAAGCTGAAACACTTTGAAAAATTCCAGGACACAACAGAAGCACTTGCTGGTAAGTGCGTTAACACCATTCGTAAGAAAAACTCCAAATCCCTGTCAAGCACTAATTCACCCATTACTTATCTAGCCCCTGCTTTGTTTCTTTGCTTAGTTTTAAAATGACAGGTTTTTCAAAGCAAACTGGTTTTGATGGTTTATAAGGTCACCCATCTGGTCTGTAGTTCTATAGAGATGTAATAACATGTAGATTTTCCCTGCTTTGTGTATTTCCCAACCAGTTCACAAATGGGCACCATGTAAGTTTTTCCTGGCACATGAAGCCTGTTGTCAATGATGGATTCTTGTTGAAGCTGAGTATAACTGATTTGAGTCAACATTTCGTCACTACCACTGAGACAACAGACATGTCAGAGAGCATTCATTATTACAGCTACCTGTGTGTTATGGATGCATATCATGCCTGTGTTTTTCAGCCAAAAAAAAAGTCTGTATTGTACTTAAATTCAGGAGTTTAAGCAAAATGGAAAGCCTTACATTCAATATTTTTTTTCTGATTTTACACTTAAGTGCCTGATGCTGTGGAGTAGTTTGAACAAGTGTGATAGAAGTTCTAGGTAATAATTCAGAAATAGTGTGACAATTGCTGCTGAATAGTGTGACAAATGCTGTATGACATCAGTGGATGGATGTTCCAGGTTGCATTTAATTCTAGAGAATGGTTCTTCGTATGCTGGTGGTAGGGATAATCTGTAAAGGAAGCTAAGGAAAGAGGAATAAAGATGCTACATTGTATATGAGATACAAGTAAAAGAACTGAGACTGAAGCTGCTGTATGTTCCTCTCTGGTATATTTTTCAGATTGTTTCTTTTGCATAGGTTTGGATTCAGATCATGAGTAGGTAGATGGATTTTTAAAATAACAACAACAAAAAAGGTGAAAAATTATCTCCATTGGAGAAAGGTTCAGAGGAAACTCAGTACAGCACTTAAATTTTGCTTTTACATGTTAAGGTTCTGGAAACCATCTGCTGTATTTACTGTGATGATGTTGTTGCATCAATCACATAAATTCAGTGGAGCACACAGCTGACTGTCAAAGAGTTGTGTAAGTGCCTGCCTAAAATATATTGTGTGGGATTGTAAAGCTTTTACAAGTCTATTAATATCTGAGAATGAAGAATGTCCTTTTAAATTCTTCTGTCTGTATCCTGTATTACAAAGGTCTGTGTCTGACTGCCCAGTCAGTGTGTTTGGCATCATTCCTTCTTGGGCTTGACATAGTACATGATCCTCACCAGAGGATGCAAATAAGCCATTATTCAATTTAGGGTATCATGGTTGCTGCCTAAGGAACCTGGAAAACGGTTGGTTAATTATATGATACACAAAATGTTCCTATATAACCTTGCCTTTGGAAATGTTAAACACGCATCTAAAGCATATGGCATACTGCTTGCAGAGATCTTTAAACACAATTGGCAAAAATAGAACTGAAACCATATGGAGAAAGGAAAGGCAACTGAGAGAAGGGGTTTTGATTTAGGCCTCCAAAGGAGCAAGTATATAATTTTCATCTATTTTGATTTTAACTACTGCATGGCAAAGTGCTGCAGCTCTGTAGGCAGTTAAAATAAATGTATAAAGTTAGGAGTACTATTTTTACAGGTTTTAGGAGGGTAAAGAAACTGCATCGTTGGTCTTTTTCTTTTATACAGCATCCACAGCTCTTGTAGAAGGCAAGCTCAGCAAGAACCTGAAGAAAATTCTCAAGAAGATTGTGGCAAAAGATGCCCATGAGCAGTTGGCTGTAGCAGATGCCAAACTTGGAGGTGTCATAAAGGTGATAGCTGATTTTGCTATTTTTCCTGCTGTCTCATGCTATTGAAATCTTACTGTCAGATTCCAGAGACTTTGCAGTTACTAGCAATGGATTATGCTGGCAGTGCTCTGCTTCCAGCATGGAAGATACCCAGTTCTAATATTTATACTGCAGGGCAGATGATGCCTTGAGTACAAAAGTGAATGATATGGTAAAAGTGCACTGAGGTGTTTGAGTTTACTTGATTTCTCTCCTAAATATTGGTTAGAAACCTAGCAGACTAAAAACTTAATTTTCCTAATGATCCAATCCAGACAAAGAGTAGGAGGAGGAACCAAACAAAAGACCCAGGCAGGCAGACAGCCTTATTCCTTGCTAACAGATGCCGTAAGAGTGGAGTGATGAACTTACTGTCTTATTGGGAGGATGCATCATTCTGCCTTCCTCAGTCTGGAAGCAGTTGTGCACATCCTTCAGTTTTGCCTGCCAGAGGAAAGAGGAGGTGCAGTGAAGGTGGACTGCCTTCTCCAATGTCTCCTAGGTGTCAAATACCCATTCCCATCTCATGTCAAATTGCTTCTTGTTCCACTGATTTTTAGTCTGCCAGCTTCCTTGTGCTGCAGGTGTAAGCTGCAAAATAATGAGGGTTTAGTGGTAAAGGGAATAATACCAGGGACTTTGAACTAATTACTCAATTTTGTTCTGTGAAAAAGACCCAAAGTTCCCAACCCTCTACCTCTGAATTTTCTCCCTGTGGCCAAACTGTTTCTTGGATCTTAAGTTGAATATTCTACATAGTAGATACATATACGTATTATAAATCCCATTTTCAGAGTGGAATTGTTACTGTGTGGGGAACTGGGTGTATTGCTACCTTTGGCATCAAAAGCATTGAAACTGTGGTGTGATCATGGGATGGCAGTGGGAAAACCACACAAAGGGATATGAGGCTGCTGGACCAGGCTTTAGAGGAATGTCATATTGTGCCTGACTTTGGACTTGTGATTTCCACCCTGCAGGACAAGCTGAACTTGAGTTGCATACACAGCCCAATGGTTACAGAGCTAATGAGAGGGATTCGCTCCCAGATCGAAGGGCTTATAACGGGCCTCCCTTCTCGAGAGATGGCAGCCATGTGTCTGGGTCTGGCACACAGGTGAGTTCCTGGGCAGCTCTGTTGCATTCCACACCTGCCCCACTCCTGTGTCCTTGGCTATGCTGTGCTGCTTGAAGTGTCTGAGTGTGTGGAATGGTCTCATAAGTAAAGGCACACTTCTATCTGAAATCTTGTTTTATAAAGGAAGGGCTATTCAGTTTGCACCCACTCTTTAGGGAAAGGCTTCATCTTCACTCAAAGTTCATAGCTTTTCTTTGCATGTTACATACTCCAGGATTTAGTTTGGAATGTTTCTATAGGAGTCAAGTGGATCATTTACAACTCTATTGCCACTAAGAAACAAATTGAAGACCATGCTTTACTGATTTATGCCAGAAGAAATACCCATATAGTAGATAATTATGTAAAAATGTTAAAGGCCGAGTTGCCTTCCCATCTTGCTATCACTGGCTTTTAGGTTTAGTGAAGTAGTAAAGGTTCAACATGGGATCAAGCATTTATTCATGAGTAATTTTTTAATCCATGTTATGACATGAGTTTGTCCTGTCATGAGCCATTAGCAAGTTAGAGAAATGCTTTGCTGTAGCTAATTTCTTTCAAATAGGTGTGAGTTTGCTTAGAAAATGGGCATTAATATGGAAGAAGGACTTGAGAGATGCAAGTCCTTGTTGATTTCAAGTGTCTTTTACTGTAGTGTACTAAGAAACTGTAAACATACATTAAAGCCAGATGGTAATGGGCTTTCTCAGACAGCAAGAATCTGTTCCAGGAAGTTTCTTTTGTTGCCTCGCATTAGCATTGCTGATATTTGCTGCTGGGTAGGTACACTTTTGTGGGGAACCCTGCAGAATGAAACCAACAGCCAATTTCCTGCCGCAGCACTTGTGTTCAGTCTGCTGCACGTGGTACAAGGAGCCTTAACTTTCCCTTTCTGCCTGTGTACAGTCCGAGCTGTTGTGAAACGTGTGTCAGTGTGATGATTGAATGTATGGACAGCTGTATTCATGCATAATAGGACCAGGTGGGGCGTGCTCTGCAACAGGAGGTCAGGATGCTGATGAAACTGTATTTCTGTCTCCTCAGCCTTTCCCGATACAAGTTGAAATTCAGCCCAGACAAAGTAGATACTATGATTATCCAGGCAATTTGTAAGTATATTTAGAGCTTAAATTATTAATGGATTTGGCTTAGGCTAGCTGATTTCTTTACATTGGTTACAGAAAAGTATCACTGTCGATTTCCTCCTAGTTAGTAAATTGGGCATTGATGTTCAGCAGGGCATATAGTGTGTTTTCTTAATAGGGTTTTCCACAAACAGGAACGTTTTTAGGGTGATACAATAAACTTGTGTCCACTTTTTCTCAGAAATCAGCTAAATACAGACAGTCTTCTAAGGGCTTCTCTTCCCAACATGCTTCCCTTCTGAGCAGTGCTGGGAGAATGGGCCCCACAGGGCAGGATTTTCTGACCTGTCATTTTGGTGATATCTTGTGTAATGTAGAAATGGACTCCTGTGTTAGGCATGTAAAACACACTGCAGTCTGTAATGCTGCACTACACAGACTGAAGTTGTTAATGCAGCTAAAAAAGCCCATTCCTCATTTTTCCTTGAAAACACCCACATCATAATTGGCACGCTTGCTGTGAAGCAGTGGTGAGGAATCCTGTTTGGAATATTAATTCCCAGATTGTTGTCGATGATGAAACATACAGTTAAACTGAAATTAATGATTTGATTCAGTTCCTTCGTCACTACCACTGAGACAACAGATGGGAATGTTGGTATTGCATTAGCAGGAAATATTCTAGCCCCAGGACTCTAGCAATACATACTGTGGGTGCTATGCTCTTAAATTCTAAATCTGCTTCTGTATTGAGGATATTTGTGTTATAAAGGCAGCTAAAGGACTCAATACAATCTTTTAAATCAAGTAATTGGATACAAAATCAGTTTATCATTAAAACATTTTTTCCTTTAAGTTAATTGAATGGCTACATTTTACCTCAACCTTGTGTGTAACATTTTGGCTGACTGAGAGGAAGAATAACTGGCTGCTGCTCCCCTTCTATGGGAATGTGCTTTGCAGCTGCTAAAGGAGTCTGTCCAGGACAGTTCCAGTGATGAAACCTTCAAGCCACGCTTGTGGAAGTTCTATCATTTCTTGAATTTGTGTCTGGGATTATGCATTTCTCAGAAAAGTAAAGACTTCTAGTGTGCTGCAGTTTGTTTTATTCCAGTCTCTATAGAATTAAATGCTTCAGCTAATCTGTCTTTACACTAGTATTTAAATTTGTTGTTTTGAAAGTCTTCTATTCTTAGATTACCTTTTTAAATAAAAAAAGTCCATTCTTCTTTCTTTTAGCTCTTCTTGATGACTTGGACAAAGAACTGAATAACTACATCATGCGCTGTAGGGAATGGTATGGCTGGCACTTCCCTGAGCTGGGCAAAATCATCACAGATAACCTGACATACTGCAAATGTGTGCGGAAAGTTGGTGAGTAGCAGGGAAATGTGAGCCTGGGGCAGTATGCAGTGTATTAATGGCATTGATTGTAGACCAGCTCGTTCTCTTATCCATCTTATCGTTCTCTTATGGCACTGTGCAATCCTGCCTTCAGCAGCAGTGTAAATGGGGCCAGTAGAAAAGCAGTGTGTGTTTGCATCTGTGTGCTCGTGCAAACTTTGGAAGCTTGAGAGTGCTAATACCATATCACTGACCAGTTCATGGGCCACCAGCATGTCTTGTTGGAATCTCAATTATCCAGCAGATCAGTTTGGAAATCAGCTACCAAAAATTGATGTAAAGAGAAATATTGTCTGTTTCTGGGTGTTCTTGGAGATACCAGCTGCTAGAATGATTCATAAGAGCAGAAAGAATAACTGCTATAATATTTTAGACACTTGCCTCATCTCTTCGGTTCATGTACTTTGTATTGATGATTTTTTTTTAGTTAGTTGGTTTTGTTGGGAATTTGGGGGGTTTTTAGGGTTTGTTTGTTCATGGGGTTTTTGTGGGGTTTTTTTCATAATGAAGTTTGTAGTCCGGAGAGAGACTTATAGTTTTAAGGAAACTTTTTTTCCTGATTGTAGGAAGAATTAAATTGATTTGGTTACTGGTAAATGACTGCTTCCTTCCTGGAATTCTTTCTTTGTAATATTGTGACTGAAAATTTTGCAGCAACCGGCTGTTGAAAAGGTGAAGTATGCAGCAGTGGAGAACATGGGCTTTTCTTTTTTTCCTACTTTCAAATTTAGTATTTCCAACCGCTCCTAGCTAGTATAAACATGTATGTTGTGAATTGGAATAGGGCTATGTCAGACTTGACTCACTGTTTTTATTTTGGTCTTCTATCTTCATCTGTTTCTGTGCTTTTTTCACTAGTTCATCTCGCCCCCAGCACAAACATGCTTTCATCTGTCCCCCACAGGAGACAGAAGCAATTTTGCTTCCTCTGATGTTTCTGACATCCTACCAGAGGAGATTGAGGAGGATGTGAAAGCTGCTGCTGAGATTTCCATGGGGACAGAGGTATCAGAAGAAGACATAAACAACATAATCCATCTCTGTGATCAGGTATGTACACAAAGATGAGTAGCAGTAGAAACTCTACTTTAGCCTTTTCAGAGCCTCTTCTGCCAAGGAGAGAATTTTTCTGAGGGCAGTGCCAACACACCTGGGATGGCAGTGATGATTCCCATATTGTTGCTTTCCTGATGTTCAGACATGAGGGTGCACAGTCACTACCTCATCTGAGCCATCTCAGACTGTTGTTAACTGCACAAAGGCTTCTGAAAGTGGCAACATTACTTTTTGGGAGGAATTTTGCTATCATTGTGCTTTTAAGTCTTTAAAATAACGGCATTGTGTAGCATCTTTTTAATCTGTCACTTTGGAAGCTAGGGGATAACCCTTGGGTTAAAAGTGGAACACTGTGGCCCCAAGAGAATTCCTACACTTATCTGGATTGTGTGTGAACACCCTCTGACTTCACTTGTGCCAGTTGGACTGGACCCCTTTGTGCCATTACCAGGGAGTGGCAGGGTTAGGAGTTCCTGTTCTTCGTCTAGCCCAGACTGCTTTATGTGCATTCCAATTGTGTGTATTTGTATAGAACAAGTAAAGAGCATTTATCCCATTTCAAGAGAATGGTGGCAAAGATTTATGTGAAAACTGAATGTTCCAGGGTTTTGTCCTAAAGAAAATGTCCTTACTAAGTATTTTCGTTCTGCTTTGCTGCCTTTGGCATGCTGTCAGCTCCTTTGTCAGGAGCTGTGCTGAGAAAGTAAGTCACATGAGGGAATAAGCAATACAGATGCAATATGGTCAGTGAATGGAGCTCTGCTCCAGGAGTATGCCCTGTATAAAGCTTCCTGTAACTCTGGCTCTTGGCTGTTTGCATTTAGCAATTTGTTAGTCTCCTTTGGAATTCTCAGCACTTGCTGGGTTCAGTGTATTTATCTCTTAATGTTATTTGGTCAGCTAATACTGACTCCTGTCACACAAACTCTGTCTGTGGCAGGTGATTGAAATCTCTGAGTATCGGGCACAGCTGTATGACTACCTGAAGAACAGAATGATGGCCATTGCTCCTAATCTCACTGTCATGGTGGGGGAACTGGTTGGAGCAAGGCTCATTGCTCATGCAGGTGGGTTACAGTGATCAATGTAAGGAAATCTTCAATTACCTCATCAGGGGTTTTCTCCAAGGGGCTGGTCAGCTAACGGCATTGTCTAAGGCCCCAATGAACATCTCGTGGTAGAGGGGGAGAAGGCAGCACTAGAGCAGTTTGAGAATACCAGCATGAGCTTGGTAGTTGTCTGTGATGACAAAGTTCTCAGTTGGCCTGAATTCTTTACAGAATATGAGGGCAACTTAAGTCACTACCTCTTCTGAGACACTTACTGAGCCTCCTGCTGATATTTTAGTCACTTCTGAGGTAAAATGCTGACAAACTGACGTTTTGCTCGTATTTTTATGACTCAAGGTAGCAGCCAGTTATCTGTGCTGCAGTTCTGTGATGACATGTTCTTGCTGCCAGATTGTCGGGGGTTGGCATTACTCCACTGAAATACATGTTTTATTGAGTCAGCCTTCTTTCCTCATGCTGAAATCAAACCAAGAGAGTTAGTTGAAGCATCAAAGGTTGAAATGGTTTACCTTCAGGAAATAAGTGTGAAGCAGCTCTCAGAAATAGATGGCTCTGAGCTTCTTAGACTGTTCAAAAGCAGGAATCTAGCCTAGCTGCTCCTCTGACAAATTGCTATTGCTGTGTCCCCTCCACTTAGGTTCCCTCTTGAATCTGGCAAAACATCCAGCTTCCACAGTTCAGTTACTGGGTGCTGAGAAGGCTCTCTTCAGAGCACTGAAGACTAAAAGAGACACACCTAAATTTGGCCTTATCTATCATGCTTCCCTGGTGGGACAAACCAATACCAAAAATAAAGGCAAGGTAAGTTGAAGAATTGCTTAACAGCTCAGCTTTTTCCACAGCATGAATATCTTGAGTTTCATGATGTCTCGAGCTTCACAGCGAGACCCTTTCCATGGCTTGTTTTGTGGTATTGCTTTGTGATTCTGTGTGAAATACCACTGTCCAGGAATGTTACTCATTCCTGTTAAAAAAGTGAATGGGGTTGTCCATTTGACACATGTTAGCAATAACAGCTGCATTCCTGCTGAGTTATGATGCAACACTGGCTTTCTCAAGGGGTAGTTACTACTTTCTTCTACGTGATAGTGAACTAAGGTGTTGTGTATAGGCTTTAGACTTGCTTGAAAAGTGGACTTCTGTGGTCAAGCAAGTAACTTTCAGCTTGATCTTAAAGAGCTTAGGCTTTTGTAATGTGGGTGGATGAATGTGTTTGAATTGTGGAGAATGCCTTCCAGTTGGAAATTGCACTTCAAACTAACCTGATCTAGAGGTTTGGGTAAAGAAGGATATATGTAACTAACTTGCCATCTCAGACGTTTCCCTCTATTTATCAAGGAAATCAGGTATTACATTAACAGTATTTCAGTGTTGAAAGAATGATGCACTAATTATTTTTTGGACAAAACACTGCTAGTAAATGCTTACTTTGTTCTTTTGTATGTGGGTATGGTTTCCAGATTAAAGTGAATCACTGCCTTATGTTAAGCCTTAGCATTTAGTATTATTTTTGGCTTTTCCAGATTTCTCGAATGCTGGCTGCTAAGACTGCCTTGACTATCCGTTATGATGCCCTTGGAGAGAACACCAGTGCTGAAATGGGAGCTGAGAACAGACTGAAAGTAGAGACAAGACTGAGGCTTTTGGAAGAGAGAGGGGTAAGTCTAGCAGAGGACTGCATGAAGCTGACTTTGTTGTTGAGGATATGATATTCTGATGCACTGCTTTTGACTCTTCCTGTCAGTAGCGTGTCACTCTTACTCTGCAGTTTCTGGCTGGAGTAGTTGGGTGTGAGAGTTGGCTGCAGACATTTCTGTGTCAGCTTTTCGTGTTGACATGGCTGTCTTCCTTTACATTATCCTAAAAAATCTTGATACTGAACAGGATGGATAAAATCATACCTTTGCATTCACTGCTTCTTTATGAATTGCAAACATACGTTTATTACATTACTTTTGCCAAGAAAGAAAAGCCTGCACCAATTAGAGCTGACTTTGGGAATTTGGAGCTATGATGTTATGTCATATATCTGTGGTATGTTTGATCCAGCAGTAGGTACATTTAATTGAACTGGGCTCTTGAAGAGCAGCATTAGAAAGGCCTTTCTCAGCCTTTCTCACCTCACATACACACCCTGTCACTATTCTATATCTGGGTGTAACACTTGTGCAGGTACACAAGAGCTTGACCCATAATATATGTCTGTCTTTCGATTTTTAATTCCTTTCAAGAGTTGTGAAACTTGCGCTGTGGGTTGTTTTCATTATGAGTAATTTGGTTTTCATATCTAAATTTTTTTTGTAGATAAGAAGAATAAGTGGCACTGGAAAAGCTTTGGCCAAGGCAGACAAGTATCAAAATAAGAGGTGAATAGTTTTTCCTTTCAGCTTGACTGAGTATAAATACCTCTTTGTGTTTTTATTTCTGAAAAGCTTTTTGGTTATGGGCTGAGTTGACTTTAAGATCCAGAAAACATTCTCTGTGCTTTAAACACTGATAAGTTCTGTTGCTGATAAGAAATTCTGTTTTCTCAAATTTTCTCATAGTAAATTACTAACATCATCAGATAACAAGCACTTTTAGGTGCTATCAGGATAAGCCAAAAAAGCTGGGTGTTGATATGTAGCAGCTTTATTTAATACAGATCTGAGTGAAATAAATTTGAGAAAGTCAGAGTTTAATTTTTTTGACATGAAGCTGTCCTAGAGACCTACTTAGTAATTTTATTCTTAGAAAAGAGAAAAAAAAACAACCCCAGGCACCACTTGTTTTGAGCAAAGCTTCATCTCCTTGGTTTAATCTTGTACAGAATAAGTAATAGGTGTCTTAAGCAGTAGATAAGGTCTGTATGTACTCTGTGCCCAGAGTGACACGGTAAATTGCAACTGGGACAGCTGAACAGCTGAGGATTTGAACAGGGTGTTATTAGTCTGAGCTGTGACATCTGGGTTTATCACTTAATTTGGTTGCAGGCTTCTTCCTTAGCTTGACCCGCTTATTATGCGGAACCTTTGGTGTCGAGAGGGTGAGAGCTCAGCAAAACCAGGGCTGAGTGCTCTTCCTGTGAGTTAAAGATAGTGCTCTTGCATCCATCTGCAGTCCCCAAACATCTTTCTAGAGCCTCACTGTAACTTTCATTTCCATATGCCAGGCATTGCCAAGTGTGGTGACGGCTGTGATTTCTGGAGCAGCTTTTGCAGAGACAGTGTCAGGCAGTAAACGAAGTATCAGGGCGTGTCAGGAGGCAGGGGCTTGGCGAGGAGGGTGTTGTGGAGACAACATACATGCTGGGATTTGACCTCTTGAAATGAGGAGTCATGAATTCCTGCCAGGACATGTTTCTGCTGTCAGACATGCTTTGCAAACATGTCTAGGCCTGGGGAGGAATCTGAAGATAATTCCTGGCTGTTCGGCATAATCTGGGTGCCAAAAAAGGGAAACTAGCTCAGTACCTGTCAAATGGTCCTTGTAGTACAAGAATGGCAATATTGCTGCTGTATGGGGATGCTTGAAAGGCTAACTTCATGTTCTAAGGAGATTGGCAAGAATCTTAGTCCTGTATGGAACAATGGATTTTGTTTAAATTAGCTAAATCAAAGCACAAAGAAGTTAAATGCAAGGTAGTTTTTAGAGAAGAGGTTCAAGTGAAACATTTCAGTATGCTTTCCAAAAAAGATGTGAGAGTGCATTACTTAGCTTTCTCATATTTATGGTTTTTTTGTTTGTTTTTTTAATTAGCAGCAATATTTTGACAATGACAAGGAAACCAATGAGCTCTCGCTTGGGTTTAGCTGAACCAGAGTCCACTGTTTGCAAAAGGCACTGTAACCAATTTCTGTGAATCAGTATGCAGTGTTAATACCCATAAGAATAGTTTCTGATGCATAGAGGATGGATTGATGGTACTGTCCGCTGGCATTGCCACTTGCTTCCCAGTCCAGTCACTTAGGCTCATTGCTTTTATAATGTATGAGGTAACTACTTCAGATTCCTATTCTAGAAAGGTTCAGGTGCTCAGTATGTGGCATGCGGGAAACTTTTTTAGGCTTACTGCTTTAAAGCTCCTTTCTTCATTCTGTTCTGACTAAGAAAAAAATCCTTCATTGCTATTGAAGGATTCAATTGCCACTCACAAGTTCCAGCTAAAGGCCACTGGATTTCAGGGTGGCTGGTTCTCTACAGCCTGTAGGGGAGTTTGGGGCTGAACAAAAGGACGTGTAGTAATTGAGAAGAGGCAGTTTCAGACACAGATATTTGAATGTCCCGTAAAGGCAGTGATAGAGGGATGAGCCGTAGCATTTCCCTGCCTTGTGAGTTGTGCCCTCTCAACGTAATGGTGGAGAGTCAGTTTAGAGAAGGCAAAAGTAAAGTTACTTCTGGTCCTCTGGGTGCATGCAAATGTACATACATTACCCCAGGGATACAATTACAGGGTAATGTACCAACTAAAATTTAATAAGATACCAAGTGGTGGGGAGCTGTGTGCTTGTGACCATAAGGCTATGCTAAGAAGGCTTTCAGCAACAAAGAGATCAATCTAATGGGTAATTAAAGTGCTCTGTAGAGCCTTGAACAGATACAAATTAGAATCAAACTCTTATTTAATTCATATCTTCTGTTCAGATCAGGAGCTTGTGCTTCATGGGGTATCTCTTCTCTAGTCATAATTACTGATAAACCATCTGTTATTGGAGAAAGGGCCTTACTACCTGTAGATGCTTTGTTTGCTGAGAAAGGTTTGTTTGCGAATATTCTTGAGAGGTTGTGTTGGAAAGTTTGTTCAACTGCAGGATCTTACCTTGGGAACAGGCTCTTCTTGTCACTTAAACTGACTATTTTTCTTCATTACAGTGAAGTGAAAGTATTTGATCCATCTGGTGACTCTACGCTTCCTGTTGTTTCCAAGAAACGCAAAATTCAGGAGGTGGAAGAGCAAGACACAGAGGTTGCAGTGAAAGCCAAGAAGTTCAAAGCAGAGACAAAAGGTTAGTTGCTGTGTCTGTGGTGTTGACATGTTGCTATTTGCATCATGCAGTGGGGCTTAACGTTTACAGCCAGTCACAATATCTGGTTATTCTCCTTGGGTATGACAGTGTATTTTTAAAAAAAGTAATGATCCCTTGTAGACTGACATGAGACTGCAGTCAGTTTACTTTAAATATCTGCTTTTCAACAGTTGTAAGCATATAAGAACATCTAAGAATAAAACTCTTTTGTTCTTTCCTTCTGCGAAGTTATTGTGTAAAGAAAGATTTTGAACTGTGACTTCAAAATAATCTGGTTTTATATTATGTTTCATTTTAAGAAAAATTTTCATCTCTCCTGTGTGCACTTCAGCACTGCTAAAAGGCTGGCCTATACTTGCTGTGGTAGTGGAAAACCCAGTGTGTAACTTGGAAGGGAAAAAAAATGGAAAAAGATGACTTCAAGTCACTTCTGTGAGATCAAGAGCCAGATCTGGGTGTGAGCTACTCACAAGTTTTGTCAAATAGCTGTGCCTGCAGCAGGTGACAGCTGCCTTCTCTGCTGCTGTGCTCTAGAGGATCAGAGTGTAGTTGTGCTGGTTCAGTCCCTCCTCAGGCTCAGCTGACACTGAGGTGTGATCATTCCACATGCCGCTTGTTGATGGGGTCTGGTTACATGGATAGAGCAACTTGTAGGGACCTAAACTTAGGTGAGAATTCAAGTTCCACTGGAGGGAGAATCCTTTGTGCTGTAAAGCTGAGATCTGTTCTCCTGGACTTACCTTAACAAGACAAGGTTTCATGAGTCGTTTGGAGGCTTGGACTTTGCCCATTTGCCTTTGGAGAATGTGGATGTTGTCACAGCTACTGCTTTTGATTATCTTTTGAGCTAACTTCCTTTGCTGTAGCCTGAGTTGTTTTCATGGGCATCCCTTGCATTATCAAAGCAGGAGTTGACATCTCACAGGGCATGAGCTCGTTGCACATGAAATATTACACTGATTGCCAGCCTGATCTCTTGCATTTTGAGAAGCATATTTCTGTTCATAGTTATATTATTCAATGGTTCATGCTTTTATACACAAACTTATTTGTTTGCTTCATTTGCTTTATTGAGCGTTGATATTTCCTAGTTTAGGGGTTGGGTGGAGCTTAGCAGTATGCTTGAGCTGGAGATAGTGTCCGGAATACTTGTGGACTACTGAAACCTGTGCTGTTTGCTTGGTTGATTTTTAAATTTCCCCAAATCTGAAGTACAGAATTTGGATGTGTTGCTTTTCTTCCTGGATGTGTGGTTCATAGCTCTTGCTTTTTCTCAGTTCTTTGTATCAGCTGAGTCATGTTATTTGGATACCTGGGCATTAGTGCTAACTATGCAATAAATGTTTTCAGAGAGCTTATTTATCTTGTATCACCTGTATGCAGAACTCATCTCTTCAGCCTGTCCTCTTGTACCCTTCAAAATAGCATTGCCCTTATGTTTGCAAATTCTTGTGTTTGAACACCCAGCAAAGTCCATGGATTTCCCTCACACCTGCTGGACAGACCATGGCCTTGCTGTTTTCTGGTATAATTTCTATGTTTGGCCAGTGTGCTAGAGGGGCACTGGTGGGGGTCCCAGAGGTTTGAGCAGCCCAGCAGGTCCCACAATACACAGAAGAGTGAAGAGGAGGTCCCAGCATTGAGATGTATGTTCCATGTCTGCTTGAATACGCATGACCCCTCGATGTCTGCTGTTCTTGGCTCTATTCTTTTTTGATGCAGTACTCTGTTAAGCTTTTGCCTGGTCAGAGATTACACATCCAGACAGTGTGTTTTGAAAGAAGCCTCTGCCCCCTCCTTCCTTCCCCATGCTGTTTGTGCAGCTGTATGATAAATGAGGGTGGTGGAAAAGTAGTCCCAGAAAGAAAGAAAGGCATTCTTCAGCCATATAATTTTTTTCCAGTTTTTAGTACAAGGGGAATGTCAAGAACAGGAAGAAGCTGGAAGCTGCCACTGAAAACTTGAATTGTCAAACTATTGCTTTAATATCTCTTGTAAAGGGAGACAATATTTTGCATTATGCTAGCCCAAAACGTAAATGTTACTGCAAGGTGTATGGTGTTTTCTCTCCCTCCTGTTTGGGGTGCATGTGTGGCAGTACTTTGGGTTGGAACTAGCAGAGAGGCTGGGGGTGACGTATGACTTCAAACCCCTTTCACCTTGTGTACCTAGAAAGAAACTAAGTGGAAGGATAGTGCCTGAAACAAGTTACAACCCACTTAAAGAGTTGTCTTTTAAAATTTGGTTTAGTGCTGGGAGAAGGGAAATAGGGCAGGAAATAGTCACTGCAGTCTCTGGAGTTGGATGTGGCTGGACAGAGTGCGTGCCACCAACAGGGTTGGGCAGTGACCCCAGTGAAGCCTTCAGCTTGCCTTTAGCATCAGAAAATAGTAGCAGTTAGTCACTTGGGAAGGTCTCTGTTTTTAAAAGAGAAATAAATTAATGGAGTGAACTCTGCAACATAGAAAGCCTTAAATGGCAGCAACGTCATGACAGGACATCTCTATTGATGGGCAATGTGACTTAACTCTGCATGTGTGGAGCATCATATAGAGGGAGGAGAGTACATCAGGCTGGTGTGTAAGAGCTTAGAAAAAAATGGGTGAGTGGAACTGCTGCTGGAGATCTCCAGTACTCACAGGGCCATCAATCAAATTGCTCTTCTGGGTGTTGCTTTCTGTGCCTCAGTGCCTGACAGCAAGAGCTGTTGGTTTCCTTGTCAACTGCTGTGTATCACAAAGAAACCCTGCTGGCCTTGAATGACTTAGAAATACTGCACCTAGAGGGAAAAGGCCAGCACCCCTGCAGCCTTTGTCCTCATTCTGCCTAGGTACAAATATGTGAAGTCTTGTGATGAGCCTTCCTAGAAAGCAGCAACTGGAATCTTCAGGGAGTTGTCTGCTGCTTGCTGTGAGAGTGACAGTCCCTGGGAGTGCCCAGTGCATCATCTGCAGCTGTAAATCGTGGCAGGTTCACTGCCTCCTGTGTAAGACTTAATGACACAGGGGGTTAATAAGAAAAAGTTATTTTTTCAAGGTTACCACCCGAAGTTTTATTTGAAAATGCACAGCTTACCAATCCACCTGAGTGAAAAGGTGTTGCATAGCAAAATACAGTGTGTGTGTGCTCTTCTTGGACTGTATGGCTTTAATATAGTTTAGGCTTGCGTTTCAGCTACATTTTACTTCCCTGTGTCATACAGAGGGAGGGCATGGTGCTTACTTTTACATGTGTTTTGAATGCCTTAGGCACACACACTGTTCACTGTGAATTATGTGTGTGGCAAAATCCACTTAAAATTATATTTACCAGTTCTTTTATCTGGAATGCTTTGCTGTTTTCCTTCTGGTATGTTGTTTAATGTCAGCGAAGCGCATGTGTTAGCTGGCTGTGTTCTCCTGTAGACATGTCTAGAAATTTTTTACCCTGAAGCCAGCCAAATTTTTTTTTGTCTGAAGCTAGTGTTACAGGCAAAGTTTGAAGAGTATTTTTGACTCACATAATCGTTCTTTTGGCTTGAGGAACTGAAGTTGTGACGAAATACAGTCAGGATGTTAGGAGGTTGTATGGTATGGGTCTTTATTGTAATTGTACTGGGTTTTTTGTAAATGGTAAAGCAGTGTTCTTCAAAATGAAATTGATTCTTTCCTTAGGGGGGCATATGGTGAGAAAATTATGTCTGGCAACCATCCATACCACAAACACCACTGGTTTCAGCATCAGTTTTGTAGCTACAGAAGGACAGTGGTTGCTACGTCATGAACTTAGTCATGAGCACTATGTATGGAGAAACTTGGTATCCAGCACTGACTCAACTGTGCAAATAAATTTAACTTGGGTGTGCTCCAGGAACAGCCTGGCTGCTGCAGCTTGGTAATGATTCCTGCTTGGTCTCTTTACCTAGAGATTCCTAAGACTGTGGTATGTGTTCTAGAAAATGAGTGGTAAATCATAGTTCTATTACCACTGTGGTTAGATAGAGCAACTGTTGATGAATAGTTCTAAAAAGTAACTAAGACCATTAGTAAATCTTTCCTTGGATTGACATTCCTCCCAGCTTATATAAATAATTTCTGTCTTGCAGGGCAGGAAAGAGTTTCTGTATTAAATGCTTTATGTTAGCCCAGCATTGAGACATCTTTGTATTTGCCAGTCTAAACACTAAAGAAAACTTGTCTGTTCCTTAGGAAACTTCAAACTCCAACATCGGGAAATCGGTTGGGGAAATCAGAAAGCTGCTGCTGCCTGAACACATTTCTAATGTGGGGTTTAGAGTCTCTTTGCTGCTCCTTTGGTGCAATATACTTTGGGGAATATACTTGCCCAACTGTGCATGGTCTCTTTTCAGTTGGGGTACTTGAAGATCATTCACAAATGAAAACATGCAAGCTTGTTTAAAACTTTGTGGGCAGCACATAGGAGTGGTGTTTGTTCCAGGAGATGTGAAATACTAGTGCTGTCTGAACACTGTCCTTGGGAATTTGGTAGTTGTATGTTTTGATTATAGGAGAGAGTAGTTGTGCAGGTAAGGGCAGAGCAGAGGTTAAATAGGTGTAGAGAGATTTCAAGAAGGGGCAGTGTGGTATTCAGTATTTTGCATTCTTACTGTCACCATTGAATAGTCTCATATCTCGTAGTTTTTCCTTTTGCAATCTTAATAACGGATAGCCTGCTTTTCATTTTTGCCCTTTCTGTGCTACAGAGGGGACAGCTGTAGAAAATGATGAACCTGTCAAAAAGAAGAAAAAGAAAAAGGATAAAGAAAAACAAGCTGAAGAAGAGGAGGTACTGAATGAGGAACTTCCCACCAGCCCCACAGTTGAGGTGAGGCAGAGTTGCATTCTCTTTTGGGAATGTATTTTCTTCAAAACATACAGAGTGTGGAGCGAGGGGGAAAATTCTTGTATGTATAACCCATGGTATGGAAGTAGTTTTGCTCTAGTAACTTCTCTGATATCCATCACTGTAACGTAATCCATCACTGTAATGAAGATTCATGTTACAGAATAAGGTCTGGGAACGTTATGACTGGAATGACTCCATGTTTCCCCTCCTTTCCTCTGCCCATCCCCAGCTCTAGTCTCTCTTTTTGCATCTTTTCTAGTGGGAAGGGTGTGCCTTGGTGCTGATCCACAGGCATCTGAGTGTCCCCGCCTCCCATGCTGGAGCCCGGGGGTTCAATTCCCACCAGGGAGGCAGTGGTGCCATTTAAGAGTTGGACTCAATGATCTTTGTGGGTCCCTTCCAACTCAGAATATTCTGTCAAGTGCGGTACTTGTAGGGAGCAGAGGCTGTACCTGCTGATTTGATGAATCATCAATTGATGTCTACTAGCAACAGTAGAGCAGATGGGACCAAACCAAACTTTTGCTCAGTTTTGGAATCCTGTTCTTAGTGTGGGGGTTAATTTTCTCCCCTTTGTTTATCACAGCTCTGTGGCCTGACTGCAGTGCTGAGCTGTCAGCACACAACTTCCCTTGCCCACTTGCCCCACAGTGCTGTAAATGTGCTCATTTAGCAATTGAGGAAGGGACATCTCTGGGGTTGGGCTTTGCTGAGCATCCAGCTGAGGTGATGTGTTGGGTGTGAGCTGCTGCCAGGCCACATGTGTTGCTTTGCTTTTCCATTATGCTTTGTTCATGACAACACTTGTTTATTTGCAGAATACAGAGAAAAAGAAGAAGAAAAAGAAGAAGGTGAGAAATGAGGATGAAGACTGATTGGGAGCAGGAGAGAAGGTTGGCCCTCGGACAGCTGCCTTGGAGTAGCATTTCTCCACATAATTTGTTTAGCCTCTTGCTGAAAACTAACTTTGCTGTGTTGCAAGAGGGCAAGGAGATGGATTTGATAACTGTCTTCTCCCCTGGAACAGGATACCCTGGTGTCTCTGCTAGCTAGGAGGATTGCTGAGTTTCTGCAGTTTGTTTTGTTTAAAAGCTTACGGTAGATCCTCTTTTTACAAGCCATCTCCATTGATAAGGAATAAAAACAATTTTATGGAGATTTTATGCCTCTGTCTTTTGACTTATTTATTAGTTTTCTAGCCATATCAGGACTATTCTTGAGATTTTCTGTTTTAAATGAATGATCAGCAAAAATTCTAAATGTGTAAATGTCCTGTTGCAGTTTATTCCCTAAAGAATTCAAAGACGGTAATATTCTTAATCTCTATACATTGGCTACAAATATCTATCCATATCAAAGACAGGTTGAACAGCTGAGTCTACACTAGTTTTCCTGATAAAGCCTTTTTTAATCATACTCCATTTTGGTTTTGTTGCTCTGACTGGCAATATTGAGATACATGTTTTGAACTAAGATGAGGTAGCTTTCAAATTGCTTTGTGGTGATTGTGGCAACTTCACATGATTTAAAAAAAAAACAAAAACAGAATACTCAAAACTACTTCTTGAGGTATCTGATAATGAAGTAGAATAGATAAGTGTTTTATTGATAGCAGAAATCAACCATTTGCCAATTCTGCCATTCACTGTGGGAACAGAGGTGCACTGAAGGAGCATCATATGAACAAGACTCTAAAGTTCTCGAAGCCTTACAGTGGAAAAGGAAACTATTTTTATTTAACTATGCTTATCACTCATTTTATTAATTAACATGAAAATGTTTATGGGTTGTTTTTTCTAGGTGTAGTGGTAGGCTATTACCTAAACAAAAAATCAGTTTCTTCAGCTGGATAACATCTGATAAATCTGCAGACACTGTAGCTGGTGCTCTTCTGTGGAATACAGATTACTGACCAGCTCTTGGTATGGAACTGCTTGTGGCTTATTACCTCTTAGTGCAAGTGGCAATACCAAATCCGTAGCAAAATTGGGAGCATTTTACTAATGCAGTGTTGTACCACTATTGAGAATATGAACTGCCTTTTTTTTTCTCCTCAAGAAGGTTGCAGTGAGTTTTAACTGCTCTAATTGAGATTGCCTGGGAATACTGAGTCCATTCCAGTTCATCTGCTTTTTGCTAGAAAACAAATTAGGATGAAATGTTTAAGTGGGCAGCAAAGGTATTAAAAAGTATTCATAATGAGATGGAAGACTCTGCTATTAGTGCCTTTAGTATTTTATTGCAAGTGCATTTTCAAGTAGAAATCCTTACCAGATATGACAGTTCGGTTTCCTCTGAACTGTTAATGTAGTTGCTTCCTCAAAAGTATCAGATAAATTATGTATGTGCTCTTCAGAAACTGTCTTGTATAATTTACCCTAATCAGAAAATTTGTGTGAACATCAGTTGCTTAGTACGTCCAATCAGTGGGATTGAAATGAAGTTGGTTTTGCATGGCTGGGTTTTCCTTCCTTTTGCTTATTCCTTTGTTAACAAGGGAATGAGATTCACTTATTTCCTTACATAGCACACGTTAGTGGTTTATCGTTGCAAGCCAAAGTCCAGTGCAGGCCAGGTTCCATCTCACAAGGCTGCCCATTGGAGCATAGTCATGAAGCGGCACGTCTTTCCCTCTCCTGCTCCGGTGTTGGGAGTGTTGATTTTCATCTCAATTTAACTAGAGCTTCTACTTTATTCTCTTTCAAAGTGCATGTGACCTAGAAATACGGGGTGGAGACAAGGAAGTGAGTTTTAAACTTTTCAGTGGTGGATGGACCATACATTGATCTGCCACCACTGCTTTTGAGCATGTGAGGAAATAAGTACTCTGGACTCTAGTTTGAACAGTTAAACTCGTCTTCAAAACAATGAGCCTCATGTCTCAGAGCTGCTGCTGAAACACTGGTGTGTTCAGCTCAAGAGTGCTAAATATGATCAGTGCTGATGGACCGCAGTCACTGTAAGCTGGGGTCAATGCATTTCAAGTTACTCATCAGTTCAAGCAGGTAAGATTGGTTTGCTCATGCGTGGCTTTCCACAAACGAAGGTCTGGGCATTTGTGTACAGTCTTGCACCTTGAAATACATTATAAAGCCTACAGGTATGGCTGGGAATAATAGCACCTTTCTGCACAGAGAAGTGGTGATTGTTACTTAAGTGTGACAGGCCTTTAATTGGGACTCAAACCTTTTAATCTTTCAGCATTAGATTTGAAGCTTGTACAGGCTCTCCTGTAAAAAATAATTGTGTGAAAAGGGTATTTATAGAGAGGTTGTACTATGGGTCACTAGTTTTATTACAGGAGGTGATTAATCCAAAAAGGCATCTTTTACTTCATCTACTGAAAAGCAAAACGAGTATCTCATAACTAACACTAGAGTAAGGATAGAGGCTTTGAGTTATTTGAATGCAGAAAGAAGATTAGCCAGATTGATGATGCCACTTAAAGCAAAACAGTGAGATCTGTGGAAGAGAAGAATCTAAAATGATAATACGGTCCTTGGAGCATTTAACTGATAGGGGTTATTCTAAACCAAAGCTGACAGTCAAAAATGGCTGCTGAAGTAGGGCTAAGCCTAGAACAAGGTGAATGAGGGTGTTTCAAAAAGTGGTTGAAAGGGATACATACAATGGCCTATGTTAACTCGGCTTTTGAAAATCCATTCTCATGGTAACTGAGAGTTGGAGGGACGGCAGTCTTTCTTCACAGCCCACAGTAAGTTTTAATCAGTAGCCAACAATCCTGTTGACGGCAGTTACAGACACTGCTGGGGAAGGGGTTCCACACAGCCTCCGCTCTGGCCAGGCACAACCACCCAGCCCAGCCTTCTGGGAGCGGCCAGGGGCTCATCCAGTGACAGTGCAGCCTTTGTGTCCGGGCTGGTGACAACCCTTCACATTCTCTCTGAGGGGACCAATTCTGTGAAGTACAGGGCCTGACTGCTTCTGGGCTGAAGTCCTTTGTGTCTCCTACCTCATTCTCTTCTTGCCATTCACACTGACTCCATAGGAAAGCCGTGCTCAAAATTCAAAAAAAGCTGCAGAATCCAAGTGGCAAAGGACTGGCAAGGCTGAAGTGGTTTAGTGTGGGGGTTTTGGTGCCTTCTTTTTTTTGTATGTGGAGTTTTCTGCTGGTTTTTTCCTCTTTGGAATGGAGCAGCAGAGCACTGTGCCCCCATCCCTGCTCTGCAGAGTGGGCATCAGTGAGCACAGGGGCTGCTCGCTGCTTCTGCTGTGGTACCCTCTCACCAGAGACATTTTCCAGCTGTATGAGTTGCTACTTTGCTCCGTGAAAGCCCTTGTCAGGAAAATGAGTATTTTCTTCAGGCTAATACTATAGTCTTTTTGGAAAGCAGATGTTTGGGGGTTGGTTTGTTGCCTGGGAATTTGCCTGGTAGCATTTCCTCTGCATGTGGATTTGTGTGCATGGAAACGGGGCAGGGGAGGAGGGTGGATGGCAGCATTGCTGCAGCCCTGCTCTGCCCCACAGCAGTCCCTCATCCCAGTGCCTACAGGCTTTGGATGCACTTACTTTCAGGTATCTCCTGCTGCCTGCAAGCATCCTGCTTGCTCCAGTCATCCTCAGATTGTTCCGTAGACACCCTGTGCATGTCTTCCCAGTGTCCATGCCCATGTGCAGCAGCTGTTGTTGGGCATCAGAAGCCGAGGAGAGGGGTCTTGTTTTTCTCCGCCACGGGGAATGAGACGGGCAGGCACCATGTACCACCCCAGGCACTGGCCCTTCTGGTCTTGAGTGGAAGAGCTCTTCAGAGCTGTCCTGGGATTTTGTGTCCCTGCAGTGAGAGGTGCCTGCTGAGACTGAGGTGGAGGCAGAGAGGAAACTGCTCAGGGGTCACGAATCCTGCCTGCTGTGAAGGGACAGAACCACTGCTGTTTTTCAGGTAAAACCTTCAGCTCATCCCTCTCAAGCTATTTCTGCACATGAGAAATCCCACAAGTCGACTTCCTGCTGTCTGTGCCACATCCTGGTGGCTGTGTGGCCCTGCAGCGAGGCTTCACTTTCTCTGGAAAAAATAATTTTATTATAAATGATAGCTCCGCAGTACGCTCATGTCTTCCTCAGAGAGAAGCACAGCAGCATGTTTTCTTTTAGAGTAGCATAACATTTTGGATAGAAATCTTGCTTTCTTAGTCACCAGGTTGAGATCCTCTCCAGCCCCACAGGGTGTGATGTGCAGCGCTTGGCATCAGTCAGCCTTGCGCCCCTGGAGCTGGTGATGCCCTGAGCCAGAGGCTGCCTCCTCTGGCTAGCAGGGAGTGCTGCCAAATGCTCCATCCATGCTTGCACTCGTTTATGCTTAATTAGCCCCTGCTGGAAATCCCGGGGCCACTGCAGTGAGAGTCTGTCCTCCATGGTGTGCTCTAGCTCTGAGCTTTCATTTTCTTTTCATGTCCTTTGCACTCTGTCATATTTCTTCAGCAAAAGGGTATTCCTCTTATGGCAGCAAGTATCTCTATGTTTGATGACTCCAGGTTTCCAGTAGTATTAATCTACAATATAAAGATTTTCTAATGTTTAATTTCTCATGCCAGTTACTGGCTAATGGAAACAGCAATTTTGTCTCTACAGAGCTCAAGGAAAATACAATGAGGGGCAGATGGCGAAATGCTTGTGTACAATTTCTAAGCTACCCCGGAGAGAAAGGATGGAGCAGGACTGAAACACTGGGATGAAAAAGTAGAAAAGCTGGGCTTACTGTTGGTAAGCCAGGAAGGTCTCCAGATTTCAAGGGAATGAGTTAGAAAAACTCCTGTCATTTGGATGACAGCCTGTTGGATTTGCCACCTTTAATCTCTGATATTCATATTCCACCTCTTAAAAACTGAGATAATGCCTCCCAAATCCCACAAGGGTACAGGGCTCTCATTATCACATTATTTATGAAGCACTCTAAGAGCTCTAAATAGGATGTGATGTAGAAGTGTTGTGAAGAAGAGGAAGGAAACCTGTTTGACAGCACAATGGCTGCGAGTGAGGTTGTCTAAGTCCACGATGAAATCTCTCTTGATAAAGCTGCAGCCAGTCTCAGGGCAGCCCCACTAAATTCCTCCTTCTTGAAAAGGAATTAAAATCAGCTGTGCCAAAACAAGAAACATTTCCTTTTGCAGGGTGGCAAAAAGAGGTTTGCTTTTGTAGCGATGTAGAAGCTTGTTTAAAAATGACCTTTTTAAAGCCTGTGTGGCACTGGTTGGGTGCGGGGCGGTACTGAAACCTGAGCCCAGGATTCACTCCTGCTGCTCTCTGCACCAGGATCAGCAAGGCCGTGCAAATGGAAGCTACCGTAGATGGGAGACAGGCTGCTGCTTAGACAGCTGCGAATGTAACACCACAACACTGCAGATACATGCAAGATAATTGCCACTTACTCAATCAATGCATTGCAACATGCTGAAGCAATAATGGGCAGTGCTGTGGCAGGGGGTCATGCTTCCTCCCCATGGCCAGCCTGGCCATGCCTGCCTGGGAACAGCAGGACAACAAAAACTGTACTTCCTCTTAGTGCAGTTCTCGTGGTTTTGCTTGGTTGACAGCGAACACGTGTGGGAGAGGAGGTGCTAACACAGCTCCTGTGCCCAGGCCCAGATGTGCCACATGCAGTGGATGAGGGGCTGTTGGAACCTCTGCACCAGGTGTCTGGCACTTTCTGTGAGACTCCTGTGCAAGAGCCCCTTGTGCTCCTCAAATCCAAGAGAGGTTTCTCAAGCAGGACTGACATGGGGCCAGAACTGCATGTGGTCTCCCCAGGAGGCAGTTTCAGCTGTGAAGATCAGTGCAGCCAGCTCTTGTTTCTTGTTCCTGCTTGACAGAGCATCCATGCAAATAGTGATATGCAAATAGTGATATCCATCCATTTGAACCCCAGGGGGTATAGTACTTTTAGACTGGTGGTTAAATAAAATAATCAGAGATGTGGAAATCATCCCCAGCATGTCCTGGACATGTGAATCTGTCCCAGGTATCAAGAATGTAAAAACAGAAATTCAAGTTCTAGAATCTGTACTGTAGCATCTTTTTAAAATGTCATCAAAAGCAAAGGAAGGCGGCTTTGTCTAGACACTGGTTTCCTAACACCACATGCCAGGAGTTATTGCGCCTGTACCTTTCTGGAGACTTTCTGGCTGGGGAATGTTCCCTTTCCAGAGGAAATCCTTTTAACTTTCAGCGGTTCAAGACTCTAATTGGGTGAAATAATAGCTTGGCACACCCCCAAGCAATATGATTTTTATCTTTTTTTGTTGTCTGCAAAAGTCTGGCTTGTCCAATCCTATGAGTCACGGAGGGAATATAGATGTCAGGCCACCCTTGTATCCAGGGATGGGCTTTTGATGAGACAGGCATGAGGTTCTTGGTCAGATGTGGCCAGTGAGGGGCTGAAACATCCTCTAACAGAGTGGTGCTGCCTGTTCCTCTCCAGCCTCGGCAGGGCTGAGGATGTGGTGTTGCTAATGGGCATGTTTCTAGGCATCTTCATTCTCATTGAGTTATTCAAAGGGGTATTTTGTTGGCTACTTCTCTGGTTTCTCCAGGTGACTCATAATAATTACTGATTCATGCTTTGTCTTTGCGCAACACTCTTCAGCTTCAGCTAGGGTGTTTAGATGTTTTCAGCTGAGACTTAGATTTTGATGGTTTATTTAGCCCAGAAATAAGCCTGATAGTGTAAACACTGGAGCTTTGAACCTCTCAGGATTGTATTTCTGTATGGTGGATTAAACAGACTAAGGTATTTAGCACAACTCTCTCTTCCTCATTCTGGAAAAAAAAGACCTTGAGCCGCAGGGCACAAAGCAGCAGCCGTGGCTTTCACTGTACATACGCTGCCTTCCCTGGGGCTGTGCAACTGCCCCCGTGTGATCTGGCACAGCTTGGGACCCTCTGGTCTGCTCCTGCTGCTCCTGTGCTCGAGGTCTGGTGCGTGCCAGGAGCCACAGTTCAGCCACATGAGGACAAGGTGCTGGTTTAACTTGAAGATGCATCAGGCAATAAAGGACAGCAAGAAGCTGTGTAAATTATCTTGTCTCAGGTCTCTTTGAGCTCATTGAGTTTATCACTTGTCAGTTGAATACCAACAGGACTGTGCCAGTCCCAACCCCATAGCTCCTCCTGTGCTTTCAGCAGGGCTCCCGTGGGATTGCAGGTGCTGGCTTTAGCCTCCAGACCACGGGGGACCAAAACAATACATTGTGCATTGCTGTTTCCCACCCCCACGTAGAACACCCTGCTGCCCCTGGGCTCCCCTCCCTCACACCATTCTCACTGGCCAGCTGCAGGCTCCACTCTCCCGTTTTGGTGGCTTGGGGCAAGGAAGAAAGGACTATAAGCACGTGGAGATGTGCAAACCAGGAAACTATGCTGTGTAAAATATCTTTAGCACAGCACAAGGTTGGGCTGCATAGGACTAGCGTAAGCTAAACTGGAACTAGGATTTCTCTCCCTGAATCTTGCCTTACTTGAAGCAAGATGTTCAAGAAGCAAAACCTGGGTCTGAAAGGAAGTGATGGACCCTCTGTGTGAAGGCTGTTGTTCTCTTTCTATATGCATACAACAGATTGCAGGGCCTGACCCACGGATGCCATAGGAGGCTAAATCTGGAGCCACAACCAAGCGAACAGGACACAAATGCAGACACATCCGTGCTGTGCTCAGTTTGTGAGCAGCCAGGGCTGCTGGCGTTTGATTGTCCTCCTTCAAACTGCGCCACGAGGTGATTCTCCTCCTGCTGCCACCGTGATTCCCTGCTGGGTCAGCAGCCCCCCACCCCCGACTTGTTTCCAAGGTAGGTGTTGTCACTGAGAGCAATGCAAACCCTGCTGCAGGCAGCCGTGCAGCCACTGTCCCAGCGGCTTGCACGGGCAATTTGCAGGCAGGGGGGGTGTGGGTTGCACTCGCTGCCAAGGTCCCTGGCACCCTGTCCCAGCACTGGGTGCCCAAGGAGGTGCAGAACACAGGAGCGAAACGAGGAGGGCTCTTAAGGCAGGACATGACTTGCGCAAGAGCGTTACTGTGCCCTTTGCTGACAAGGAGCTCATCGTTTCCTGCCAGTGCTGCTTCCCTTGGGGCATTTTTTTCCTTCTCCTTCTACCATCTTTCTAGCCTGTTTTCCTTCCTGCATCTGCAAGGCTGCCTCCAACAAAGCCCTGACAGACAATCTTATCTTGAAGCACAACCAGTCCTGCTCCTTTCCCCTCCGTGTCTGTCTGCGCGANTTTTTTTGTTTTTCCCCCTGAGTTTATGGGTTTAGTATTTTGGTGATCAAAACAGAGCTGCTCTGGAGCATTTGTGGGATGGCTTCAGACCTGTTTTGGCAGAGGAGGCTTTAAAACCCCATTGGAGAAAGGTAGATCAAGAATTTTCACAACTAATACTTTGAAGCAGATGTTGCTGGTACCTAATGCACCTGAATCTAATGGACCTGAATCTTCGGGAAAGTGCAGATAAAAAGAGCACCAAAATTAATTAAAGAAAGCAAGCTGTTCCTTTTGCCTGACCACACCTGGTAAACCAGGAAATATTTCATCTGATGCAAAAATTGGAAAGCAATATATTGTCCTGGCCAGCACAGTCTGCAGGTCTCAGGGTATTTGCTTTGTTTATATTGCTTGGCCAGGACGGTGGATCCAGTCAAGCTGCAAGAGAAAAGTCTTTGTTCTCCAAGGGTTTATAAAAACTTTATATCTCTGGAAAAATTGATAGGAAATTGAATCACTGGCTGCAGCATTTCATCTGGATCAAACTTTTATTGTGGTCAGTAGTGGCCTTCTGTTTGCTTTGAAAGGCACTCGTAAATGGCTTCAGTGTTACAGGTAAATGCTTAACATGACTTGTTCTGCAGCAAGGGTTAAAGCCTTGTTCAGGAACCAGCCATCTGTTGTATCAGACTGTTTGCCTTTGGTTTCTGAAGTCCAACTGATGTGCATCATTTTACTAATGAAAAAAGCTGGGAAGACCACTTCTGTCAAATGCTGTGCCTGAAGCACAGAGCAAGACTTTAGATATTCCTTTATCTAAATATCTTCTGATGTGCTAAGTTGGGATTTATTTTTACTTTGTTGCTGCCCCCAGCCCTTTCTGACTGTCATTTCCTGGAAACTCCTGTCTGTTTCCACTAACAGGCAGTGAGAGCAGGCATGTCTCCTGCCAGCCCTGGTGAAGGTTTTGCACAAGGTTTCACTGGATGCCAGTGGAGGTGGATGATCCTCCAACGCCTCGTGGTGTTGTAGTGAGTCACAAACACAGGTACTACGGGCACCAGAGCTGGTGACAAGGTAACAGCACAGTCCAAATGTACCTGTGCAATCTGAAAGCACAATCTAAGGTATAATCTAAAAGTAACTCCAGGCATTAAGAAAGAAAGATGGAGTGTTATGTCCCATACCGTATGATCAATGGAAAAAAAGTGACTGTTTTTTTTAGGTAGCAGCATCTGGGGTCTGGCTAACTCCCAGTATACCCATTTGCAGGGTTTATTTGCCTTTATTTTAGCATAAAGCATAGAAACTTTTGCTGATAAAAGCTGAAATGCTGATTTATTCATGTGAGCCTATAAGCTGTCAGAAATATCAGTTAGCATGAAACTTGCAATAAATCACTGGAGCTTGCAACTTTGATACTGACAGTTGAACAACTGCCATTTGCTGAGGTAAAAGGTGCAAAAAAAGAGCTTTAAGTGCACTTTTAACCTAAAAAAATATTCTGAATGTAGAATAACAATTTGATTGTTAAGTTTCTCTGATTTCTCAATCAATTTGCTCAATATGCAACTTAAACATCTGGGTTCCCTTTGGCTGTCAGCGCTGATTTCCATCCCCTTGTTGAGCCCTGACCTTCAGAAATTGCTTTGATGAACTGTTTTGCCTACCCATAGTTGAGTTTCATGCCTGCAAAAGATGTAGGTCTTACTTCTTTTTTATTTTTAATTCACATCTCATTTCTGGTCCATGTGCTGTTAGCTCACTGGCAGAAACCACCGCAAATGCTGCCCTGCAGGGTCAGTCCTTCGAAACAGCACGTCCCCACTCCTCATCTTCCCCTTATTCAATCAAGTCAGGCGGAGAGAAATGGGCCTGCATTGAACCCTGCCACCTGTGCTGGGGAAAGGTTTGGACCAACTTCACACCAATTTTCGGCTAGATTGGTTCTGCAAAGCAAAAATGAACATACTGTGAAAAGTAGTGCTCGGGAGTTGGATCTGACACAACTATGTCATTGCTTCATATAGACACATCATCAATGCCCTTCAGCTGAGCTCTGTGAATCACTGCAGCATGATGCCTACAGGAAAGAGAAGTGTTCTTGGTGATGTCTTTTTCTGACAGCCACTTCCCTAAGGTAGACCAAGAATTGTGGTTTATACAGGGAAGACAGTTTTGCTAGTCTTTCAAAGACCACAGGTAAGAAATGATCTTATGCCTCATGCAAAGGAGGATTTTTCCCATAAACATGCTTATGAAAGCAAACAAGTAATCCAATATTTTTCCTGGGAGCAACTCCCTTACCCTAAAACACACTGCCCTGACAGGAAGGGCACCACCACTTGTACCACTGTCCCTACGAATGGGCCCAAGGAAGAGGGTGCCTGTCCAAGGCTGTGTGGATGGGACATGATTCCTCTGCACCCGTGGGCTGGAGGAGACTGTCTGGCTCTGCACCTACCCACTGCACAGACTGCCCATCTTTGGGCTTTCCCGTTTATGTGGGCATTAGTCATGCCAGGGATTCCATGTTGCAACTTTGATGGTGTAATCCTGCCATGTCTTTGGTAACTCAGAGTCTTCTTGAAAAAGATGGCAGAGTTTAATTTCTAATGTTAAAAGCAGAAATATCTATAAAGGGGAGTATTAAAGTCCTTCTGGATGAATTCATGTGTCATAAAAACATGAGACTAGAAATGCTGCAGAGGCAGTTTTGTTTTTTGATCTGTCATTGCAAGCCACTTTCAACTGAATTTCTTGATAAATATTTAATATTCATGACACGATGCCATTTTGACATGAAATCTTCAGGGATACGTAGTTCAAATACAGCAACCCCCCCACATTTCTAGAAGAAATCTAAACTGTTCCTGGTCAGTGTGCTTATTATAAGCTTTCCAAATTTCTGTAATCTCTTTGTACTAGTTGAGATGCTGCAAAGACCCTGGGTTTGCTTTGGCTGGTGATCNGAGCAGAGCCCGGCTGGGGAGCAGCGGTGCTCGGCACACATCGCATCCCTCCCTGCCCGCCGGCATCCAGCGGGGAGGGCAGGACAGGGGCAGCTGCAGGAGCTCGGCTGTAAACAGGCACTCGGAGAGGTTGGCCCTGTGTGTTTCTGGAGTGGAATGCTTTTAATTAAATGGGTAGGAAATATAACTGAGTACAATCTCCCCCCNTTGCCTTTGGTTTCTGAAGTCCAACTGATGTGCATCATTTTACTAATGAAAAAAGCTGGGAAGACCACTTCTGTCAAATGCTGTGCCTGAAGCACAGAGCAAGACTTTAGATATTCCTTTATCTAAATATCTTCTGATGTGCTAAGTTGGGATTTATTTTTACTTTGTTGCTGCCCCCAGCCCTTTCTGACTGTCATTTCCTGGAAACTCCTGTCTGTTTCCACTAACAGGCAGTGAGAGCAGGCATGTCTCCTGCCAACTCTGGTGAAGGTTTTGCACAAGGTTTCACTGGATGCCAGTGGAGGTGGATGATCCTCCAACGCCTCGTGGTGTTGTAGTGAGTCACAAACACAGGTACTACGGGCACCAGAGCTGGTGACAAGGTAACAGCACAGTCCAAATGTACCTGTGCAATCTGAAAGCACAATCTAAGGTATAATCTAAAAGTAACTCCAGGCATTAAGAAAGAAAGATGGAGTGTTATGTCCCATACCGTATGATCAATGGAAAAAAAGTGACTGTTTTTTTTAGGTAGCAGCATCTGGGGTCTGGCTAACTCCCAGTATACCCATTTGCAGGGTTTATTTGCCTTTATTTTAGCATAAAGCATAGAAACTTTTGCTGATAAAAGCTGAAATGCTGATTTATTCATGTGAGCCTATAAGCTGTCAGAAATATCAGTTAGCATGAAACTTGCAATAAATCACTGGAGCTTGCAACTTTGATACTGACAGTTGAACAACTGCCATTTGCTGAGGTAAAAGGTGCAAAAAAAGAGCTTTAAGTGCACTTTTAACCTAAAAAAATATTCTGAATGTAGAATAACAATTTGATTGTTAAGTTTCTCTGATTTCTCAATCAATTTGCTCAATATGCAACTTAAACATCTGGGTTCCCTTTGGCTGTCAGCGCTGATTTCCATCCCCTTGTGAAGCCCTGACCTTCAGAAATTGCTTTGATGAACTGTTTTGCCTACCCATAGTTGAGTTTCATGCCTGCAAAAGATGTAGGTCTTACTTCTTTTTTATTTTTAATTCACATCTCATTTCTGGTCCATGTGCTGTTAGCTCAGTGGCAGAAACCACCGCAAATGCTGCCCTGCAGGGTCAGTCCTTCGAAACAGCACGTCCCCACTCCTCATCTTCCCCTTATTCAATCAAGTCAGGCGGAGAGAAATGGGCCTGCATTGAACCCTGCCACCTGTGCTGGGGAAAGGTTTGGACCAACTTCACACCAATTTTCGGCTAGATTGGTTCTGCAAAGCAAAAATGAACATACTGTGAAAAGTAGTGCTCGGGAGTTGGATCTGACACAACTATGTCATTGCTTCATATAGACACATCATCAATGCCCTTCAGCTGAGCTCTGTGAATCACTGCAGCATGATGCCTACAGGAAAGAGAAGTGTTCTTGGTGATGTCTTTTTCTGACAGCCACTTCCCTAAGGTAGACCAAGAATTGTGGTTTATACAGGGAAGACAGTTTTGCTAGTCTTTCAAAGACCACAGGTAAGAAATGATCTTATGCCTTATGCAAAGGAGGATTTTTCCCATAAACATGCTTATGAAAGCAAACAAGTAATCCAATATTTTTCCTGGGAGCAACTCCCTTACCCTAAAACACACTGCCCTGACAGGAAGGGCACCACCACTTGTACCACTGTCCCTACGAATGGGCCCAAGGAAGAGGGTGCCTGTCCAAGGCTGTGTCTGTGTGGATGGGACATGATTCCTCTGCATCCGTGGGCTGGAGGAGACTGTCTGGCTCTGCACCTACCCACTGCACAGACTGCCCATCTTTGGGCTTTCCCGTTTATGTGGGCATTAGTCATGCCAGGGATTCCATGTTGCAACTTTGATGGTGTAATCCTGCCATGTCTTTGGTAACTCAGAGTCTTCTTGAAAAAGATGGCAGAGTTTAATTTCTAATGTTAAAAGCAGAAATATCTATAAAGGGGAGTATTAAAGTCCTTCTGGATGAATTCATGTGTCATAAAAACATGAGACTAGAAATGCTGCAGAGGCAGTTTTGTTTTTTGATCTGTCATTGCAAGCCACTTTCAACTGAATTTCTTGATAAATATTTAATATTCATGACACGATGCCATTTTGACATGAAATCTTCAGGGACACGTAGTTCAAATACAGCAACCCCCCCACATTTCTAGAAGAAATCTAAACTGTTCCTGGTCAGTGTGCTTATTATAAGCTTTCCAAATTTCTGTAATCTCTTTGTACTAGTTGAGATGCTGCAAAGACCCTGGGTTTGCTTTGGCTGGTGATCCAGCTGAACTGGGCTGTCACACTGGCACACCCCCTGAAGTGCCAGGTGAAGAGCTGATGGAGGCAGCCTGTGGGGGCTGTGGTCCTTGCAATTTGTGAGCTCCCAGTACTGTGGATCCCGCACCATCATCCTCTTATACAAAAAGCAAGTAAGTGGTAAGGAGCGGGTGCCTGGCTTTAGGCTCACTGCAAGGGTTCATGCGAGCCTGAGGCTCAGGCCCATCCCCAGCAATCAAGGTGTAATTCTCATCCCGGGGTGGCTCAGTTTGCCATCATTCAATTCAAGCATCAAACGTTCAGCTGAAACTAAACATCACCTTTCTCAAGCTGCCCAGGCTACCAAAAATACAGCAGGCTTACCCTGGTTTGGTTTGTTTGCACCACATCCTGCTTTCAGGAAGTTTCTTTTAAAGTATATCAAACATAGTTAGGGGGGATTTCCCTTCAGCCTTCACAGCACCCTGCTTTTCTCACTCTCTATGGCCACCCTGCTGCTCTTGCACTATGGCAACGTAAGTGTTTTGACTAAATATTTGTGAAACTCCCTGCACCACAACAAACTTTCTTGACCTTTGACAGAGGTTGGACTGGTGCACGGAGCAGGGGAGAGCCTGAGGAGTCTGCATGAGTGCCAAGCCAGCCCAGGGGCTGCTGAAGGTGCTTCTGGGAGGAGGTTGAGAGTCCTGCCAGGCTGAGAGATGCTTGTGAAGGCTGCAGCTTCATCTGATGTGATTGCATAAAGCTAACATTTCAGGGTCAGATGATGTGATATGCTGCCTTCAGACGCTGGGTACAGAAGCCCAGCCCAGAACTGAGACAAAAGTGGCTTTAAGCCCTGTCTATCCAACTATCTGATCCATCTGTTTGTCTTTTGCCAGTTGGCTTGAAAGTTTCTTTTATCTGAAACTATTTCCAGCTATTTCTTCTCTCAGAATATCCAAAGTGTTTGCATGACTTGAAAGAACTATTTCCAGCATTTTTGGCTGGGCAGCATTTGAGCATCAAATTTTACAATAGGTATTTGAGCGTGTTCCCTTGATTTTGTAAGGGCTATTACAGCAGGTCATCTGTCATGGGAAGAGTGTGTCTTCACAAAATATTCATCACTTTCTCATGTTATTTTTGATACCTCTTTAGAAATTGCAGGTTGGCAGCAAATTACCTGTGTTAAGCCAAGTCCAAAGAACAAGCAGGGAAGTTTCATGTGTGTGATATGTCTCAAACCAGAATAGGGAGAGGTTCTCAGAAGTGAGTGTGTCTGGGTGTTGCTGCATCTCTTTGGGACTCACTGGGGTCTGGGATTTGCAGATGCACCATTGGAAACTACACAGAGGCATCCAGTTATAAAGCCTGGAGCTGCTACTGGGCTTAGTACTGCTTGGGAAATAGAATGGAGAAGATCCTTTCCCTGTTTTTGTGAGCCTACCACTGAAACACAATTATCAGTTATTTTGAAAAGACATTTTTATTACTCTTCAGCACATGGTGGGCAATGACAATTGCTGTTCTTCCTTCTGATGGTACCCAAGCTTCTGTACATTCAGTTTTTCAGGAATAGCTTCGGTAGGTCCAAGTGGAAAACTATGATAGGGATCGTATCTCAGTTCTTTCAGGGAGTTCGAATAACAGGTGCTTCCCTTCATACTGAACACCCTGGTGTTCCCACTTCCCTGAGTAGCAGCCACATAAGGGAACAGATCCTGAAGACTGGCCTGTGCCTCATGGTGACACTGGATGGTGGTATGAAGCAGAGAGCTTCAGCTACCTGCTGCAGAAGTGTTGGATGCAAAGTCAAGGCTATTGCCTGCTGTGTATTGCCAGGCAGCTTTGTTTTCTTGTGTTTTTTTAAGATGTAGGAATTTGTGGCCAAATCAAAGGGTCTCAAGGGAGCATTCTGGCTGAAAAAATGACTTCAGAATTTGGCCTCGCATAACTTAAAGATAAAAACTTTTATGTAATCACTAATTCACAGTTGCAGTTGCTTTGACTTCTCTCATTATCATTCCTAAGTTATTCTTTTCATGCTGGGAGTTGGATTTTCCTGGCACTGCATCTGTTTTCAGCAATGTATACACCACAACTGCTGACAACTAGGAGTTGGATCCCATGTTCCTCGACCCTGGCTGTAGCTTGTTTTTTCTGGCAGCGCTTCAAAGTCTTCCATCTGCACTTGTCTCCTGATGACCAGTGGCGGTCCTTCAGCTGTGTGAGAAGTGCCTGATGTTATCCTGTTGTTCTCGCACTCCCCCAGGCCCGTTTCTCAGCCGGGCCGTGAGCGCAGCCCTCGCCTGTTCCTAGATAGAGCCTTATCAGGGCCAGCCATGGCAATGCTCCCATCCCCTTCCAGCCCTCCCCCGTGGTTACTGGAAGGTCCATCACCTTTGTGCATTTTAGCATGGCAGAAATGCTGCTCTGCTGCTTCTCTGGTTTTCCAGTCCTCTTTGCTTTTCTTCAAAAATCTCCCCCTGACCTCTGTTCCAGATTCCCTTTCCTAGGATCTATAGGAGATCACTTCTGCACCCTTCAGATGCTGAGAGCCAGAGGAACAGCCATGTGCTGGTCTCTCTACCTGCCTCTCATCTCCTCAGGGATATTTTTGTTCAGGCCTGGTGCTGGTTGCAGCATATCCAGCTTACTCATAAGATGCCACTGTTCCTCTTAGCAGCATTTTGAGTGAGTGCAGCTGTTCTGTGCTTGGATTCCTACTCACTTGGCTTACCAGGAGTATGGCTTTTTAAGGGATGTGTGCTGCTGGGTAACAAGCAGGTGCTCCTGCTCAGCCAGGAGGCTGGATATTTCTCTGAGGTTACTCTGTAGTTTGATGTGAGCATGGTGTACTTGACAAATTAACAGTGTGTTCATTCCTCCCCCATTGCTTGTCTGCATTTGTTTATTTATGTTATTCCTGTTGTAGTCAGTTTAATTTGTTATTTTTAGTTTTGTTTTCCAGGCTTCTTTCCTTCACTTATGTTTGCTCATCTTAAATGAATCCTTTTTTGAGCTTTCTTAGTATTTTGCGGGAAAGCTACTCTTACTGATGAGTGCTTTGTGCCTTTTTATTGTGCCTCACCAGACAGGGCAGGCAGGAGCTTGCACATGCATGTTCCTTCCTTGTCCTCATTCAGATGTCAACTGACTTTGATCTTCCTACACCTCCCAGCACGTGTTGAAGCTTTACCTGGCACTCAGGGTTTCCATTACTTCCATACCACAGCTGACATGATGTAGCAGTTTTCAGTCATCGCTCTTTTTGCTGTCATCCATTGGCTGCTGCCAGGAAATCAGTGTTACCCCAGGCTGGGAAATTACTGGGAATTACTCCTTCTTCGAGCCCAGCTCCCACCGGCAGCAGCACTGGTGGTTAGGCACGTAGTTCTCCCTCAGTGAAGAGGGGAGCAGTGTCCCAGCCTGGCTGCATTTCATGATAAGCAATTTTTCAGCTGATTTCCTTTCCTGCCTGCCAGTACCCCACTGGTTTCCATGGTATTTGTGGTTGTCTAGGGGTGGCAATTTCAGCATCCTGGCAGCCTTCCAGGCTGCCTCTCCATAAAACCCTGTACAGTTTCAAATGTGTATGTATATATTTTTTCTTATTTTTCCTTCATCTCACAGAGCTGCTGTGTGCTTTTAAGCAGTTGATCTATTCCATCCTTCACTTATCTCACAGCCACAGTGTGAGGTTGTGCTTGTTCTTGCTGGCATGTTGCTTTGGGTTCCTCTGATGAAAGGTTTGCTGCAAAGGCAAAAAGTGATCATAGCCATGCAATCGCTCTCATTTCCAGGGGATGGTACAGAACATCCTACTGAAATAATAACATAGTCCCAATGACCACAAGGTAATTCTTGGAGCTGAACTTAAATAGGCTGGCATGCCCATCACTTCCATCCTATCATATAAGGGCTCCTTCCACGTCTTCATTCACCTTTCAAGAGCTGCTATGCCCACTGTCAGTGGGTGGCAGCTCCCAGCCCAGCCACACATCTGTCAGATCACAAAGCAGAAAGACATCAGAAAGTCTTTCTTGTTACTGAGGATATTCTGTCAATCCTCTGTTTTGTTTTGTTTAAAAAAACAAAACCAAAATAATCCAGGGCTTTGCTCTAAGCAACATTTGGAGTGAGCTGAGCACACATCTGGTCTCAGCTTCATGCAGGCTTTCACAATGGTCTCTAGCCATAATACTCTCATTTTTTTGAAGCTAGTCATTGCTGTTCTTCAGGTTGAATGAACTCGGATCAGGTGTGGGCCTCAATGTGTCAGGGTGAAAAAACACCTCATGTCTGGGCTGTGGGAGGACAGAAGGGTTGGAGAGGAGGGTGCTATGTTTGGATACACATGGAATGGCCTCTGATACACGTAACTTGAGTGATTAAATGGTGAACTTCTTGGCTAAAGGTGGAAGGACTGTGATCTGTGATTTTGGCTGTTATGGACTCCATTTCATCTGATATGATATATTTGGCAACACAGGGTAGCACTAGGTTGAAGGAGATGAGTTTAATGGCCCCAAGTTGAAGGAAGAGGGTCCTTGGTCTGCTAAAGGGAAAGGAGCTCTGAACTGCAATATGTATTAACTATTTGTATCAGTAGAAATCATGGGAAGAGATAATCCAGTAGTAACAGCTGCCCCTGGAATTATTTGTGCATGTTTGGCTCCAAAGCTTTTTGTCCAGCTGGCTGGAGGTCACTGTGAGCACTGATAAGTATTTGCCAAACGCCAAGAAGAAGACAGAACAAGGTCAGAAGCTCTTCTGGTAGCAAAGCAGAGCATGTTTTGCAAACACTGCTATCTCCTCAATTGGGGTGAGAGATTTCATGAACAAAATACGCAGGGGAGGTTGAATGCTAGTGGAGGGCAGGAGGAATATGCTTTACAGCTTTCAGTTTAGCCAAGAGAAACTTGGGACTTGCTGTTTCTTTCTGGGTGGGAGATAATCTGCCAGCCTGTCACAGGGATCTGTTTCTATGGGTAAGCATTCAGAAACTTCCAAGCCAGTGTTCCTGTCAATGTGGCTCACCATGGGAGTCTTCTGCCCCCCACAAAACATGGCCCCCTTGTCCCATCACTGTGTTTGAATCCATTGGGGCGAAGTCAAAGGAGCAGGGCAGCATGGGATAGGGAGGAGGACTGAAGCCCAGCTCTGGCTCTGCAGCAGTTGTGGGTACAGTTTGGTTCTCTGACTCTGGGGACATTTGAAGCAGGGCTTTGTGTTTGGCAGGCCTTTGCTTGGCTCTGGTCCTGTGAGGCAAGCAGGGAGATCTGGCCCAGCGTGGTGCTGTTCAGGGATGCGACCAACTGGCCAACAGGTCACATTTGTGTGCTGGGCTCTGCAGGGACCTTTCTTCATCCTACACCCTCTGTTACAAGTGCTGATCTCCAGCCCTTCCAGGCAGAAGGCTGCAATGATGGCCTCACATCCCAGCACATCTGAAAGATCTAAGGTGTTCACCATTGTTCCTCTCAGTAAAAGTGGAGATCCCCTGGGGGTCGACTCCTGGGCAGGCAGACCAGCACCTTCCTGTCTCTAAGACAAAACTGTGGGATTTTGACCTGATCTCCACACCCCATGGGATTCCTTCTATTGCTCTACTCTTGTTGGATTGTATGTACCACTGATGGGAACACTGGTAGGGACAGTGTCACAGAGCAACTCTTACTGTACAAATAGGTGCCTCCCAGGCAAATGATAACCCCACAGGGAGGTTCGGTCACAGATAATAGAGATCTGAGTTTAGCACCCCACTTTTTGTTAAACCAGTCAATGCAAATTTGAACATAACCCTCTCTTGTAACTTTTTCTCTTCTCCTTTCCCTCCCTGGGTCCCCTCTCCTGCCTACAACTTGCCTCCTCTTTCTGTTCAATGTTTAGTTCAGGGTCTATGCTACTGCCTGCCCTCATTTCATACCCCTTCCACCCTTCTTCAGCTCCTGGGAATGTGAGAGCTTCAGCAGTTATCAGGGCAGAGGTACAGGGCTGGTGGTTTTTCATTTTGCTGAAGGCAACCTCTCCAAAGTTGAGGAGATGGTTAAAACTAAATGAATATGGAAGTGAACTGGCAACAATGCTAGAGAGGGGAAACCCTGCTCACACATTAATTTTACTCAGTGAGGGGCAGGGAAAAGAAAGGGAGGGGAAAAAGCAATAGGCAAAACATCACAACTATTTTGTGGCAAATGGGAGAAGCGGGAAAGAAGGAAAAATCCCTGTAAGCTTACAAAACATAAAACACTTCGTGAGGTGGTCCTTTCTGCTTTTGATGAGCATTCATCTGTAGGAAACGACAACCTCTTTAGTGTGGAGACAAAGGGCAAGTTTTCCTGTAGAAATCTCTGCCCACTTGTCCCTCCATCCTCATTTATGTCTCTGACTTTTAATCTGAAATTGCAAGCAGAGGTAAAGGTTCCAGAGTCCAAGAGCTGTCTGTGCCTGGTTCTCTAGAGGCCTGGTTCTCATTTGTGAATTGAAGCCCTTTAGGACTCCCCAATTTCAAATGACTCTACAGAGTGTAGGGAGTGACTGTACCCTCAATGCTTGCTGTGTGCCTGAGTAACTCAGGACTGGTGACAGTGGCTGGAGTCGGTGGTCTGGCCTGTATCACTTCAGTGAGAGGATTCACAGGTTCACAGGTTATTCTGAGTTGGAAGGGACCCACAGGATCATCTAGTCCAACTCCCAAGTGAACGCCCAGCCAGGGATCAGTCCCACAAGCGTGGAACCATGGGCACCACGCTCCATCCATCCAAGCCTCCCACCATCTTGGTCTTCTCTTAAACCTGATGGATGCTTTGGGGAAGCAGTTATCTGGGCTTCTTTCCAGATCAATCTGTGAGAGGCAAGGATGTACAGAGATACTGACTCATTTCTTGATCTGAAGGAATATTCTTCACAGATAAAGATGCTTCAAAATCCTCAGGCAACAGATGTCATGTTATAGGCAGAAGCACAAGGGATAGAAATTTCCTGTTTGGAACAGCTGAAGGTAATAATTTTACTTTTATCTTCCTCCAGGTGATGTTACTGGAGCTGGCTGCAAACAGGAGAGGAATAATGGGCAGGTACACTCAGAGTAGTACATTCCCCTGGAAGCAATGGCTCTGAGAGTGGTGGGCCCTCTGCCATTGTGCTTGCAGTGGCAGCAAACATTGAGTTAAAAGGTGACAAATTCTAATTCTGTTTTCACTGTTTTTCACCTTTGTAGGAAAATACAAAATGTGAAGAAGCTCTGCTTTTGGGTTCACGTTTGATGACTCCTTTCTCATTGCAATGGGGAACTGTTGTAAGAAGCCCGAACAAAAGGTGTTCCCTCTACACTGTCATTTAAAATAAGAAGCAGCAACTGCATGTTGTAGACACAGCTCTTCTCCTTTAGATGAACACCTGACACTTGTCAGATTGGTGTGGACTTTGAGGATGGCCAGCAATGAGCACACACAGAGGCTGCTTCCTCTGAACCTTCACCATGGCAAACTGAGCGCAGGTCTACCAAGACTTTGTCACAAGCTTTAATTTTGTTCTCAAAGGGCATTTTTGTTAGCCTCCTGCTAGAAGTATTGAACTGACTGAAGAAATATTCTCAGGTCTAATCCTAATTGTCCAAGAGAACTTAAAGAACAAAAAGGAAAAGGCAGAATTTGAAAACCAACCTGGCTTGCACTACTAACTAGGTCATGCAGCAAGTGATTCAAACAACCTCCAACAAACAACAGAAGAATCAAAAAACCTAAAACCAGAAGGCAAAATGAAGGTAATAGTAGCAGGAGAATGTATTGGAGATCCTGTGAACTCAGCCACCTGCTGTGAGCATGAGAAGGCTCAGGTAGCTCTCAGGAATGAAACCCCACAGGTCTCTGGTGATGACACCCCTCTGCTACGGACCTGAAGATGATTCTGACACAGCTCACTACATTTCTATTTCTGACTAAGTCCATTGTTGGATTTAATGAATAAGTGATGTTTTAAACTGATGAACACCCTGCAGCAAATGTCCCTTTTTCTGTTGTGATGAACAAGCCAAGAGATTTCAGGAAAGCTGTAAAAGGGTCTTTAACATATGATTTCAGATTTAATTCAAAGTAGGAGGTGCTTCTTAGAGATATCTTGAAAGTTTTTCTCACCTCCACCCTCAAAATGGAGATAAGATTTCCACAGACTAAGCAGTGTTATCTCTAAAACAAGGCAGCAACTGCTACCAGCACTGTTGGTAGTTCATTGTCACAGGAAAATATCATGTATTATGAAGTGTAAAAATGTCTATTAACTATTTCGTTGCTAATCCTTTCAGATACAAAATATTCCCTTTGTTTATCCCACAGTGTGCACCTTCTTCTTCCTGCTTCTCCCTGAATACCTGTCCCACACCCACCTGCTTATGTTTCCAGGCTTGATCTTCGAACATGCCGTTATGGGCTCCCCATAGGAAACCACTTGCTACACCAAAATCAGGGCATGTGAGATCAGCAAAAAGGAAAAGAAGTTAAGTATGTGTATATCTTTCTAGGGACTGCCATGAAAGTGATGTAATTAATTTTTGCATTAAAAGTTTCCCATGGAAAGGCAAACAAAGCTGTGACAAAACTTCCCTTCTGATATAGGATGGTGATGTCAAAGCTGTTCTGACTTCACTGCAGTGTGGTTGTTGACCTTGCAGTGGATTACACAGAGACATGGTAGAGTTAGAAAAACCCAGGTCTGAAAATGCTAGTTCCTACTCATAAAAGTTTTGGGTTTTTTTCCAAACACTTGACAGTCGGTGTTCTTTTTTATGCTTCAGAGACAAAGAAAAGTGAAGTCATAACAGCCTTCAGACAGGCTTTTATGAGTCTAAAGGGCAAAAGTAATGTCTGGCACAGATTATTTAACTGGACTAGAGGGGAAATTAATTCCCTCTGAGGCAGGGAATTCAATTTACCATTTCCTTTAGGCTATAGGTAGAACTAGGAGCATAAAAGCCTGCTGTGGTATCTGATGCCACAGGAGGTTTTGCTACTATTGCATCTTGGCAGGGCAGACTGACCATTGTGGATAGTGTTTTTCCTGCCTGTCACAAAGAACAGAAAGAAACTGGCTTTATCTGGCAAAAGACTTTTCTGGGACTTCAGTTACAGCTTGGTGTCCCTCTGTCCCTCTTTTTGTGGAATCTGTTTTCCCAAGACAAAACCAAGCCCTTGAAAAGGAGAAGAAACCAACAATAATTCAGACAATGCAAGTGCTGCTGGTAGGTTGCAGGAAGGCTCTGAAGGGCAGGGTGCCTTCCCCTATTCTGAAGGAAACGTGTCCATAATGGAGAAAGGTACTTTTGGGTCCAGATTACACCTAAAATATCCACAGATTTCATTGTTTTTCTTTCTGCATATGGTATGTCCATTTCCCAGTAACTGTGGACTTCCTAGAGCCACCCTTCCTACCCTGACCTCTAACTCCAAGTGGACTTACAAGTGCATTAATGCCCCTCTGCAACACCCTGGATTGGACAGTGATGGGAAAATCTGTTGAAATAAGGAACTGAATGCTTCCGAGGGTAATGACGTCTGCATGTGATTACTTGTTTGGCTGCATTGGCTGAAGCTGTAGTTGCTAACTCAGCAGACTGTAAGTAGACAGCATTGTCTTTTCAGTGTGTTCTGGCTGCAATTCAGGATGTTAATAATAATCTAGAGAGCTATAGAAGGCTTGGATCCTGTCTATCAGGAACCACATACAGTTACAGGAGGCAAGACTGGGGAGATGATCTTACTGACAGTTCCCTAATTTAGCAATGAGTGGCAGGCATTTGTGGTGGAGACCTGTACCAAATCCATTATTTATTTAAGCTATTACTTAGGGTCCAAAATGGGTGTATTTATTTGCAGGAAAGTCTGTGAACCTCTTGATTGCTGTTTTAACATATGTTTACGCATCAAAGTCAATGCTAGAGGAATGGTTTGTTTTTAGATTAGGAATCAACTATCCCCTAAAAGCCTAATATTGTGCTGTATTGTTATATTCTTTTCCCAACACTTACGCCAACACTGAGAGAACACTCCAGCCAAGCCAATGGGCAGACAAATATAATTTATGGCTTGTTTTAAACTGATTTGTTGACTTCATGAAAGGCCCTGTCAAAAAGAACAGTCCCCTGAGTCCTAATGATGATAACAGTTATGTTGCGTCAGCGCTGAAAAACTCTTGGATAACAGTGAACCTATCCTGAGAAATCTTTCTAAAGTGCCTGAACATTGGATTTGCAGAAAAATAATAGAACTAAAGTTATATTCTAAAGTTTAGTAGTTCACTTCAGTTTTCTTCATTCTTTGTTCATTTTTTTTTCCCACTGATTGGGAAACACTCTCTCGGTAGCATGAAAACAGTTTCTCATATTCCAATTAATTAAAAATAAAGAAGTGGGTTGTTTAAAGGACATATTCAATTCCTCTTACGTGCAACATTGAATTTGCAAGTGATATCAAGATGTTTGTGTCTGCACCAGTACGACCGACAGCGGGAAACTCCTGAGTTCCGTATCAGCCGTACTCCTCAAGTCAGTGTCTCACTGTAGCAAAGGGCAGCCCCAAAGTGCTGCACGTGGCTCTTCTGTTCAGAGCTCCCTCACCCAGGAGATATGAGCCCACTGCCGTGTATCTGACATATCTTGGGGTGCTTGCATCCATCCACCATACCCTGGCTCTTCTGCCACTGCCCTCCCTGTCCCTGCCTCATGAGTGTGCTCCTGGGGCAGTCTTGCCTCTGCCTGGCTTGAGAATGGTGAACACAGCTGCAAAACACCATCTACTTTCTAAGGTCTTTCCTCCTCCTATTATTTTTTAACAGTCTTGTCTCCACTAAGTTCAACAGTGTTGTTTCATTGGTCAAAGTTCTCCCTCGTGAAAATACAGTACTTCAGTCAGAATATTGTTTTTTAAATCTTGGTAAATTTTACGTGTTTTCTCTTGTCTCCCTCCTACCTTTACCTGAACCTGCAGCACAAATTCACTGCGCTGCAGCTCTGCAAGTTGTCATTATCCTGAGTACTTTTCTGCAGGTCTTACGGGATGTTGCTAAATATTAGGCTAGCAAAACCATAGCTTATAGATAAAACAATATCACAGAAAGGATTATAAATATTTTCTTGTCCAAGCACATAACAATGGGTGAGCCTGAATGTGACAGTTTAGATCTCTGATTTCCTCTCACCACCGTGGGAAAAGGAAGCTGCTTCTCTGCTAAGCGAGAAGCAATTCCTTCCTACATCCATGTGGTGAAGCAGGGCTCAGCCCCTCCTTGGCCCTGCCAGCTCCAGAGAAACAGGGCTGCAGAAGCTCCTGCTCTGCATCCTGGCATTTGTGTGTGGCCAGGGGCTTTCCGTGGCAAGCACAGCCACACCAGGCTAGGAGAGACCTGTCCTTGCAGAGAAGATCTTTTGCAGAATTCAAAATAGGTTGGGGAAGGAGGGGAAATTCTTGAAAACTGCTGGGATTGCAAGTCTGTGAGATTAGTCCAAGGACCTGATATAAGCTCAGGCGAAGCAGATTCACAGCTCTGTGGCCTTCACAAGGGTGTTTTCTTGATCAGGTTTGGGTTCTTTGTGAAACTAAGAGGAAATAATTGCAGTAAAATGGCATGTCTTGTTCCTTCTTGTTAGGAAAACATGGAACAAATATCCAATCCATTTTGTGGAGAGAAAAAAGAAGGGTAATTTAAGGCAGAATGTATGTTTTGTACAATTTCTTGTGGAAAACAACTTGTAGTATTAATTAATGAGCCAAAACTAGAACCATTAAAACAAGCGACACTTCTGTAATTTATTTCAGGCCAAGCAGGTTTTCATACACGTCACAAACAATTACAGTAATTTTCTTTTACCATCTAAACAGCAAAAGTGCTGCAAACCCCACCTAGTTAGGTTCTGGATTCCTCCAAACAAAGTAGATCTTGCTTCTTTTATTGGTAGGTACAGCTGGGCAAAAGGCATGTTGCATAGTCTGGTGTCTTTGCTGAACCAGAAAAAAAGAACTCTGGATCCTGAGCCTGCAAAAAAGTACTTAGTGTTGTTATTTCGCCCTCACCCCTCCCCTTCCAGGTAAAACTGTTCTGGCTGTTGGTTTGCTTTGGTTTGTTTTGGGTTTTTGGTTGGGTTTTTTTGCCTTCTAAATGTTATTTCTTGACAGTTCACGTTCCACAAATAACAGGAAGGATACTGTGGTTAACATGTGGTTGCACTTCTGGAAAGTGGCAATACAAATTACAATCTAGGATTCTATATTTTATTGTCTCTCGCCAATATCTATGTTAGATTTGCATAGATTGGAAGTAAAGATATCATAAGAAACTTTAAAAAACATTTTTGTAACTATCAGTCATAAAAATTCATCTTGACCCTAGGAGTGTCAAACTAAGTTTCTGGAAAAAACATCACAATGATGAAAATTCGATTAAAATTTATTTAATAATTTCTTTGCTGATGGAAGAATCAGGTTACATCTATGTCACCTGTTATTGCTTGTGAGGAGGAATGGAGTTATGCAGAAACCTTTTATTATCACTAAAATTATAACTCTGATTTGCAACTATACAATTTTATGTAGTAGCATGTAATATTTTGAGGTGTAGAACTGGACTTTTGAATTTGTATTCCTTGTATCCCATTCTTGAAACTGGTGTAAGAATTTTGGCACAAGGAAGCATTTCCCATAATCAAACCTTCAGTGAAGCCCAGATATGAAGGTGCCTTCTTCTGTGCAGGGTGCTCTTAAGAATCTTTTTCTATGCTACAGCCAGTAAAACTTGTTTGAAAGAGCCTTGCTAGGCCAGAACATCAGATAGTACATTGCAGTCACAGTTCCCCCATCAGATGCTGGCCTCTTATCTCTTTAGTTCTGTGTAATATAGCAAAGGTTAAAGCATACAAACATTTAGTGGGCTGACTTTATCTTTGTTTTGAAATCATAAAATCTGTTTAATTGAAGAAGCTTTTTTTTTCTCGAGAGAGAGTCAGGTGGCTGAAGCTGGCTTGAGTTTAGGTTGGACATTAGTGTGGAATTCTTCACAGACAGGGCCATTAGATGCTGGAATGCGCTGCCCAGGGAGGTGGTGGGGACACCGTCGCTGGAGGTGTTTAAGGCCAACAGGACGTGGCACTTTAGTGCCATGGTCTAGTTAACACGGGGGTGTTTGGGCACGGGTGGGATACAATGATCTGAGAGGTCATTTCCAACCACATCCATTCTGTGAGTTGCCCGAGTTCACCGAGGGAGAGCAGTAGGTGGGATGGCCAGTGCCTGTAGCGCACAGGGACAAAGATAACGGGGGCTTGAACTAGAGGCCGAGGCAGAAGCTCCGGGGTGTCTGACAGGCAGGCCACAGAGTTCAAACCTGATGCAATCTCAGAGCCTGCTAAACATTTTTTTCTTGTTGTTACAGGCGTTTTTTGTGATTCCTGAGCTCACGCCTCCTTGCTGACAGACAGACCGTCTTGGGGGGCCGTTCGCCACCTTCCCGCGGCCTTCCCGGGCAGGTCCGCCTGGGCCTTCCCCAGCTCCCGGGGCCGGCTCCCCCCCACAGCTCCCGTTCCCGAGGCGGTGCCCGGCGGAGCTGCGCCCGGGCGGCCCCTCTCTGCCTACCTGGAGCCACCTCTATGGTGCGGGGCGGGGCCGGNGCGGGGCGCCTCGCCGCCGCCTTCCCCGGAGCGTGAGGCAGCGAGGAGGGGCGGCCGGAGGACAGAGACCTTTGCCGGGATGGGGCGCGGCGCTGCCGTGAGCCCGTAGCTCGCTCTCCGTGCCCCGGCCAGCCCGCGGGGGCCGCGCTGACTGACACCGCTGTGGGCGCTCCTGGATATGTTCCCTTCCCGGCCGGGCTCTTTCTTCGATGTCGTGAAGCTGCGTGGGAAATAGCCCGGTTCCCAGCGGGGTCGGGAGCGCGCCGCCGTCCTCCCCGGCGGGGGAGATGCCTCGGGGCTGGCAGGCAGAGCCAGGCGCTTCCCCCGTGTCCGCCGAGCGCTGCCGGCTGCTGAGGCATGAAGGCAGGCGGCTGTAATGGAGTAAGAGCGAAGACGGCTCCTCTCATCTGCCATTTGCCCTTCCAGACGGGATTGTAAACCGAGAGAGTCGAGGAAGGCTGTGTGAAAGCAGGAGGAATTTCCTCTCGGCCGTTTTTTATTTTTATTTTTTTTACCCCTTTTTCTCCCCCCTCCTGCTGGCTGGAGCCGTGGCTTGCCCAGGTATGCCTGCCTCACTGCAGCACCTTGTGCTGGTGCTCCTGCTCTCCAGTGCCACCCTGCTGCTCGGCACTGCGGCTGGTGAGTAGCCACTGGGTGGAACGAACTGGCCATTTTGGCAGCGGGAAGGGGGTGGGGTCCGCTGGTATTTGGGTACATATGTGTCTCCTTACAAACGCTGTGCATCTATTTCAGCGGCGAAGCCTGGTAAAAGTTTTGGAATCCCGATACGTTAAGTGTCTCGGAGAATAAAATCTGCTTTATTGTGTAAATGAACTCGACCTGCGCTCAAGAAGTGTGTTTTGCCTAGATCTGCATCTCTTGTCTAATAGCTTAGTTCAGTTTTGGAAATATATATAATCTTTTTGTTTTGCATGCCTCGCCCTTTGTAAGGTAATGCAGGAATTTTTAATATATATTTTAATCGGCAGCAGAGCTGTGCCTGTTTCTGCTGTGGGATCTTCGGGCACAGCCATTTTTAATTTTATCAGCATCGGTGCTTCTGCGGGCCTTAAACATGTGCTGCAGTTTTGGTAACAGACTTCCTGTAGAATGTAATATGTATTTTTTTTTCTTGGCGGAGAAATGTGAAAATGTAGCTGTGATTCTGTTGTCCCTTGTGATTATAGGACAGTAACGTATCTGTTTCTCTTATTATAGAACAATAACGCGATGCTGTTGAGGAATGCTGATAGATCTTGAAGAGTACTCTTTTTTTAATAGCAAGAAGTTGGAAGCAGATATGGCTAGGAGCATCCTTTCTCACATTTTTGGACACTGTAGTCCTATTTTGAATTGCGTTCGAAAGCGCAGTTAGATATGTAGGGTAGTGGAAGAGAGATGTGTATTGGTCTGGCATCCTTTGCTTTTCTGTCACGGTGACAGATTAGTGTGTTGGAGCCTTCTGAGTGTTACGTACCCAGCTTTGTTAGGCAGTACTAATACCGATTGTTCTTCCAGTGTGCGTTTTCCAGCAGTTCTGGGAGACTCCTACGACTTCTGTGTCGTTTTACTGATCGGGATCCAATTTGCAGTGCTTGCTTTTTTTAGTGCTGTTTTATAAACCGCCGTGTGTAGTTCATAAGGGAATACATATTCGTAAGAAGACTGTGGAATCTTGCTAAGATGACCCAACAGGCTGCTGGTAGTTTCCACATAATATTTCAGTGAGGTCTTAAAAATGTATTTCTCAAAGTTGAAGATACTTGGTGTCATTACTAGAAAAATCCTGTGAATGACACGTTTAGCGAGTTTCTTCATCACTCTGACTGGGTAGTCCTTGGTTTTCTTCCTTCTGCTTATTAACACATCTTTTTTTCAGCAAGCTATTTAAATGAAAATCTTCATGTTGCCTGTATTATCCTGACCTTTGGCTGCCATTATTTTAGATTGATGTCTGCAGCGTCTCTCTGTGGTAGTTTCTGAGGAGTGGTTTTTTATTTTTCCTTTTTTTTTTTTTTTTTTAAATCTGGGGGAAGGGACTTCTGAAGGTCAAAAATCCTGATATTAAAGCACATATGAATCAAGACTGCCCAGCAGCTCAACTTTTCTTTCAAATGTGTTTTTTAAAAAGTGTAGGCTTTTTTTCTCGTTTGTGAAAACTTCAGTGAGTTGGTAATTTCTGTGCCCTGGTGAAGGAGAAGGGTTACTTAAGGAGTGAGTAGGGATTTGTACCAGGCCAAGGGCTGGGCAGGTGTGAAAGGAGCCCGTCTGCCCACTTTGCCAATTCACCTCCATTCTCACCTGGCAACAGCGTTCCTGGTGTTTCAGTTCTGGTTTTGCCTTGCTGAAAGGGTATTAACGATGCCAGCTTGGTTGGTTGTTTTGTGTATAGGAACCTATTTTACCATTGTGTTTTATTTCTTAACTGTGAAACTTTAACATTCCTATTTTAAAAAACCTTGGTCATAATTCTCTGTAAGTGTAATTTCACAGATGATTTGGAATCTAATGGTTGATTTTAAGTTTACACTGCATTCCAGAAAAAAATGTCTATACATGGGGAAGCTACACTAATGTGTAATTCTGCCCTTTTATGTTCATGAAAGAGCCAACACTCTTTCTTCTCTTCCCCTCCCCCAACGTATGAACTGTATGCTCCCATCAGAGTGAAAATGCTGCCTTTGTAGCTTTGAACCCCCCTGTTAATTCTTACTTCTGATTAGTGAATGGATACTATATCTCAGCAGTGGATAGAATTGAGTGTTTATAAATGCAGAATTATGACATCAGAGTGAAAGTATTTTCATATCTTTTTTTTAAGTTTCTGTCTGGAGGAGAATATCTGTACCTCCACAAAGACCTAGGCTTAGTATGGACATGAAAGGGAAGATGAAAAGATGCATAAAGAAGATGATAAAAAAAAATCTTACAGTGCAGCTGGAGGTGATAGTTCCACTCATAATCTGGAATATGAATGAAGAAAGAAGGTGTTTCTTCCTTTACCTTTGTAATTGAAGATATAATAAAAAACTAGCTCTAGATTCAGTAATATTTGCTAATTATTAGGAGGAAAATACTAGTGGTTTCCTCCATAAAATACAGATCTTAACAATTATCTGGTAACTCTGTATTTAAATCATCCTTATAAAGAGAAATGTACAGTGAAGAGATTTTACTGGTAATAGTCATAGACAGAAGTGTTTAAAAAGTAGTATTGGACAAAAATGGTTTGTGCCACTTTGTTCTTTATTTCTCAAATTTGAAATACTTATTTCTAAATCTTTTGTTTAGAACTACGTGGCATGTTTATATAACTTTGAATTGTAGAAGATTCTGATGGGTTAATCTTGAAGGTTTGTGCCTGAAGAGATGGTTGGTGAACCTTTGAGCTATTCCCCAGCATTGCTAAAGAATTTTGTTTGGGTGTTCATACGGACCAGATCTTAAAGATATAATCTTTACTCATTTCACTTGCTTGCGTTCTGTGATATGCAATACTAAACCACTTTTCCTTCTTCATGCACGTCTGGGGTAGACACCATTCTATTGTCTAATGTGTAAATTATTTGCAGAAAGGATAAAGTGAAAACTAAAGCAAACAGAATATACTTTTATCTTTGGGAGTATTTCCATAAATCTGTATCTATGTGGTTCAACAGGGCTGTAAAAATTGAAGTTTGTAAGGAATTGGATAGTGACTGAAATATATTTTTTTAATGATCATTTTAATTATTAATTAAAATGAGTGAGCTGAAGCATCTTTATTTAATTCTGTCTTGCCAGTTAAAGTTACTTTAGTATCTCAACATAATTTGTTTGAAATATGAATTGTATGACATGAGGAAAAGTCTTCCTTTAGCTTTTCAACTCAGTTCTTCTAATTCAATGTTTTGAATTAGTAACTGACTCTATGTATCTTGCATATAAAACAGTGGGCTTTTTTAAACCTATCTGCATCCCAGTTTTTACTCGTTTACTAAAATTATACTCATTGTTTTTGGCTTATTCAGGTGTAATATGAAAATGAAATTTATTTTCTGTGTGTCTTGGGAGCTGTCTCATAAGTTCTAGTGTCGGAGATGGAAGCAAGGCTGTTTGTTTGAGGAGCCTGGTGGATAACCACAAGTACCAGCACAGCCTGTACACCACACTGGGGCTTCATTAGCTGCCTACTTGTGCACAGAAAGAGTGTAGCTGTGAAAGCCCAGGGTCCTGCACAGAGCCATTCACCTCGCTCAGCCTGTATGAACATCTGTGGTATTTCAGCTGAGCTCTTCCCTGTTCCCAAGCCAGCTTTGGTACCTGGGAGCTGCACTGTGCAGTGTAGGTACAGCCTGTGAGGAGATGGAAGCTGTGCTCATTTGGTGGCTGAGGAACCCAAATTTCAAGCCCCAAGACACCACACACATACCTTGCTTCAGTGTGAATGGTTTTACCCTCAAAGGAACCATGTATGAAAGATTGGCTAAATTGTCTGCCTGTCCTTCTCTGATGAAGGCAGGCAAACCTCCCTTCACTCCGGACAAAGAGGGAGGTGTAACTGTGGTCCTTATACGTCATTGTTCTTGGTGAAGTTTGTTGAAGTGATTGGTTTGATGGCACCTCTCTAGCACTTATTACAGATTTCTCTAAATGGTAATTTGTTAACTTTTATATCATTGTCCCTCCCTCCTTTTTATATTCTGTAACTATTTCTCAGTAGTTTATGAAGTCAGTGGCATTGTTTCCTTGGCAGATACCACCTTCCTCTACCTTTCTCATCAGAGAGATGAGAAAGTTCTTACAGTATCACAGTGTTAATAAGGTTGGAAAAGACCTTGAAGATCATCTAGTCCAACCTTCCGTTGGTCTCTTCAGAAATGTTTTATTCCTGACGACGGAGTGCATGGCACTGGAGCTGTATTGTGCTTGGACTCAGTCTGGCTGTGCCATGAAAGTGTGCTGTCATTTTCTGGGCAGAATCTAACTTTATAGCCACGGCTGTGAGCAGAGTATAAAGTTTCATTTGGAACAAAATGTTTATGCCCTGAATAAAACAGGCTGGGTGATGCTTTGTGTTGGGTAGGTCTGGAATCTGTGCATAGCTTACAGGCAGCAAGTATTAATTTTATTAAGCTTGTAGACTTAGTGGAGCTGCTCACTGCTTGAATTTGAATTTTAAAAATACGTGAAATACAACAACTGTTTTCCAAAAGACTAACATTTCAGTATGCAACCTAATTTTCTGTGGAGTGGTTTTTATGTTTTTTTGTTGTTGTTTGGTCAGTTACTTTTGTATTTGTTAGGGAGGTTTTGTTGGGTTCCCCCCCCCCCTTTTTGTTTTCCTCCTTGTTTATTTCTTTTTCCTCTGGAACATACTTTCACAGAGGCAAAAGGCTGCAAGTGACTTCTTTGTTTCCTCCATGGTCTGGTTGTGTAAGTACAGGTAATAATGTCTATCTAACATCTCTAAAATCTGCAGTGAAGAGGGATTTCGCAGCCTATCTAGGTAGTCTATCCTGTTACAGTCCTTAATTATCATGTTTTTCATAATGCAACAGTAATATTTTTCCCCATCTTTTCTAATGCAAGATTGTTTAAGATATGCCTTAATTACTGTGTAGTAATCCACCTGAACATGTAGTGTAGAGTACACACATAGACAATTGCCAGGGATTATCAGTCTTGATGAGTTCCTGTGTTGAAGTCTAGTGTGTTGAGCTTAGCTACAGTAATTTGTGATAGAAACCTTGAGTTGACCATCCGTGTTTTAAAATGCAATTATTGCAATTTCCAAACTGCTTTTGAAAACTTAGGCTCTTCCTAAAATTTTGATTTCTGACAGTACCTTCCTGACTGGAGGGGTCTGTTCACCTGTTAACTGCAAATCTGGGAGCTGGGCTGAGCTGACAGGAGTGGAATCTGATAGGAGAGGTCTGTCTAGGGGTGTGACAAGGAGGAAGAAAGGCTTGGACAGAAGAGATTTGAAAGGATGAAGGATTCAATCTGGTTTGCTGTGGGATGAGAACCAAAGCATACTAGACAGCCAGACAGAGATAATGTCTAAACTTTTGTCAGCCGTGTTTGGAGAATGAGTGGAATGAAGCTTTTGCGCTGGAGAGAGACAGCAAGCGTAGTCTTACATAGCAGTCTTGAAGATTTCTGTTCCCCTTTGTGAGAGTGAATGAGAGACCCAACCATTTAGATTCTCCCGTTACCCTCCTCGCTTTCTCTCAGTCTTGCAAGTTTGGAAACCACAAGCTTTTGGGTGATATGGCATTTTGTTCCCTGTCATTGTTATGTGTTGTTTTTGTCAATTGCCTTCTCAAGTTGGCATCAAATTGCACTTTTTGTTTTGAACTCTAATTGTGTCTACCTTTTGCATCTCTCAGTACTATGTATTTTGGCTTTGGTTTATTATTTCTGTGAGAGAAGGCAGGAAAAATAGGCATTATGGACACAGAAGACTGCCACTGACATCTGTGAACCCTTCCATCTCCATATCTAACTTCTGAATCTGGTGGTCAATTTCAAACATATGTAGAAGATCCTAAAAGTCTCCAGAGATTAATTTGCTACAGTTTTCATGAAAATTAGGAACTGAACAGAGGAGACAATTCCCAGGTCGAGGTTTCCCAAGGGGAAAGAGGAACAGAACTCAGTCCAGGTAATTCTTTCTGCTTAAAACTGGCTGCCCAGTCAGTGCAGGGCTGATTGCAAGTGTGTTGGTGCATGCACTGGACTGGGCTAAGCACAGCATGTGTTGTCATGTGTTCACTCGACATGCTGTAGGAGACCTGGGGAAAAATGAGGGATCCCTTTTGAGAGAAGTGTGGGAGTTTGCTAAGAGGTGTGGGAGAAGGGTCTCATTTATAGGCAGTTGTGGAACGACTGGTGTTTCTGAGACAATGTAGTAGCAAATGTTTTTGACTTAACTTGCAAAACAATGCCCAAATCACCTTACTGAATGGCTGTCATCCATTTATGAACCTCAGTGTCTATGAGTAACTTGTGTGGTATGCATTGTTTTTCATACTTTCAAAACTGGATTCAGTTGACTGTCCTGTGTATACACCATAGTTCAGATGTCCCACACATTAAGTTTCCTTGTGCTCTTTTCAACAGTGCTTTAAGTTAGACTTTTCCTGTGGTCCCTTTGAATGTGTTTGCTGTGTATTATACTTGCTTCAATCTGTGAATGCATGAAAAATGGCTTTATTATTTGCTTAAGCAGGAGTAATGGGAAGGCATGTACTGTCACCTCCTGGGCTGGAGTAAGTGGCAGACGTGGGCATAGGCAGTGGCACAGGGAACCTCCAAGCTGCTGGACTGACTGCAAACAGCAAGTGGGCAGGGTGATGCCAGCATTGGTGCTCTGCAGCTCTTCCTGTTATGTTTAGCCAAAAGGTGATACTACGTTTATGCTCCTTGCCCCACTATATATAATTTTTCCACTTTGAGTTGTGAGTGGGATAGGTATAAGAAAATATGGGTAAGAGGCTTTTTTTTTTTTATAGTGAGATGACTGTAAGTATGATCGGAGGTCATGTATGTTAATTGGGCTCTTCAGTTTATAGAGAATGCAGCACTTAATTAATATCAAAGTGTTGGGCGTTGGCAGTGTCATCTCAAGCTCATCATTCTTGGCATGAAGAGCACCTCCCTCTGCATAAGTCACAAAGGTCAGGTTTACCTGGTGTAAGAAGCTGTAAGGTAGTTCAGGGACAAGAACAACTGACTGAACATGCTCTACTGCTCTTGCTTTTGCATTATGAGGCTTCCTCAGAATGGTTTGGCTTCTGTTGAAAATAAAACATTTTATTTCTGCAACCAAAGCAGCAAATACTTGGAACAAAACTCCTAGACCATCCGTATTAGATAACCTTAATTAGATTTTTCCAAGAATTTAAGCTAATCCAGAATCCTGTGCTATTTTGAAATTTTGTTAGGCTTTACAAACAGGTACCAGGGAAAATAGTGGGGTTTCTTGCTATTAAAGCTATTTTCTATGGTCGTGATTCTGTTAAATAAATGAACTTACAGCAGTATGTTTAGTTGTCCACTGTAAAAAATGCTTGCTTTTGTTAGTGATGGAGTAGTTCTGTGGTAGTTAGCTTTTTGCTGAACTTACTTGAAAATTAGTCCTTCCTTCTAGTGCTGTTTTTCAGAGAGAAGTCAGTAAAGCTGATTTTGTTGAGAGGCTTTGTGTCCCTGTACCTTCTAAGCTGCAGAAGTCTTGGTGTGGACATACTATATGCTGTAGATAACGTGCTATGTGCTGGGACCTTTTGTCAATCATCTATGTGTTTAAAACCTAAACACTAGAATTTTTTTTCTATATGTATTTGCAGACAAAGACCTTTGCTGAAAATCAGGTGTTTTTAAATTATGACCTCTTCTTAAATATAAATTTTTATTACATTTAGTTGTCTGGGATATGAATAGTATGTGGAACCAGTATGGTAAGCTGAAGAAAATTAAGATTGTAGTAGGAAAATTGTAGCATCTATCTTTTTAGTTAGACAGTAGCACTGCCATATATATGCAAAGCAGGCACTTAGCCCAAGAACAAGCTTTGTATATTAAAATAATTTCAGTTGCAATCAGAGAAGGATAAAAGGAACCCTGTAATGAAGTTCGTCTGGATGCCACCATGGTGTTGGTTTCTTATGTTTGCATGTTTGAAGTTCTTTTCCTTTATTTCTATGTGGAATGGTCCAGGCCAGGGAGTTGTAGCTGGAGCAGCTGCTGTGATTGAAATAGTCACCCAGGCCTGGCTCTGCCAGGAGCAGGAGACAAGGGCTCACACTTGTGTCTCACTGGGCTTCCTCCTGCTATTTGAGTAGGGCTCGGCTGAGAAGTGGAAGAACTTGTTCCAGCGTTCTGTGCTATTCTTACTTGGCTTTGCAGGCAGGGATGAATGACTCAGTGAATCTAAATGAGTGAAAAAAGATGTGGAAACAGTCGGATAAATCATTCCTCATGCCCACTGTAGTGGTATTTGGATCTCTGTAAACTTTTTAATCCCCCGTTCTAGTCTATATGGCATAGATACCGTGAAGATGATTTCTAATACATCCATATATGTGTGTGTCTGTATGTATCCTTATGTACTCACTATATTACCAAAATTCAAGCATACCAATATGATAAAACCTATTATTTTAGTATTAGCGAGTTTGGTGTTTGCATGGTGTTCTTAATGTCCAAAAAGTCCTTATAAATGGCTTATTTTGTATGATGGGTAAACTTTACACTTATTAATTACATCCAGATTCTATCAGGACATGTTAAATAATTTCTGTTTTAGTTATGTTAAGATGAATCTGGCCTAATTAAATGTTAGTTAAATTTAATCTGTAGTAGTTAATGCATTTGCAGCAGAACACAATTATTTGGTCACAGTTGTTTCACATTGTTTTAGCTAAAAGTTTTCAATCTAGTAAATATTTTTCCTGAATTTTTCCATATAGACTTAGGAATATCTAAAGTGTCAAAAAGAGAGACTTTCTTTGCTTTTATTGTTTCCTGTCAGAGAAGTTGTACCACTAATGAAACTGTCAGCAGTTAGTGTCCCTAAAGTGGGAAGTTAAGAAATAGTGGAATAGAATGTTTCTGTGCAGCACAAATAACGCTCTAATTATTATTTTACTAATCTGTACGCAGACTGTAACACTTCTTAAAATTGAAGATGTAGGCACAGGAATACACAGTTCAACTATGACATGACATAGTAAATGAATTTTAAAAATGGGGAGAAGGGGGGGGTGTGTGACCCAAGGAAGACTAGTGATGCAACAACTGAAACGACTTTGTATTTGACTTTGAGGATGTAAGAATATTTTTTTCTCGCTTTCTGATGTGCAAGGGGGACAAAAATCAGTGAGGCCCTAAGACACTGGAATAGTAAGTGGTACCATAATACATGAGACTGGTTAGAATATTCTGGGCAGGAGTCACTTCACTGAGGAAATCTAGAGGTGTTTAAGGAATGTGCTGAAAGGGATGTTGAATTGGGGCCTATTGAGGAATGGAGGAGTTAAATGTGAAAACAGCTATTCATATGTTAAGTACTTTGAAGCAGCCATCAAAACAAAGTCTTTCATCCTGAAGTGAAGTTCTGCAAAAGGAGGCAGATATTGGCAGAACAGTATCTTGGCCAATAACTTCATTTTCTTGACTGGTTTTGGGAGAGTGGGAGAAGGGTTAGTAACAAAAGAGCTGAGCTGAGAACATAATAAAGCATGCAGAAATACAAAAAGTGGGCTTTTAACATGGTACAGTTGACCCTCAGGTATCGCAGGGATGCAGGTCTTGGAGGGCACGGTGAAGCCCTCACTCCGGGAAGATAGGCATCTCATGAATATGCAAGTTAGCCTGGCCTGTCCCATCATTCCCCTGAGCCCCAGCGCACTCTTGGCAGTATGTCAGCCCTGCCCTGCTTGCCGCAACTCAAAGGGATGGGAGGCTGCCCACCCCGCTGTCCCTGGCTTGCTTCCCTCTGCTGTGTCCACTGGGGCCGGGAGTGGTGCCTGCCACTGTGCTGGGGCTGGGAGTGGCACCTCCCACCCTCCCAGAGCCAGGAGCAGCTCCTGACACCGGGACCGGGAGTGGCACCTTCCACCGTGCAGGGGCCAGGCTTGCGCCAGCTCCCGGATTTAAACACATTTTGCCACTGCTGCCACAAACCGGGGAGTGGCCACGGCTATCCCGGAGATTCTCCAGTAATTTTAGGTGGGACCCTCGGAGCGCCTGCTCAGCGCAGGACCTGGCCAGGCACGGCCAGCTGCTTGCCCTCGTTTCTGCCAGGCAGCAGGGCCCAGCCACCGGACCCCCACTGGTTCCTGGGGTGCACTCACAGTGGTTCCCGGGTTTGAACAATTTTTTATTTTTTTTATCCAGGGCATGATGGTGAGTGCTGAGTGTGGCGTGAGCTGTGTTTATACATGTGTGGGGAGGTGGCAGTGGTGGCTGCCCCGGTGCTGCCACTGCTTGTCACTATGGTAACAGTGCTGCCAAGGGTGCGCTGTGCTGGCTGAGCAGGTGTTCATGGGGTCCTGGAGGCACGTGGGTCCCCTGCATCCCACCCAGGGATGTTAACACGGACAGCACAAGTGTTTCTGTTCACAGTGTGACCCCATGTGTGTGCTGGGAGCATCGCCATGCCATGTCCCTTTGTGCAGGGTGGAACTTGTCCCCCAGTGCCAGCAGCTGGACCCAGCGGGGCAGTGCCAGTGGGAGATGGAGACACAGGTACGATGGGTGGGGCTATTTTACATATTCATGACTGTCGGTGCATGCACAGTTGCGAATGCACTGCGAAATGTAGGGCCACCTTCACGGAGAAGAAAACCTGCCAAGAAGTGAACCCACGAGAATAGAACCATGAAGTACTGAGGGTTTACTGTATAAACAAAACTGGGAACAGAGTTGGTGATCCAATAACAAGGCAAGATAGGTGTAAAAGTAAAAAAAGCCTCACAGTTAATTAAGGTTCTCATTAACAACCAGGGGAGTGATTGTGAAGAATAATGAATTATGTGTAGCACACAAGGCAATGTGCATTGTGCTCTTAGTCCTTCTCTGTGTCCTGTTTCAGAAAGAACCTTGCACTAGCTGAGTGTGAAAGCATCTGGAATTGCCAATAAATCCAGAATATATCCCTCAGAATTCTTTGTGAACTGTGCTGTGTGTAGCCAGTGCTTATGAAAATAGCAGCAACAAGTTTCTGTTTGAGCTGCTATGAGTGTAAAGAAACAGATGAAAACCAAAATGTCAACTTTTTAAAAATGGTTGTATGTAGCAAATAATGCAAAACTTTCATGAGCCTATTTTTACAGAGCTTGAATAATCCACACTTGTACTAACTCAAATAAGAACTTGCTTAGAATCTCAGTCCTTTGTATGATTTTACCTCCTTGTATTTGGTTAGGATTAATCTTACAGAAATTTTGTGTTAAATATTTGTCAAAATCAGTGCTTATTTTAAGTGATTGAATGGCTGTGGAGTTTTACAAATACATGGTTACCTATGTTTTAACATTACTACTAGCAAGAAGAGATACTGTTCCTCTTTGGTGGCAGGTTTCATGTATTTTTGTGCATATGGTATCTTTTCTGCCAAGTTCATATCTTGAAACATAGTCAAATCCATAGTTTTCAGACGTCGGGATTCGATGTACGTGCATGTAACAATGCTGTTATATATCACTTCCAGACTTATTGCAATATGTTCATGCATATAATGCAAAATAAAACCTCAAAGATGTCGACAGGCTTCTAATTGAAGATAAATCAAGATAATTCTAAATACTGAACATTTTACTCTCTCGACTAGCTTGTCTTCTGTATCTCATTACTGAGGGGAAACTGAAAATTTATGTCAATGTTCTGTACTTGAATGGGAATTTGAATAAGTCACTTTTCCCCTTCTGTGCTGGTGTAATACTAGCAATGAGCCTTTCAATGTTGCCTTTTTCTCATATTTTTGTGTTCATGCTGTACGTTCAAACCCAGAATCACTTTGGGACAATGACGTTCAGTACAGTTATATTCTATTTTCAGATGCTTATTATACAAGATGCTGTTGTAAAAAACCAACCTTTTTAGTATTCCAGTGTTCTGAATACTTTATTTGTTTGTTCAAATGTACAGCTAATTCTTTGAACTTGACACAGATTTTGGAGATCAGACATTGTAGTGAGACTACTAGGAAACACTGATAAGTAAGTCTATTGCTGTATCCTTTCTTCTCCAGATAAAACTAGACATCCTGGCTGGATGTTTACCAGTGTTATTGCAGAACCAGGTTGTTTCTTTCCTAGATTTGCCCACCCTTCTCCACCCTTGGTTTTGTTATTCTTTTTAGGATGGTGAGAATAAGCACGCAATGAATTTACCTTTATGTTACCGACATGTGCTGTCAACATATAACTGCAAGTAAATAGTTTAAAATCTAGGAGTACCACATACAAACAGTTATTACATTTAGGTGAAATATTTAATAGCGCATGAGGATGACGTATGCGATGGAATCTGATAGTAAATTCCTTTGTGGCAATTACATAAAGCAGTTAGTGTCAGTGCTTAATTGATAACACTGGGGCTTGCTTCACTTCCCTGAGGTGTGGGAATATGAGGTGCAGAGGTAACTGCATTCCATCAAGTCTCAGTCTAGACAGGCAGGAGAGCATCATTCATTCTGTAGCAAACAAGGAAGGCTAATCACCTTAAAAGTGACCTTGCAGCTAAAGAATGTGCTGTGGTGGGCACATGGAAAGGTAGAGAGCTGGGTGCTGTCACCAGCAATACACTTCCTGGAGTTAAGGGTCTTCACTTGAAACGATGTGATCTGAATTGCAGAATGTTGATTCCTTCTCACTTCATAGAGGTGGTGGTTTTTGAAAGAAATGGTTTAATGAAGTGCTGTATAGTTAATTATATTTGATTGAAGGAAAAGCTCATTATCTGCCTGAGGTGGGAGGAAGTTTGAAGTGCACTTTTGCTACACTAAGTATTAGAAAGCACTGTTAGAGATTCACCTCCCTTTAATTGAACGTAATAGAGTGAGCTTTGAATTTTTCAAACAATGTTTACAGGGAAAGAGCTTTTTTATTGCATTGTATTTTATTAAAGGAGATAATGTCTGCTTCCAAGGCATAGGAGAATTCAAAGGCAAAGTGTGAAGTAGCAAAAAGTGAGCCCGGTTTAAATAGTTCTGCTGGATTTGTTAGCCTAATCTTCACGTGGACACTACCAGAATTAGTTGAGGAAGACTTATAAAAAGAAAAATGTGGGAGCTGTTGAGGACAGTGTGGAAAGGGATTTTCAAGTTTTCTTGGTGGTGTGAGGATAAATAGTGAATAGCAGATGCCCCTGATAGCACAGGAGGCAGAAGCAGCGAGATGCACTTCAACAGCTGGAGGATAAATGTTAAGAACTCTTGAGTAAAGAGATGTAAAGGAACAGAAGGAGTTCACATGGAAACCAGTTTACCAACTGCTTTGCTTTGATTGACTATGTGTGTGCTCCTGACCTGCAGTGTTAGATAACTGTTGGAAAGAAGTCGTGAGTATGCTCATGCAGAGTTGCTGCAGGATAAATTAAGTAATTTACCACTGTGATTTCATATTTTATGTTAGCTGGCTTTGTAGACACCATTTCTTCTCCCTTGTCAGTTGTTCTGCTTGAGCATGAGATGATAATCTTTCAGATTAAAATCCAAATGGAACATTTAAAGAAGGGAAGGAGCAAATGTGTTTAGCAGAGAATGAGCACAATTCTGTAGTTTTGTTTTCACTAGCAAAACCAGAATTCCCTAAAAGCAGAGCATTAAACATGAAATCAGTCTTATAAGCCTCCTAAATGTCGTTATAACAGCTATCTGTCTGACCTTAATTCAGCTGCTTTGTGCATAACTGCCAATTTTTATAAAGCTTATTTCTCTGCAGGGTATCTGCCTCATTTGTTGAAAAAAGGGGCAATTTCAAATTCTTGCAGAGAATAGATTTTCAGAGATGCAGACCTTCCTGCTTCTCTGCTCCCCTTGGATGTTGTACATATCCCCCAGTTCAGAGGTAGTTCTTAATGTGTGCTTCTTTCTTGATACTCTTTCTTCTTAGTTTTCACCTACTGCCCCTATTTCAGTTATTGTTGAAAGACATTTTCATTTCTACTTGAACATTACTGTTTTATGCATTTCTTCTCTTTAGTGAAAGTAGATGAACTGTATCATGTTACTAAAAGGAGGTCTTTGATAAGTGCTCAGATCAACTGGGATGCGTGAAGGAAGTATGTAAGACTGGAGTTTATTCTTCCCTAAAGGAATGCTTAGCTTTTCCAACTCTTTTGGTATGCTTTTGAAAAGTGAAGATCCTTTATTTTTCTGCTTCCATGATCTCGCAGAACACAAACGCTGAGAATCTTGATTGACAGATCTTCTGTGAATGTATAATTTGTTCTGGGGGAAACGTAGTGAGGTGAGATTAGATGCAGTACAGGACAGTCATTGCCTACGTGAACTTGGCTCACTATAGCCCAGGAGAGGTGGCTCATCTACTGAACTTCTTTTAAACATGCATGAGCTTGAGTGAGTAGTTAAGGAAGTGATTTTAGATATATATTTGAATAATGCTTTCAGAAGAATCATGTGAAGCTGTGGTTAAGGTTTGGGGAGAAGGCAGTTAAGGTAAAATTGTGCAAAGGGCTGTTCCAGTCCTAGGGAAGTACACGGGTTCCATGCCAGAGATTCCCAAACTATTTTTCCTATAGTGCATTTTACTAAAAGGTTCCAGGACTTTTGAAAGACAAGCTGGTAATGCATTTTTTCACTATATACAGAAGAAAAACAAAATTATTGTCAGTGTTGTCAACTACTGTGTGACAGGGGAGGGTGGGTGTGACAGTTCAAAAATCATCGTGCTCTCTTGGAGATCGATGTCTAGTCATTAGTGTAATAGCAGATACCTTTCCTTATAGTTCTGCTAGATTTAGTTTTAATTCTCATCTTTTTGTTTGGAATTGTATTGTGCAAGACGGATGAGATCAGACTATGGAAGTTTGCTTAGAACTGCTGTAGCCTTGGCTTGCTCTGCCCTTCCCATCCTTCCGGTTTTTATTCACCAAATGTATACAAATGTGAATACAAATATTGTCTTCATCTCAAATGTCTCCATTTGAGGAAAAAGATTGAATTCCTTTCTCGTGTCCCATGCCTGGCATATGGTAGCATTTATCCAGTTCTGTTAAGGACTGCCAAAGACTTGTTTTAGAATATGATATTAAGCCTCTCATGGCTTTTAAATAAACAGAATTAAATGGGAGTCAGAGTTAGCTAGGATTTCAGCAACAGTATTCCTAGAGAGAAGCTCTTAAATTCCTCTTCAGTAATCCACCATATACGTATTTGCTTTTGGCCATCGGGAGCTGACAAATCACGCAGTGCTCTCTGTCTCTGCAGATTCCTGTGCTTGAGCTAAATGGTCCCCAGTGCAGATGGTCATGCCAAGTAGCAGTGCTTAATCAGCACCATCTAGGGCAGTTTGTGTGAGGGCTGCATCCCCTTTTGTTTGCACTTGAATTCAGCACCTTAAGTCTGGGTCCCCTGTCTGGCCTGCTGGTTCGTGTTCAGGGCCCTACCCAATTCAGACTTGCTATTTCTGTGTGGAACAGAAATAGATGCACTCAAAGGTAAAGTTGCCTGCTGCCCTTTAGGGCAGAAGTTGGTTTGGAAGCAGTATTTGGCTTTTGCTTTGAACCTGTGACGGTGTTGAAGACAGTACATCCTTGCAAGCTGCAAGCCCGGATAATTTTGTAAAAGCAGCTGAGGGAAAAGGAAATAGTAATTGTGGCTGCTGCGTAAGATGAAGAAAGGAAATGGGAGCCTCCCTTAAGTGCACCCACTAAGGAGAATAGTTAAAAATAGCTGCCTTTCCCCTCTAAACAATTGTCTGAGTTGCTATAAATCTTGGGTTTTGTTGGGATGTGGAGACAAGGCTCATTCCTTGGGTGTTCTGTTCTGAAACACCAGTTGTGTTTTGAGAACTTGCTCTGCACATGCCACTAATTATTGCAGTACAGATGTTTAAAAGAAAAAAAAAGCATTGAGTCGTAACTGTGATTGTAATGAGCAAAAGCCTCACAGTACTAAGTTTATAGACAATGGATGGACGGAGGACCATGGTGAGATGAAGTCTCTTGCTGCTGCTTATTGTGCCACGGTCAAAGAACAGATACCTGGTTTGCTGGCTCCCATTGCATTGTCATCTACTTCAGCATCCTTTCATTGCAATCCCAAACTGAAGGATATTTGAGATATCTTGTAGTAGAAAGCAGGTTGTGAAAGCAGTTGTGCTAATTAAAGCTACTCTATGGAGAAAAGTTAGGCTATGAAAAGTGGTAGTTTCATTGCAGAACAAACAACTGTTAGAGATGCCAATTTTAAAAGGATATTTTGTTTTTGAAGGTTTAGAAATGCATTTATTAATGTCTCACCACTGTTAACGATTGTTTCCATTCTATACGTACAGTCCAAAAGAGAAAACCTTGTCATTTGAAATATATTTGGGAGTGTTTCACCTTGTGTCTTACCTTACTGCTATTTGAATTCTGATCATTTAAGCTGAATTTTTATAATCATTCCTGACGACTCAATTTCTTCAACTTGTTATCCCAAGCAGGCCACAGGTGGCCAGTATCTGTTGTTTTGTGTCATCCACTGGTGTTCTTTGTCTGATTGAGCTGCTCCTGAGATGTTTAATAAACAGCTCAGGAATCTGAACAGATGACTAAACCGGGGGTTTTTGGTAGTGTGTACAATTGCTTAACTACTTGAATATATTTTAATGATGCAGCAAAAAAGTGTTTATTTGGTAGGCACATGGTGAATGTTCCTTATTTTAGATGAAAGTGAATTTCTAATCTTAAACTGCATCTAAATTAGCAGTTCCAAGTGTCTGTACTCTGACATACTTTCACTGCTTTTCTTAGAAACGGCAGTGTACTAGAATGTTCCCTGCGTGACTTTTTTTTCCCTTTTCTTTTGACAATGAGTGTACTTTGGGTTTTTTATTAGAATTAAAAATGAAGTGTAGGGACATGAGCACATTGCTGGAATTTCTTTACTTTTATTTCCTTTCCCCCCCCCCTATTTATGTATTTCCTTTGTCTTTTTTTCTGTCCAGTGCTCTCCAAGTGTCTGTTCTGCCTGTGTAGAGGAGAGAAGAGGTAATTTGAGCCTTAATACATGTAGAATTATTCTGAGCCCTGCCATTCCTGCAGATATGTATTAAAAAACTCCTAGGCCCAGAGGACTTTGAAAACCTGAAAGTGTTTTTTGTTAACCTTTTCTGAACAATTATTTTTTCACATCTCAAGTGGTGAGCTTAGTGTGAGGGAATCCAGTGGGCTACTATCTGAGAATCAAAGCAGATTACATGGATTTACTCAGATATTGCTAATTTCTCAGTGCAGTTTGGTGAATTTTAAGATAGACTGTACCTATATGATGAAACTTCAAGGTAGCTGTGGCTGTGTTTTTCTTTTAATCGACTGATTACCATTTCCTTTCAATTTGTAACAGCCATTGCTTTTGCTAATAGTGAACTTTGTAATTTTTTCTTAAGGCTTTGTGTATGTGTGAGGGAGTGACTTTGGAATTAGGAGACAATATTTTACGTGATTTTGGGCAGTTGGAACTTGGAGTGTCCAAGTGCCAAAAAAGAGGATGTAGTAGTATTGGATTCCTGAATTGAAATACTCTAGTTGCCAAGCCTTACATTATTGCCATATTAAAACGATATTGAAAGGACCATGGACACTGAGCTCTAATTTCTTTACTATGGGAGATGTGCTAACTAGGTGCAGATTTCAAACTCAGTGAAAAAGTACAGTGGAATTACAGGTGCATAACAGAAAAGGTTATTTTAATGATTTACTGAAAAACACAAGAAAATTCAGTGGGGTGCATGAATGCTGATAAGAGAATTGGAGATTAACTTTCTTGCTTCCTAATTTTCATTTGGGACTGAAGGGCTGAAGACTAACTTGGCACTAGGGTAGTGTGAAAGATGAATCCTCCTCAGAAGGGCCATTTCATGAAGATGTTTTAAGCATATGAAAAAAAATTGTATTTGAGATAGTTGCTGGAAAAGATTGGACAGAGATGAATTGTTTTTTGCCTAGAGTTTTTCTTAGTAGATTTTTGATGATATCCTGACACATGCACACAATTTGTGTGTCGGTATCAGTCTCTGCCATAGTATGGACAAGTTCTTTCTTTCAGGTCTGTTTCCCTTGTATATAATCTTGTTTGCCACCAAACACAGAGGAATCTGCAGAGATCCAATTCATTAAAAATACATGGTATCTTGCAATTTTTATTTGTTGATGTAATTCTCTAAATTCTGCTGAATACCAATATGTAGTCTTGCATCCAGATACCCTGGTGAGAGCTTCCTGCAATAAGGACAGGAAGAAATTCATTTAAAAAGGAAAAAAAAAATCCCTAACCACAACTCCAAAGCTTTATATATTGAAAACAATATGTTATTAAAAATATTGCTTGCTTTGAACATAACAGTTTATTTCCTACAGTTTCTTACTAAAATAATTGTGGCCAGAATCGTAAAATAAATGCCAGGGACCTAGAGGGTGAGCAGGGAAAAATAAAAACCTGCTTCTTCAAAGCAGAGTTGCTCTTTATTGGAGACTACAAGCACTTCCAGTCTCTTTTCTTGGTTTCAGTTGTGTCTTCTCCCTGGCTTTTGGTCTTTTCATTTGGTTTTGACCTCCTTTGCTTTTGTCTGCTTTCAGAGCAGTGGCACCACTGCTGCTTTCTCCACTCGGCTGTGTTCTGTCCTTTCTCACACCAGGGGTCTTAGTGTTTTTATTTTTTTCTACTTTATGTGCTTCCCTGGCAAGTGCAAAGAGGTTAGGAGAGAATGGCCCTTTTAGCTCTAGCTTTACCTGAGCAGGTGCTTGGCTGATGGAGGAGGAGCAGAAGGTAAGTTCACCTCAGCTCATTCATAAAGCAGCAGATTGTTATGTGCCTACAGAAACAGCATGTGCACCCATCCCATGGCCCAGAGAGCCCATAGAGCATGGCCAGTGCTGCTGCTCTGTGAAAAACTGAGTTTCCAAACTAGCAACCTCTTCTGAAGTTTTTCAGAGGCCTATAATTTTGGTACTTTGTCAAGAAAATGAGCAACCCTCTCTCTGTTCCCCTTCCACTTCGCCACAAGTAAAAAGAGCTCGCCACAAACCAACCAGGAGCCACACCCTTGGTATGAGGCAGCCCGTCTGCCACAGCTCAAATTCAGCTTCTTCCACTTTTAGAATTTGTCAACAGAATACTTAAAAAAAAAGTATTTTACCGTGGACCTATTTTTTTCCTAGTCTTTCTCTCAGGCGTGACGCCATCACTTTAGTAGAATCTGTTTTTTCACTTCTAAGTAAAAGAGTAGAAAAAGGCTTGCTCTGTGAAATCTGTGACCTCACTGATAGTTTGGCAAGCATCTTAAGCAACTGAAAATGGAGTTCTTCTAAGATGTGTCAGATCCTTAATTAGAGGCAGAGTTCTAAGCTTTGTTATAATAAATGTAATTATTCCCTTCTCAATTTAAATTAAAAGTAAGTAAATATGTATAAATAATGTCAACCCAAGTGTCTCTCAGTGCTGTCCTTAACTGGCTATCATTGAAAAGGTGGCCAACAGTGCAATTAGTTTAGAAGAGGTCCTGAAACTTGAATTTCAGGTCATATATAGGAACATACTGAGCTGAAATAATGTGAAGACAAGGAAGAACAGGAATTCTTGTTGTGCTGGTCAGTTTAAGCAAACAGAATAATGATAAAAAGCCAACGACAAAGCAGAACTAGAGTGTTAATGCAAATGCATATGTATAACCTATTTAACCTGACTTACCATCGTGTCTTCCACTGTTTCCCAGTTTTGATGAAATCTTTTCTTCTGCTTGAGTTTGGTTTTGTAACATTATTAACAAATTTTAAGAAATCAGTGCAGTACTCAGTAAGTTCAGAGAGTTGGCATGGAGAAATCTGTAACTCCTAGCAAAATCTTTTGAAGAAGGTGGGCAACCACTTCATTATCTAATGATGGAGAATTCACATCACTGCTGTTCTGCAGCTTATCCGCTCTCCTGGTGCTTCTCAAAAAAGTTGCCATCTGTGGATGACAATGTTCTGGTGGCAGCTCCAGCTTGTTTTCTGCTCTGTAAGCAGGAAGACTTGTATTCAGGTGAATGTTCTTAATGGATCCATTCACAAGAACAAAAACCTCTTCAAGAGCTGCACATGATCTGATTTTTACAGTCAGGCTTTCAAAGAACAGAATCGAGGAATATTCTGAGTTGGAAGGGACCCACAAGGATCAAGTGCAGCTCTTAAGTGAATGGGCCAAACAGGGCATTGAACCCGTGACGTTGATGTTCATTATTAGCACCAAGATTTAATGAACTGAGCTAATCTCACAAAATCTTATATCTCGGAGGAGAGAAATTTTTGTGTCCTCTCTCTGGGACTGTCCCAGTGACAAAAGCTGTGTATCTGGCAACCAGTTTTACATATGAAAGGTTGTTCTGAAAGCCTTTACGGGAGAAGTAAATGTTTGTCATGAATCCTGTTGTGACAACACTGCTTTAATGGCTTGTGCAGGTGAAGGTGAGCTGCGGGCTGGTGTGGGTGAGGTACCTTATTACACCTTCCCTATTTTTGAGGACCTGCATGAGGCAATGTAGTTTTCTAATAGAGCTAGCGAGAGGTTTGATGTTTCTTATTTGACTTGAGCCAAGGCCTGAGACATACTGTATCTTAAAAGAAGTATGAGAGACTGCCTGAAAGGTGAAGGTGTAGAATACTCTCTCCATTTGAGTACTCCATTTGAAGCTTACAGTGGATGTGTTGAATCAGTTGCTCTTCTTGGTTCCTGCAGCAAGGGGAGACCTGTTCCAGGTCTGTCAGGCATTGCTGAAGGGCCACTGATAGGGCTCTGGCATTTGGGGGGGTTCTGGTAATGCATGTTCTGACACTCACATTTTAAATGCCCCATTGCGGCAGTTCCAGTCACTGCTTATGATGAAATCATGTAACCAGTAAATTATTTACAGAGACAGGGCTGGATTGGCAGAGGTGCCCTCATTGTGAAGTGAAAGCTCCCTAAAGCAATGAAACAACAGAGAGTAGAATTGAAGCAGAATTTAAATGAAGTAAAGATTTGGTGGCAGCCAGCCAGAAGGCCAGATCGTGTTCTCTGAAGTACTGGGAGGGTTTGTCTCAATACTGATGCTGGAGCCCTGGAAGTTTGAAGAGCTTTCTGGTTTTGTCTATAAGGTTTTGTCTAAAATGTATGATTGTCATAGAATCTTCTAATAAGCTACTATGGCTTTGCTTATCAAGAACTTCATAGATCCTCTTCTCAAATACATATTATGTATTAGCAAGGCTGGGGAGACAAAGTAACTTGAGTTCAATCAAGCTCATTCAGAAGAGTATGTCCATCACTCTTGGTAGGGATGAAATCACATACAGTGATCCCCTGGAATTCACTGGGAGTCAGGTCTGGGCAGGTCCCGTGAGTTATGAAATCTGTGAAGATACTGAACCCATGAATATTCAACTACTCCCCACCTGTAGCCACCTGTAGAGGCTCGCACTGTAGCACCTCATTAAAGCGGAGGAAGCGCCCTTTGGTGCTTGCCGGCCGTGAAATCCGGGGTCCAGGACATTCTGCGCACGTGCGCGGTCTCACAACTCACTGAAAATCCAACCGTGATTAGTTGAATACGTGGATGTGCGAGCTGTGAATATGCGGGGATCATTGTATTTAAAACAATAGCAACAAAACTGCACTCCTCCCTCTCTGCCTTCAGGTGTGCTCCCACCCTCCACATCCCAGGCACAAACCTGACAGAATAGGCTTGTTAGCAGATGGTAAAGTTCTGTTGTGACTCTCTTCCATGTGTTGAATGGCCTCCCAGGTCCCTCTTTGGTCCATATCCTCATCTAAACAGAATATGGGACGGAGGCAGCTGGAGCTGTCTGTCTTGGGTGGATATAAAAGAGGAATCCAACAGAAACAGCTGTATTTTAAGGGAAATTTCGGAAGACCTTACATTTCAGTAACTCATGTATTCTTGCTGCCTTCAGATATCGTTACAGTGATCTTGAACTGGGAATAGAGTTTTATTTTTACACAGCATTGCTTTTTAGGAAGCGTCTGCAATTAACAATAGTTGAGGCAATGGGTGCCTTTTGAGGCAGGGAGAGGCAGAGGGGGACTTAGGAGTTTTTTGCTTACTTGTCTCATTTGTCTTGTTCTGGCAAGAGTCTTCAGGAACTAGGCAGGAGGCTTTAGTTTCTGGAGATGACAATTTAGTCATCCTTCTATAGCAGCAATCCATTAGGAAATCTCTGTCTTCCAACTTCTCTTCCAGCTGCTCCTAGCTATGTATTCCTTCCTCTCTCTTGTACTCCTCTGGAACCCTTCATTAAGCAGCTTTAGGTCTCTAACTGACAGAAATTTAAGTAGTGTTTTTGTAGGGCTACTGACCTAGTTTTCTGCCAGACTGGTGAGTTGCAGCAGCTCGTGGGGCTCCTGCTGTGGGTCAGCTCCAACCCTTGTTAAATAGTGTGAGTGTGCAGTGCTTTTGTACCCCGCTTTGAAATTTTTAGTGTTTCTGGCCATTATTCTGACAAGGAAATTTAGCTCTGCCTACTCATTGTATTTATGTATTCAGGAAATTATTCAGATTATTAGATGGTGAAACTGTATCTGTGAGTGTATGTAGATTCTGATAGTGGCTAGGTTCCTTAGGAACACCAGTCTGTATCCTATTGTAAATTTGAAGAGTCTGTGACACCTCCCTCTGCTGCAGAATGGTTTGTATTTCTTCTTTTATGTTCTTGAAGCAAAGTTTCGTACCTGGCTGTCTGAACTCACCTTTAAAACATGCATCAGACTGATAGACATATAAATTATGTCTGTTGGCAAACGTGATTCTTCTCCAAAGGAGATGAATGGTTGTAACAATGTAAACTACAGTGTTCACTACAAATGTGAAATTTACTGTAGAATAATACAGTATTTGCTGTACAAAAAATGGCTTACAAGGTCTAAGCAGATAAATGCAAGAGCTCTGTAATTAACTAGTTAAGTTCATAAGATACAAATTTTTAAGATTTGGAGGAAGAGTGCATCAGTGGCTGTGTATCTTTCTTGTAACAGCCAATCTTCAAATCTGAATTTCCTTCACCTGCAATCAGATTGACCTGCCTTCCACGCTGAAATATTGGGCTGCTTATCTTGTCCTATTTTATTAACCATTTATGTTAAGGAGATTGAAAAGGTGTTCTGAGTAATCAAACACCTTTTTATATTTCATCACTGTGAAAGTTTGTTCTCATAAAATTAATCTGAGGTCATTTTGTTGTGAGACAGTGCAGTTGTCTTGCTTGGTTATCTGTCTTTATATGTCAACTCTGTTTGAAATGCTCCCTCTTCACAGTGCCTTTCCCTTATCTTAGAGGAAGACCTGAGATATGTTGCATTGGAGATGTAGTCTTGAATTTCATGGATACTTGGATATAATGAAAGCCAAGTCTGATTATTGGCAACACTTGAAATTCCAAAGTCCACTGGTATTTGTCCAGGTCATTAGGAGTAAAGTTAATCATGGTCAGCACAAAGGAGGAAGTACTGCTAGATTTACTGCTAAGAAATGGTTCGGAAGTGTCTCTGTGAAGTAATTACTCGCAGGAAGCTGTATGGGAATAGGAAGTCCGAAAAGGCCAAAACTGGCAAGTTAAAAGATTTGAGGTGATTTCAGGCACCTGCGACTAGCAGGCCCATCACTGATGTTTCTCTTCAGCTTGAGTGATGGTTGCTCAACAATCTACATCTGATATTGGGAATTTTGGTGTGGATTTGTTTGGGTTTTTTTTAGTTTTCCCCATAAATATTTGTTTTCAAACATAATTATGCTAAAGTTCTCAAGTTTTTCTTGGCTTCTATGGGTTTCTAGAGGCTTGTCAGAGATAAATATAAAGTGGTTTTCAGGAAGGAAATCACATTGCTAGTAAATAATCCAATTAAATTTTAATGCAGAGAATGTATGGATGTCTCATTTCTCTGGGACATTATCATTCATAGTTACTGAAATAATGAATGTTTTCTCTGTAGTTTATTTAAAAGGATCTTCAGAGAACCTCTTTGCATATTCTATCAAAATATATGCAAATTGGCTACCCATAAGTCCATTCTCTGAGCTATCAAAAATGTTTTAAAGAACTTAAAAAGACTTGAACCAAGTGAAGATTTTGTGTCCTGAAGTGTTATCAGTAACACAGAAGATTCTTTCCATTTCTCATTTCTTTACAAAGAAACTTGGAATGTGTATTTCTGTTGGTAGATGTTCTTGGTAATAAGCTGATGTGAAATACATGGTGTTACCTTTTCAGCTCCACAGAGGTCAAAGAATGAAGTGCTGTGGCATGTATTGTGCAAAGGTTTAGTATTTTGCTGTTCTTTTTACAGTCCTATACTGTTAATTACTCAATGCAGTAGAAGGTTACAGCTTAAATTTCTATAAAATTCCCATAAAGGCACTGTGACAAGTCAATTATTCTAAGAATAATTTCCCCATGAAAAAATTACTGGTTTTAATTTGTGGATGTGTGCATGGAATCACACAATGGAATACTGAAACATTCAAACAACAATGACAATTCACTCTGTTTTCTAATGCTCCTCCAGTCAGCATTATTTTGAAGGAAGCAGTGAAGCCTAGGGTGTGGTTCTGTGGCAATTGAAGTTGGTTTAAACCATGTTAGGAACCATGTTTCTTGACTTCCCCCTGCCTTCTGGATGCACTGCTGGCCAGGTGACCTTGCCTTCTCTTCCCTGCAGGCACCAGGGCTTCAGTGAATCTCTTTGGAGAGGTGACTTTTCAAGACTAACCTCTGCTGGTTCACTGTGCAGTTTTTCATGAGTGTCAGCTCCGGCTAAAGAGAAACAGTGCTAAGTAGGAGAGGGGAAAAGGCAAAATGGTGCTAATCCTACTTCAGTTTGGGTTAAGGGGCAGTATAATGGCCTCGTGAGAGAAAGAGGGAATTATTCCTGGATTACCAAATAACAGCGTTGTCTGGAGTTACTGAGCAGCTCATTAGGAGAAAAATCTGCCTCACCACAACTGATCTATGGAGCCCTCTTGCACTTTGCGCGCCCCATATTGTGGCTTCAGATCTTAGTGGCATGATTTTTTAGCGATGTAGGAGACCCGTTTTGCAACTGCGCATGCGTGACCTGCCGCCGCGGCAGCAGCACGGGCGGCGGTGGTGGCTCGGGCAGTAGCGGGGGTGGCGGCGGTGGTACAACTGGTACAATTTTATGTACGCTCATACTTAACCTATTTATAACTTAAATATTTCCAACTGAAGAACGATCGTGACTGCTTTTTGGTTTTTCCCATTTCATCTGTTGCTCCCTTTTTGGATGGAGTGGTAGCTGCCTTATGGACACAAGCTGTTACTATGTGGTTCTGCATAATGTTTGGATAAGTTGCAAGCATTATATATGGAAGAATGTGCAAGTAATGTCTTAAAAACTTGGGATTTTAAGACAATCGTGCATTTGTGAAGGAGATAAGAGGCTGATAGAAACTTGGTGCTAGACAGCTCTGTTATTTTTAGAGATATTAGTATAGGATAGAGAAAAAATAAAGGGCATAGACTATTGACTTTATCACTGTACTTATGGTCTATTGAAAACTTGCTAAGTTTCAGGTTCAAAATCACTGGGGTGCATGCCATGAAAAACAAACAATTCCTTAATGTTCTGCACCTAGTTAAGGATGTGTTTATGTTCTGCTGAATATGGGTCTTCAGTGTTAAGCCAAACCAAGACATTTATCTCGTGTTCATAACAAACAGCTTGGAGTTGCATAAAATCAGATTTTTTTTTGGCAGTTAATTGCTTTTGTATAAAGTAGTGCTATAAATGGACTTTTATACTATTGGATAATTACTTTCTTCCGTGACCTGGTAAACAAATGTTTTTGGTAGTCAATTATGGACATTTTAAATGAGAGCTGACATGTATTAAGGCTGTGATTGTCTATTCGAGCCTTAGAGAATGATGTCAATCTTACCAAGATTGAAGGAGGTCATTGCTAGCAAAATGTTTTGTTGTTGTTTTTAATGCAAACTGTTTCATGTCATTACATTCCTGAAAAGAATATTGATTCATGACCTTCAAGGGTATTGAATTGTGTTTAAAATTTTGAGCCACTTGACATCTGTATTTGCATTTCAGTCAATTAAGGCCCTTTGTTTATTTCCTATGAAAGGTGTGATTTGATACAGTTGTTTTCTTTCTAAAGACTGTTGTCACATTTGCAGGATAGAACGGGGTGATGAAAAGGAAAGGTACTTGTGCTGTGTCTTTGGAAGCAAAATTTTTAGAGGTTTTGGGGTTTTTTTACACAAAATGCTACAATCTCTGACTTGGTGAGTCCCAAGATGCTCCTGCTAAGAAATCAGAAAATTATACTGGAAAATATGATATGTTTGTGTGTCTAACATCAGAAACCAGTCACTATTGGAAATTATCAAAAAAACATATGCAATTTAAGTGTAGGATTTCAAAACACTGTACTGTGTTACTGGCACCAAGTGAATAGCTGGAGGGAAACTAATGTAACAGCCTAAAACCTTTTCATATCCCGAGCAGTGAGCTTGCTGAAATGCCTTTTAACTAGCAGGATAATCCTTGTAACTGATGTGCATTGGGTCATTGGGAAAAACCTTTTGTCTCTTGCTGAAAGTGGAGGTCTCCTGATGGTTTTTGCTGTCCATTAAGAACGCCGAAAGACCAGTGCTGCGCGTTTCCCCTGTCTTACGCCGTGGTAAGCATTACACAAGGGATTTGTGCCGCAAACCAGTTGCGGTGCCAATCAGTAAGTGCAATGTTCAAAAGCACATCGTTGCCTCTTGAAGAAGGAGCACGTGGAAGGAGGATGGGTTTAATGTGAAGGCTCACCCTCACGGTGGGTTTTTTGCTGTGTTGTCACATCACGTAGGCACTGGTGCCATCCTGCCTGCCCTGGGGGAGGTCCAGTTTCCTCGGAGCTCCTGCGCTCCGCTGCTGCTGATCCTGCTGCTTTTCTGCTTCATTACCCTGATGTGGGTATTGTTGATGCCTTTTCACTCTCAGGCCCTCAGTCTGATTCAAAGGCTACTTCAGTGTATCTAAAGGAAAAGGTCTTTCACCTCCTCTCTCAAAATACAGCCTGCTTAGCAAATATTCAGTAGTGTGATTATGGAACTATGTTCAGCTGCACCGTTACAAAGACAGATTTAAATGGAATCCAGACGGAAATTTTAGTCCAGTTTTGTGAGAAAATGATAAATGGAATAACCGGTTTTCCATGATAGCAGCTTGCTAAATTACAGGTTGCTGGATATTGTTAAAGAAGAGCAAATATTTCCATCTCTTCTATGCTGTTAATTGTGCAGAATCAGTGTCTCTTCTCAAATATCCTCACATATAAATCCATATTTTTGCATTTCACAGGCATTCATTTGTATGTATATCAGTCTCAAAGTGAGGGGATGATGTTAGTGCAATCCTTTTCTTCAATACCATATGGTGGCTTGCTAATTAATTTTTAAATTAGGGATATCTACTACACTTAATAATTATTTTGTTATAAACGTGGTTTTATATTTCATCAGTATTATGCACCAATTGATATAAATTTTGTGATTATTATAGGAATGGGTTATTACAGCAATGGTGACCTAGACAGTGCTTCACCACTCTTGGGCAGCTGCTGTCTTCCAGCACCTCTTCTCTGTACCCTTTGACCTTCCTATCTGTCCACACTCTTGTCCACACTCCTTTGTTTGCTGTTCAGATTTTCCACACCCTGTTTGTGCTGTTACTACTGTATTTAGTTTAATGGTTTGCCTTGGCAAAATTATCCAAATGCAGTGCATCGTTGTTCAACATGCTATGAAACGATTTGCATAGGAAGCAATGTCTTCTTGCCCTGTGTCAGCTGTAGAGACCTGCACCCCCTTCTGCCCCTCAGCAGTGTGGACACGTTAGGTTTTATCTGTAGCATTTATTGCAACTTCATTGTTGTGGATGTGCTTATTAAGGTTCATCCACATATTTTATTAGATATAGTCTCCTGCTGTACCTAATCCCTTGTTCAGTCATACATGATGAAGCAGGAACCTTCTCCCTTACTTTTGGGGAAAGCTTGCTGCATTCTGACAAGGCTTGCATGGGTCAGGGAGAGCAAGTGCTGGTGCTTACCTAGGACTTACTTGGCATATTCATTAGATGTTACAAACAGAGTATCTTTTAATGTAAGGTTTGAAGAGTAAATGCCCTTGCGAACTAGTCTATTTTCTGTGTGTGTGTAATTTCTGTGTGTAAAACAAAAGACTTGGGCTTAGAGCTGCTTACAATATGAGATGGTAAAGGGAGTAAACTTCCTACGAGTTCATTTGGAGCTTGGACAGTGCTGGCATTGAGCCTGAGGAGATGGGGTTCTTGTTTGTTCACTGCTGGTGATTTACAAAAATTTCCCCTTTGAGATGGGACTTGGCTGCCAGTAGGATCTGAATGCGTGGTTTCTTTGCAGGGTGCCTGTGCACAAGTGATATTTTTGAAAGGGAAATGTTTTGGGTCTTGTTAGCAAGGATTTGGGTTATACCCTGCAATATGATAGTAGGTCAAACTCAATTAAATTATAATTTTAGTAAAGTTTGCAAAGTATTGTAGAGAAAAATGACATTTCTCTCCAAATAAATAAGCTCCTAACCCAAACAAGAAAATCCTGATCCATTACCGGATAAGAGAAAGCAGCACTTTCTGTGCACAAGTCATTATATTCTGACTGGTTTGGGTGTTTTTTTTTCACTTGAAACTAAATGTAGATCAGCTTGGAAGCAGAGCAACTGCTCTCTATAGTATAGTTAGGTTGTACTGCAATTTTTCTTTTAAACCAAGTTTGTAGTCAGTCAGAAAAGGAGATCATCTAAAACATGAATACAAAGCATGAAAATTATTGTAATTTAACAAATGTGGAAGTATGACTGGGCATTACATTCTCCAGCAAATTATAGTGAGTTGTGTCATTAATGTATTGTGGTGTTTCTGTAGCTGATGCTTGTTTAAAGAATGAATCTGCTGCTTTGCAGAGCTTGGTTCCTCTTGTAGTGATTTACCCTATCAGTGATGCACAGGAAAAAAATTAAATCAGGACTTGACTACTACTGAGTTTCTGTCCCTCCCGCCCAAATATTGAATATGCGTATAACTGAATTTCTGACAATTGAAATTTGCTGAGTTAAGGGTTTCTTTTGCATCCGATGTTAGCTGAATATCACAATATGTAAACTCTGTTAATTGTTTTGAGGTGTATTAGCGCTTGCTTTTCTTGGAGAAGGGCTGAGGTGAGATGGGATTAGCTCAGCTGAGCTCTGGGGTGTACGATATTCTCGGATGTGTGTGTGTGTGTCTGTGTTTCGGCAGTGAGAGCCCCGCTGTCAGGCTGGGCTCTGCCGGTCCGGGCCGTGTGGTGCGGGCTGTCGGAGAGGCCCGGGACTTGCCAGGAGCTCATTAAGTGGAGCCTGGAGCAAAGCCAGGCATTGAGGGCAGCCGAGCAGTCCAGATAGGAAGGGGAGGGAAGAAAGGACTGCTTCAGCCGTCAGCTGCTGTGTTTGATTGTGCCGGAGGGGTTAGCTAAATTCTTGGAAATAAACTCCAGGCCGTAACTTGTGCTGGCTGCTGTGGAAGTTGAATGTGTTCCCTTCTGTCCCTCGCCTTTTTCCTTTGCATTACTCAGACACAATAGCAGTAACTGGGCGTTCAAAGGTCTTCCTGTTCTCTTAGTAAAATTGACTGCTCTTGTGCTATACTCTAAATCGAATGTGAAATAACATGCGTTACAGATTGCCACCTCAGAAAAGTATGATCCAATTTTCACATGTCCCATTCTTTGCAATCTGTAAATTATTTCGGGGAAAAAGAGTATTTAAATCCGTTTTCTTAAACTATAAAGGATTGAAATAATTTCCATAAGGCATAAATCTATTTTTTGCTAATATTAAAAGTAAACTCTCCATATCATTATGGCGAAAACTTCAGGTTATTTGTAGCTTTTCTGAAACATTCGGTACCTGAGCCAACTGTGTTTTAAGAGATCAAGAAAGTACACTTTCTGAAATTAAGTTCTGCCTGACAGAAGGATTTTCAACCCTGATGCCACGTTTTTCTTTTTGTATTGAACCTTATAATTACGATCTGGGTAAGATTTCAAGCTTTCTAAAAAACACAGTAGCTCTGAGCTGCACAGTGTAAAAAGCTTTTCATTTAAGGGCTCCCCTGCTGAATGTTTTGAACAACTAAGATGCAAAACTGTGCCCCAAGATATTTATGCAAAGACAATCCAGAATAATCTAGTGTAGCTGAGCCATTATAATGGGCATTGCTTTTAGCATTGTGTGTCACATGGATGAGTCTGGATCTCTCTCTTCTGTATTTCTATAATATTTTTACCCCAAAGTGCCCAAAAAGATTGCAGGGGGAGCAGGGAGAAGCATGAAAATGAGTTACAAGCTGCTGCCAGCCAGGCTGTCAGCTGTGAGAGGGGCTGTTTGCTCGTGTTGGCTGACTTGTTGTGCGAATTTGCAGAAACAACTCTTTCCAGACTTTTCTTTAGAAATTACGGTCTCCTCATCAGTTTAGTAGTTTATTTAGGAAGATGATGGCATTCTTAGCACAGCTGGGAAAACCTCTTCTACCTGAAGAAATAAATGGTGGCTTTTGTTGATGGCAAAGCTTATACAGTGCTGTTTTCTGTTTTGAGAACGGAACCTGATAATGAGTCAGAATATTCATAAAACTACCACATGGCCCCTTGGACTCCCCGGGACTTGTGATTTCAGCAAAACCTCTTTGTGGAGATGTGGGGGCCAGACCGTCATGCAATTTACTGTTTGAGGCCTGGAGGTGTCTTTTTGTAGGGCAGGGGGTATGTCTTGAAGGTATGTTTTCCAAATTCTGGACTTATTTAAGCTTATGGAAGTGCTATTGAATAAGATAAATTGTAGTAAAGGAGATTGTATGCTGGTGAAACACTGCTGTTTGTACAGCTGCAGATCAGTTAACAGAGACACAAAGAAGCAGGCCAGGATGGGGATCTGAGTAGTCCTGTATTGTCTGAAAACTTAGTTAGCAAGGTTGATTATGAAGGAGTGAAACAGCCTGTGCCATACCGTGGTGTTCATCACTGTCTGGAAGCAGGGGAATCCAAGCAGCAGTACTGCTGAGTGGGTACAGTTAGCTTTTAAACCAACATTTGTTTTACAACGCACATAAGTTTTCTGAAAGAAAATGTGCTGCTTGTTTGCTTTTTCAAAGGGGTTTAGAATGACTGTAAGCATTGCACAAACTGATGTTGAGTCAGTGTAGTGGATATTGTCCTTTGCTAGTAGTAAGTCTTAGGGATGTGGGGAAGGGTAGGGAGGGCTGAACACTGAGCTGATAAACAAATACCAACAAACACGTAGTTGATACTTGAGGTTGGAAGGAGTTGATTACCATTTCTTGTGGAATATTGGTTTAATTTTTAGGGGCTGCAAGCCTCAGAGAGAGGAGCACATACTGGGCTGTTACTTTCTGTAAATTTGCTTTTTAAAGAAATTGTAGTTCTGAAAGTATTTAAAACAACATCATCAAAAGCTAAAAACATTGGAAATACTGCTGCCCAAGCTGAAAAACTAAGATTTCCCCCTCCAGTTTGAAAAGACAAGTTGATTTAAATATTTGGTATGTTAATAGTACAAATGTTCACCAGCCATTGATAATAGTATGTAGAAAAAGTATAACTGACCACTGCAGTTTATTTGTTTAGTACTGCTAGAATGAGTGAAAGACCAACTTAAAAATTGTCACAGAAGCATTTGTTACTGACTTTTTCCCCCCCCTAAGCTTGACAATGACATATATATTTAAAGTTTGTCTCAAAATACCTGTTTGATAATATAGAAGTTTGCAGCTTTTTTTTGACGCAATCTAAACCATGCTGCAAGTTCTAAGAGCCGGATTTTCTGACACAAGACCTTTGCAGCCACAGATCCCATGTGCCATCTTTGTACCTAGAGATAGCTGAGATAGTTAGAAGGGGGTAATGTTATTAAAGCTTTGCTTTTTATCCCACCAAATATTCACAAGTGAGAGGTAATTTCCTTGAACTTGTTTAAATCAACAACAAAAAGGTTTTTAAAGATTCTGAATACTTACGAGCGGAATCATGGCTAGTTATATTAAGCAGACAAATATATGTGGCTTTTTTCTGTGCCTTGATAGCATGCCAGAAATGTGTAATCAAATTTGCATGTCTGGGTTTGCATTTAGTACCTAAAGCTCCATGTATATAATTTAGAAAATAATTTTTGTTTAGATATTTGGTTTAAGAATTTAGACAACAATGTAAGAAATGTTTCTAGTTGTTATTGCCATTGATGGTAGTTTCTCTATGTTGCCTTTGGGTTAGATTTTGGTGCTGCTTGGACTTTTTCTTAAATCTCAGCTTCACTTCATACGTAAGACATCCCTCAGAAATTGCAGACCCTCCCTCACTTATGAAAAATGAAGAACCATTATTCAAGAAAAAGAATTTGAGTTACTACTTACACATTTGTCAAATGACCATGGTACTTAAGCCTTTCATTTGCACTTTCCCCTCTAGTGACTGTCAGATTCCTCGCAGTTAATGGATGGACTTCATCGGGGCTCCGTGTAATTGCCAGCTGAGGTTATTTTGAGTGTTGTGGCCCTGGGCTCTAGAAGGGAAATACAGATGTGTGTTCCGTCTAGTACTTTTCAAATATGGCCTGCACAATATTAATTAGTTTCATGACCTGTATATTTCCCTCCGTTATTTATTTTCCTTTCAGAAAGAGAATTCATATTGACCTCATTTTCCTGGTCTTGAATTCTTTGAGAGGTGTGCCAAGGAAGCACAAATAATTGGTGTCTGCTAGGAAATGTTTTTCCTTCCACTGGTAAGAACCAAGCCATCTATCAGCTCTAGCAGCAACTTGTGATGAGAACTACAGACAGTATTCTTTGATGTATTGACACTTGTTTTCATTTATGTGAACTGCAGGACAAAGGGTTGCATCTCCAGGGCATAATGATATTACTGGTCCATGACCATATTGCGTGAAAATTGTGGCTTGTGAGACCCCTGTAAATGTTGGCATCTGTGCCTGTTGTTAACTGGGGGGTATTACTCATCTTGCTTTGCTCCATAGTTCTGCCACTTCATTCAGGCCCAGAAGGTGCAATAAATATCAAGAAGTTCAGCTTGGAACTGAGGGATGTCTTCTGCAAACTCAAAAAAGGCTTAGACTAGAGCCAGATAAATGTCTTCATAATTATTTTTCAGAATAGGGGCCAAGCCAGAGAATCTATAAGGAATTTTCTTTGTTGGTTTTTTCCCATGCGTTTTTGGCAATGGGAATACAGTGGAGAACAGATGCATTTTGATCGTGTTTTAGTGGTAGCTATAGTTTGTAGTGGCACCTGAAACAATCTTTTGGTTGTTCTTGCTTCCGTAACACTCAATTTCATGCAGAACAGTGCAACCAGTGAACAAAATATGCATTTTATCTGTTATTAATCTCCTGATGGCTGCATAAAAATATAGGTCAGTGGTGCCTTTACTCCAGTCTTCTGTCCTTTCTGGAAGTAAAGCAACCCTGGATTTGTTTACAAGCTCCATAGTACTTAAAAAAAAAAATTATTATTGCTGTTACTATTTTCTAAGATTCTGATTCAAGGATACACAGTCTTTTCTACAAATTACATCCAGGACATTAGCTAGAATTGACAGGAGGTGTAGTGAGATGTTACAAAATACTCTGGACACAGCGTGCTGAGCCAAAGAGCTGAGCTACAGAGAAATATCCCATGAGGGGTGGAATTCTGGCTCTGCTCAACTATGTGGTAAAACTGCCTCTGACTTTAATGAGATCAACCCTTGGGTTGTAAAGCGACTCAAATAAATACTTGACATAACTCTTTTCTTGTTCTAGTGACATTTCATGCAGGGATTTGGGTGCAGATGTCATGATATTGATAGTTTTATTTGTTTTCAGAACTGCAAAAATAGGTGAATTTATCTGAGTCTGTTTGGTCTTTGCAAGAGCAACTACTGTGGCAGATGTCCCTGCTAGTCTTTGGAGGCTTTGTAGGAAAGAGAGGCTCCTTAGAAAAGCAAGATAGACATGGCATTTTGCTCCATCTGGAATCTGAGTGTGTTGCATCAAGGAAGTTTCAAGAGCTGCAGTTGCTATAGTGATGCTTGCAGGGGTGTTTTTCGTACTTATTTTCTTTGAGCACATATAAAAAGTAAAGCTTAAGAAAATAAAAATTGACAGCCTCAGATTCATTTAGTTTTAAATGATGTCTGGAGTGGAACCTTTTAAATCAATTTATGCATCTCGAGAAAACTGTAAAATGAAAAGAAAGTCTGTTCAGTTCATCTTACTGCCAAGTGTAAGTTTTATGTTTTAACAGACAAAAATCTTCATTCTTTTAAGGTGCTGCTTACGCCAGTGTAGAATCAGCGTCAGTGTCTGCTTCAGCAGAAGGTGATTGGGCTTGGGGGGTGTAGATCCCATAGGATTCTATTGTTTTTTATGCTTTATAAACAGACACTGCTGTGAGGAGGGTATGGCTGATTTGTGGTTAAAACACAGCAAGACATTGCATGTCGCACTCCTTCCATTTCCCCTCCTGTTCCTTTGCAACTGGGCTTGGTTGGGAAGCTGTTTGGCTGTGCTGGGGAGGTGCAGAGTGTTTCCCGTGTTTCTCAGCTTCCACCCTGACACCGTATCTGACTTTAATGCTGCCATTTGGCGCTTGACTGGCATTTAACAACTTCAGTACGATTTCAGTAAAGTGTAAATGGTTACATGCCTATGCAAAAAAGTTACAGAAGTGAGAAGTGTTGATTAGGTCTGGTGATGGGACAAGTTCTGGCCGAATTGAGAGCATCATGTTTGCCAGAGGTCCTTTGAGAGCTGCTGTGCTGGGATTAAGTAGGAGGCACTTTTAAGTAATCTTTCTTTAAGCTGTAAAATCCCTCGTGCCTAACGTGCCTAATAAGCATCTTTTATTTCTGAGTGGTTCTGGTGCCACTTGCCTCTACCTAACGTGGTTTCATTAAAATCTTGAGAAATGAGCATCCATGAAATCTGTACTTTTCTGTCAAATTTGATTGAAAGTAGCAAGTGGGCAGTTTTTAACGATGGGCAGGAGAGAAGGACAGAGCCTAAAAAAAGAACTTCTGCTCTCTTAGCATCTAGTATCCCTGGGTAGTAGAGCAGACATAAGCTTAAGGAGGGGACTGCCAAGTTTTTGTGTAGGTAGAAACGAAGCAGTATGGGAGAAATCCCCAGTGCTGTCACTGTGGCTGCAGTGCTGTGGCTGTCCATGGGTGAATGCAGATCAGCCTGAGCTCTCACGGTTCAGTTCGTGGGTTTGCCTGGCAGGCTCACCTGAGGTTACCAACAGGGTCTTGCACAGTAGGTTCTGATGCCAGTGGTGTTACTGTAGCCTTGAGAAGGCTTCACCTTATCCTGTGAAATTAGAGAACAAATTGCTTCTCCTGACAACGGACTTTTATAAGCACTTTGTAATAACAGGCAACATGACCGTAACCAGGATGGATTTGATCTTTCTTACTTTAATGTTTTTGATATGTATTGGGATGAAAGCTTGAGTTGGATCCTGTCTCAGTTTATTTATAATCAGAATGAAGACAGTGGAATGACTCAGGGCATAAAATGCCAAAGTGTGAAGGCCAGGTCACAGACTGAAGAATGCCAGACAGGCACAATGGAGCCACTAACTGAGTCAGCTTAATGCATCTGTTAGTGTTGGGATTTTGTCGATTTTTTTTTTTTTTTTTTAGTGTTTTAAAGCAGGGGAACTAATTTCTTCTTTGTGGACTTAAGTTGTGGTAGAAATTAATGGCATATGGGTTAGAGGAGGGGACAAGGGAGAAAGGATTCATGAAGCTGAACATGAGCTCTGTGTTTTTCCTCTCTGTGAAATCCAACTGATGCTGTTGATGGGATCTTCTTCACTTCAATTTCTGTGTTTTCTCATCCCCGAATAATACAGTGACTTGGTAATGTTAAAACCCACATCAATGAAGGTGTTTCCTGTTTTCTCATCCTCATTGTCATCAACAACGTGCGACAGTGATTTAGAAAAACGACCAAGGTGTAATGGAAAATACTGCTTTTAAAAACAAAGAAGACAACGGTGGTGTGGATGAACTTGTGTGTAGACTCTCTTAGGAATCTTTGCTTGGGTGAATAGAAGGGGAGGCGAGTTTCAAGAGCTTTTATGTAGGAGTGAAAAGAGCTTGGAAACCTGAAATATTTACCTTTCAATATTATGGGATAGAGACAGCAAGCAAGATTTGAGGAGTAACCATATTGTAAACACAGAAGCTGAGGATAAAACTATAGTAAGCTTCTTTCCTTTAACCACTCTGCCTCATTCAGGCAGAGCGTTTACAAACTCTGAATGGCTGTTTTTTCATCTCCTGCACATGATGTTCAGAGCCCTTTAAATCCCTAGAGGGTGAAGGAAAGAAGACAAACTAGAGAAGAAGCAAGTAGGGGAGGAATAATCTATTTAATCTAAAAGCTTTCTGGAAGGCCATGCTTTGAATAACTGGTGCATATTTATACTTCTGTAGTTACCCCTTGGCAGTCTGTCCTCTCTTGACTGGCTGTGAAATTCTGACTTTGGCTTCCTCTTCTGAGACACAGAGGCCATATCAATAGCTAGGAACTGTGATCAAGATTATCCTGTTTTTCTTCCTGTACAAGAATTTTAGGATTCAGTATATAATTTCAAATGACATAGACTAGAGCCAGTATTGGTTGAAGTAAACCATATGCAGCAAAACCCACCCCCCACGTCCATACTTCTAATAGAGAGATAGGGCTCTACTCTGCTGATATTATTTCTTTTACCAGCTACCTGAGGGAAAAACTCACTTGGTTACTAGTCTTGAGTTTGCATCAGTGTCATCTGATGTCAGATGTCATCTGTCAGCCAAGCAAATCATTACTATAATTTCCATCTACATCTGAATTTTCTTCATAGATAATAAATATTGAATTTCCTTTATAGTTGTATCAAGCTGGAGTGATGCAAATATTCTCTCATTACTAGTAGTGCAACTCATAAAGATTTTGAAGGAACATGATGCTGAAGTGTTAGTAGAAAACTGAAGATGTTTCCTTTTTTTGTAAGCAATGCTGGGAACACTTCAGTATCTTCTTAAAAATACTGAGTTTTGCTGCTTTCCTGTTTGGTAATAGCTCAGTCTCCAGTGAGAACAATAATTCTTTCTCATAGCCTTAAGGAGGGAAAATTGGGCATAACAAACCAGTTGAGGACTATTTAATAACAAAGACACGTTTTTACTGAGGACTGTTGGAAGTTTATGTTTTGCAATTTTGTCTACATGTGAATTCAAGTGTTATTTTGAAGGTCAAACCTGTAACTTCCAAATTCTTCAGTTTTTCTCTTTTCATGATTTTATCCTAGCATATATCAATGAGAAGATGAATTTTGGAATGGCAGTATTTTATAAATCTTTTTGCTTCTCCATTTTTTTCCTCTGTTTTACTGTAAATGCAGTTTACAACAGGTTTTTTCTAAAACCTCATGCTATTTATATTCCGTAAATTCCCAGTTTTATGTATAATAAATAAAATAATGGGTTGTTATCACTTTATCCTGCTATATCCTTCTGTCTGGCAACAATGGAGTATTCCTGAAAGCACTTTCCGAGTAAGCTAGCTGTCTACAGTCTATGATAATCAGCTGTAATGGCACATATGCAGCTGCTTTGCTAATCCTTTGATTGCAGTATTAGTTTGTCTCAGAGATTCTGAAAACCTGTCTGATCCTGTAAATGTGTTTAGTGAATATTGCAGAATAAATTATATCTTGCCTTAAGACTCTAAAAACACATATTCAGGTTATGCGTTGTGTGTTTTCGGGGTTTTCCCTTTTCTGATATCTAAGTTTATGTTAAAACAAGGAAAAAAAAAAAGGTCTGTCCTAAAACTCTTTAGCAGGAAAATCAAACTTAAATGAATTTAACATTGGAAGGATTTGTATTTTAATCACTAGGAATTGTCCTTGTCTGGCTTATCACCAGGTCAAGTAATTGTGGCTAGGGTCAGAATCTCTTATTTACAGAGAGATTACAAGTACATTTTCCATTCTACAAATCTGTTAAAAAAGAATGGGAAACCTACTTCCTAAGTGTGTATAGCTTATTGTACTGTGTAGTATTGTGTACAACACTGAAACATAACTTTAATAATGCATGTGCAAACATGAGTGTTTTTCAATCTTATACTTTTAATTTTCATAAATTAGAGCCAGTTTGCTATGAAATAAGTACATGAGTTAATAAACCTGATCTGAATTTATTTAAAGCTGCTATTTAAGTGCTTGCTGCAAATTATATTGCTTTCTAATGTTTCTAGTTCATATTTAAGAGAAATATTTATCACTTCATAGAATCATAGACTTGTTAAGATTGGAAAAGACCTCTAAGATTATTGAGTCTTAACCATTATCCCGAACACCACCCAGTGCACTGCTAAACCATGTGCCCAGAAGTAAGTGAAAATGTTCTCAGTAGTGGCTGACATAGTTTGATTATAATTTTGCTTCTGAAGACAACTAAGTCAAGTGTCCATGTAATAAATGTGTGTAACACTTTGTGCTGTTGAAAGACTAAAGTATTGGGAAAAAAGTGAAAATTTAGAAGAAACAACTGCTTTACTGGTAAATTCTGCCATTGTGAAGCCTCTGCATTGGTTTGCTGGTTTTTTTAAATCTGAAACATGGCGTTATTCCTTCCTTAGTAGCCCCAAACGCCACGATGCTGTTTGTATCCTGCCCTTAAAGCAGGTCTGGTTCAGAAAATGTGTGAATTCTACCAGTGTTCTGAAATGCTGCTTATCTTGGCTGTGCCTGTGGCAGAGCTACAGTGTGTGGGGGGCAGCCCGGTCACAGTGTGTGCTCAGCCCTGGAACAGCTCGTTGGTGAGCAAGGCTTGCTAGTGACCTGGAGAGCATGATGGTTTCTGCTCACACCTATTGCTGTGTCTTGAGAGATTTATTAAGCTGTGCTACCTGGGATGTATGTGTGTGCGTGTGTGTGTATATATTTATGCACACAGGATGAGGAGTTAAAATGGTCTTTTGAGTATAACTGTGGCCATCATCCTCAGGTGTGCAATGTAAAATGTTAAGCAAGTTGATTACAGTCTTTTCTTTGAGTGTCTGTATTTTGGGAGTACCCTTTTCCATGTTTCCTGTCATTAGCATCAACAAAGGTAGTAAAAACCAATATTCTGCTGTTTAAAATACTTTTTTTGTTTCCTTGTCCCCAGAAGTTTGTTTCCTTGGTGTGACGTACTGTACTTCAGTATGTGAAAGCCAGGCCTTGAAACAAAAGTGTGTTCAGTAATCTGGGCTTGTCTGCATGTACCAACCATACCCTTTTTAACTGCATAAGTTCAGAAACCATAAGTTAATGAAGAGCTTGTCTTGACTAGACACTGATTTTTCTGACTATATAATACTTGAATAAGTTGGCTTATATCACCTTCTTAGCCAATGAAGTTGTTATTGGTGCAACAAAGATTCAAATGGAAAAGAATGAATAAAGGAGGAAAATGAATGAGTCGATTTTAAAGAGCTCAGTGCTGTACCCATAAATTTCTAACAGTCTAAGCACTGTAACATAAAGAAATGTATGAACAGTGACCTCTGTTCAATGGGCCAATAACCTTGAAGTCTAACGAAGCAAAAGTCAATATTTTCTGGTTTTGCCCAGTTCAACAAACACCATAAATAGCTTTAGCTTACAATTCTTTCCATACCTTCTCTGAGTTAAGGAACACAAAGTAGGAGTGTTTGAAGTAGGTCCCAAGTTCCTGTGTCAGCCCACAATCTCTTACTGGTCCCTGATAACGTATTCTGTCCTCGGCAGGGATTGGCTTTCACCTTGTGCTGGCTGCGTTCAGGTGCTCGGGGAACTGTTGTGTTGACTGTGCTCTTGACTCAAGATAACGATGGTTTGTGGGATATTCTGTGGCATACTACTAAATGCCTTGAAGATAAATACTTGAGATGTTTTTGAAGTTGAATTTATATTCTTTGAGGAATTGTGAGAAGGTGAGAGGCACAATACCCTGAGAAAGCGTGTCGGGGTGGAAGCTAGTTTCTGCCTTTTGCTTCTCCTCCAATTTTCCTCAGAGGTCAAGATTTCACAGCCAAATAGATTATGCTTCTGTAGTCAGTCAGAAGATAATATAATTTGTATTACTGAGGGCAAAATACGATTATGATTTTGGAGCTTAATTTCCTTGTAGCTTCAGGTCTAAGAATGTTTGCCAGTGTTCAAATGTTTCAGTATATTGCCAGTAGTGTAAGCTTCCTAGAAGTGTTTATAGGAAGAATTTTTGTAAAATGCTGTAAGAGATGGGCATTATGGGTACTATCTTTCTCCAAGTTTGGACTACTGGAAAGTTCTTCAGAAAATGTTTCAGTAATATCTGCAGTAGAAACAGTATCCCTGCTGACTAAAAAAGTGAGTACATTATACAGTTAGGGGATTATTCAGCAGCAAACCTTTTTTAAAGGGAATCTGAAGCAGACTCTGAAAGAAGCGATTTTGCTGTGGGAAGTTTGTTACATCTGAGTTTGGGGGATAAATACCACATCATTAGCCTGCTTTACTGCTGCTTTTGCTGCAGAGTTTCCTGTGTTATTCCATGCAGATTCTTCACTTTGACAGCCCAGATAAACAGAAGCCAGACACTCATACCCCCAGAAAAATCCCCGAACTCTAGTCTAGGGCAAAGATAAAGAATTCAGGCTTTTTCAGTTCTGTGAATAGACACTGGCCGTTGGAAAAGATGGTGTGACTAAGGCTGTGGTGATTTCTATTCTGACATAATTGCCAAACAGTAACATGAACTTACTTATTTTTTTCTCTGAATGGAGACATTGTCATTTAGGAAGTGAAATACATTTAAAAAAAAATCGAAAAATTCTAGGCTTGTTTAAATCCTGTAATACACTTGTTCACGCTTTCAGATTAAATGTAGACTGGGATTTTTCCAGTAAACCGGTAGAAGATGAATGTCCAAAATCCCAGTGAAAACCAGCTACCTCCTTCCCCATGCTTTTCCAAAAATCTAGACTGAAATGACCTTTAGCTTCAGTTGGGCTAATACTTAAAATGGAAGGTATACATTAAAGCTGGCTTACAAAATACTTTTTGTTGAAACGTTTTCTTTTGCCCTACATCATGAGTCTGTGAGTAGATTCTGTCACTGACCTGCTTTAACTGTGTGTAAAGACTGGAATTCCTGTTTGCTCATGGGGAAAAATAAACAATCATTTCATCTTGAGACGCGAAGACAGTGCAAACCAGTCAATGTGATCTGAAGCTGTGGAAATGCTTTCTGCTGTGTGACTCCTCATGGAAAATCATCTTCTTCAACTTTATTAACTTTGTGGAAGCTCTAAGGTTATTGCAAAAATCCCCATTCGAAGTTGAGAGAAATGTTGTTATGCTTTGTACTCCACTAATGTGTTTAGGTTAGATTCTTCCTTACGTGAGTGTTAAACATTTTCCATGATTTGGCACTTGAATGGTATTTAGTGGTTAAATCATGTTTTATGCTAATTTGCTTCTACTTTCCAGTATTTGAACTTGACAGCTTTTTCAGAAGACTTTTATCAAGTGATTAGCCCATTGTGTTTCCACATAGGACACGCTCAGAGGATTTTGCTTTGATGTGAAATACAAAATTTTTGGAGTTGGGTATAGGTTGAGGTCTGGTGACAAAGATGAGTGTTTTAAAGCTTAACAAAGTGAATGCTAAAATGCCATGATATTTTACTATTTTTACAGCACAAAAAACCCCTGCTGTAGACTTTTCCTGTAAAGCCTTTAGTTGTTTCTTAACAGAAAAGTTGTGTGATAAAATGCTGTCAGTCTTGCACAGTCACTTAACTAAAGTATTTAGAAATTTCATATTGAACAGATTTTCACTACCAGTTTGTTACATGCATTTTGTTTTAATTCTGTCTTGTTAAAAATCAGTGGGAATTTAGTAGAGGGGGAAAAAGATGGGAGAAGCCTGCTGAACTAGACAGACTTGTATAATAAAAACAAATGCCCTAATTGTATCAGCTGTACACAGTTATAAAACAATGTTAAGGAAAATGCTGAATCACTGAGAGAGGTAGATTTGTGTTTAGATATATGTCATGGAGGAGATCTTGTAAGGTGGAGAAAGCTCTGATTAGTGGCCAAAGTAAAGGTCAGCTTGTTAAGGCTGTAGTTGAGATTTAAGGACACTTGGGTTTTAATTCTGCAGTTTGTCCTTTTCTGACCCTGGCTGAGTCAATGAAGTATATCCTCATTATGGATTCAGCTCAAATCTCTTCTTATATCAGCTGAAGAATGCCTCAGCCTCTTGATACTGATACAGGAACATTATTAATTCTATCTGTTCAAATTTGCCTAAAATACTTCAATTTTGACCCAAAACACAGGTGTTGCTATCTTTGTTGCCACTGTGTCTTGTGCTTTTACAAGATGGATAAAATTTTGAATCTGTGGTAATGTCTGGTTTGGATGAGGTTTGCACAGCCAGGTGGTCTGGTGGTCCTCAGAAACATTAGGAAGGTTGTAGAAATACGGCAGTGACACAGTTTATGGGCACTAAGCTCAGGTGTTTCTGCATAAAATTTGGCAGCATTTGAGAACTACGTAATTTGTCAGCTGCTAGCAATAAATCTCTGCCATCCTTGTTCTCTCCCGTGTGACTCCTCTTGCTTAAATTGAATTCTTCTAAGGTAACACTTCCTTGGAGAGTTAATTTAGGGAAAAGGAGAACAAGGTTTTCAGTAAAGAATTTGGGTTGGTGATTTGCTTTTTGGTCTCTCCATACCTCTCTATTTACATTAATTGCAATTAATGAAATCCCTGGTGTAGTGGATGCATCTGGACAGAGGTAATACTAGTGAGCTGCAAGGGGGACGTGTTGGTGGCTGGGGGGCAGTGAGGCTGTGCCAGGAGGGTCAGCTGATCCCAGGTGGGGCAGAGAGGAGGACGTGGACCCAGTACCACAGTGGTGCAAGAGGCAGTGCCTGGGTGGGAAGCAAAGTGTGAACCTCGTGCACAACGTGCGAGGCACAGCACAGCTGCCACGTGATCTAGTTCTGTTGTATTAATGTAGTGCTGACAGACCACTGGCGATGCAGAATGAAGCTGAAACACCAGTATACCCAAGTCCTGTTGAAGAATATGCAACAGGAAAAGGCTGGCGTCTCTGGCGCCGCTCAGAGCGTTTATCAGCGGACAACACAGTGTTAGAAAGGGAGCAAGGAAAGAAAACAGATTTCAGATTTACTTGCTTGCTTGAAGACTAGATTGAGGAGAAGGAAAAACTAAAGTACGTATATCCATGTATAGAAAAAAGACCCTTGAATTTTCTAGTCTCACACTGTTTTGAGGGCGAAGGACCCTGTAATGAACATAAGTGATTTTGTCATCTGCTTGTGCAATCAATCACTTAAAAATGGGTATCAGTACTAGCATTCATTTTAGTTTTGGCACTAGTTCTCAATCAGAGCCTGACTCTGCGTGACTGCCAGCATTTGAAACTGTGATGTTACACAGCAAATCAAAATGAATTTCATCAATGAAGGCTAAGGACATGCAGTACTGTGAACAGATTATTCCAGATTTTAACACTGAGTATAAACTGTAAGGGTTTCATTGTCAAAATATATTTTGCAGTGTATCTTGAGGTACATATGTCCTGTAAAATAATGATTGTGATCGTTTTTATTTCCTCTCATTTGCTTGGAAGGAGAGGAAATATGACCGCAGTTGCAAATTTCTGAAGCATTTTTCTTTACTTTCCTGCCTCCCTCCTGGGAGTTCTATTGTACTCTTTTGTGCAAATGTCCATTATTTCATCTTCATGTCTTGAATATATTAATCTTGTGGTTGCTTTTTGAAGCCCACCTTATGGACTTCTGGCATGGAGGTTTGCTGTAAAGCAATAGGCTGTGCAGCCTGCCTGACCAAGCATTTCTTGGCTGTGTTGCACTGTGCTGCTCCTGACCTCTTGCTCAGAAGGTCTGTAGGCCATTTGGGGTTGGTTTAGACCTTCATGCCTAATCCTTAGGCAGACAATTTATTTCTTTTCCTGGCCAGTCAGTGCAGATTCCTTCTGTGCAGTTGGTCAAACATTTTACGAAGCAGAGTAATGGAAGTGTAAATATATGGAAGATTACCAGCAGTTTAGCTTTTTTCCTGCCACTCTGAGTTAGTATTAAGTATGATCTGTCTGGTGAAAACATGGGTACCCATTTAGAAATATTTATAAGTAAAACCTCTGAGGAGAAAAAGATGAAAAAATAAGCAGTAGAGCGCATGCTAAGTGATGATTTCTTCAAGATTCTGTTTCTTGGTACCTCATACCAGAATTAGCTATCAGTAGTTGAAAAGATAAACTCAAAGAGGCCTCCTGATGTACAGTACTTCAATCACCTTCCTTTTAATACTTTGCAGTATGAAGACATGTTATCTCATAACCCTCCCTTGAGGGCAATAATGTTTTCCTGTATTGTGTAAATAAAAGAACTCTATAGAAAGCTGACAGGGCCAAAATAAAACAGGTTTTGTGTCTATGGCTGTTCAGCTGAAAATCTCACTGATTGAAAGGACAAGTTACAGAAAAATCCTCAGTCTTTGAAAACAAATCTGTTGCAGCTTACTGAGGTTCCCAGTTGAACGTATGGTGGCCTGTGTTTAAAGAAATCCCATTACAGGCAAACAAATGATTGGAAACCTTTTTCTTTTTTTTTTTCTTTCAAGTCTTCATCTACATGATCATGAAGGCAGTTGGCCATAATTACTGACATGGTAGCCATGTGTGTGGTCTGTGGTGCTTGCAAGCTTGTTCTTGTAGCTTGCGTGCAAGTTTGTCTTCTGACTCTTATCTCAGATTCTTTTATTTGTGACTGTTGCGTCACAAAATGTTTTGCCTGGCATTAATCGTGAAGTGGTAAATGTTTTATTTATTTATTTATCTTTAATCCAAACAAGTAGACCATGGAGTAGCATTTGAGTAACATTTGAGTCTGCTTTCCTTCCTTTCCCCCCCCCCCTTTGCACTTGATGCGAGTTCTGTGTACTGCATTGGATAGATGCGAGGTCAGGAAGCGTCAATTAAGTACTAATGCAGCCGACTTCCGATGCTATTAATGAAAACATGACTCATATTCTAAGGATTTGTAGTTGAATTCCTGTAACTTTTGGTATTTCTGTTTCATTGTTTTCAGTAATTATGTTTTCCTAGAACACAAAGTGATCGCTGAAGAATTAATATATTAAAAGCAAGAACAGCTTATTCGTTTGTTTAAACTCATCCTAGTACATGTTATTTGTGTGTTAATCGCACACAAGATTTCTTACACAGACAGTAGATCTTTGCTATTCAGAAACATCTTTAGTGGGGGAAAAGGGTAAATATTCAAGTAGTAAAAGTATCTTGGGGTGTCTTTGTAGTGAACAGACATTCAAGATTCTTGTATCGATGTGAATCAGTTCTGTTTCTGAGCAGTTGGAAGCAGCAGTGTGGTTGCAGGGAGAAAACACTGAGAACATCTATATACATAGTACTTTTCCTTTGATAATGTTCAGATTCATTTTGTTGTTGTTGACAGTAGTACTGGTTAATGCTAAGATTGTAAATCATGTAAAAACCTGAACCATAGGCCAAAAAGGAGGCTCCTGAAGCCCTAGTCCTGTTTCTTGAGGCTGTATAGTGGCATGGGGATGAACTCTGTGTCTCCTGAGCGCCGTGACAGTAATGGTGAGCCACAGGATGGCCTTGAGAAACTATGGATAATTCCCAGCTCCTTTATGATTTCAGGAAAGTAATTTAATGTAATCTGTTTCCTCATTCTCTTTTTGGAAGATGACAATAAATTTCCACAATCTGCTTCAAGTCAAGTCTGTGCAGTGTGTGTCGATCAGACTCACTGGAAATGGCAGCCGAGCAGGAAAGCTGAGGACATTTATTGTTTATTAGATGACTGCTTGAAGAAGCACCCATTTTAAATTCTAATGCCACTCAAGTTTTAAGAATATTTCTAAAACTGGATAGAAAAGTCTATTTTGCTGGAAAGCAACAGAACTCATTTTGGTTTGTTTTCTTTTTTTTCCTGGTTTATGTTAGGGAATTGAAGAGCTTGCCGCACTGTCACTGGTTTTCCCTTGTTATAACTTCCAGGAGTGCTGCCTTCCCTTCTTGTCTTTGTTGGAAGTTTCTGCTGGATGAGAGAACAGAAGCTTGAGTTCATTTTATTATTTTTACTGAATTATTTTGACTAGTTTGTCTGGTGCAGAAGTTCAGGAGGAATGGAAAATAGGCATTTCATTGTAAATCCTTCATGATTTGTTGTTTGGGTTTATTTTTGTCATTTTCAATGGCTACTTCTCTGTTGCTTCTACAGTTGTCTGTAGTAGCAAATTTTCCAGTGGCTTATGTCATGTAAGAATTCAGTTACCATTTGTTTCAACATATCTCTCATGGTCTTTCATTAAAGAAAATACCTGAATGTGTAATGAGTTCTATGTGATGAACAAATATAGTTTACTATGAAATATTCTGTTTAAAGGTACATTTATGGCGCTGAAAGATTACTTTAGCTGTACTGCAGAGTCAGTGAAACTTCTGCTGCCACTTATTTTGGTGCTAGGTCTTGGTTTTGTTTGTATGCTGGGACGGATGGAGCGTGGTGCCCGTGGTTCCACGCTTGTGGGCCTGATCCCTGGGTGAGCATTCGCTTGGGAGTTGGACTAGATGGTCCTGTGGGTCCCTTCCAACTCAGAATAAGCTGTGAACCTGTGTGAACCTGTGACATTTCGTGTCGGGGCAGATACGCTGTGTAGCTCGCTCTGTGAATGGCCTCTGCATTTTGCCCATTTGGGGATATGCTGCTGGGTCTGTGGAATCTGTAACAAAAGGAACACTGCACAGTGAACTGCTCTTGGGCCCTTGATGTCTGGTGAGCACATGTGTCTGCAGGGGCTTTGTCCTTCGCTTTTCTGGTAGCAAATAAGCTAGACATGTTAAATGGAGCAGTTCAAGAGCCTCAGTCTTCATAGGATAAGTTGTTTTAATTGCTCTTGTTGTTTAATGAAGGTATTAACGTTAAGGTATTTCCTTGGGTTTGGATCTATTTGAGCTGAAGGCAAACAAGAGAATCCAGTAGCTCAGGTCTTGCCCTACCATTTTGGCTCCCTTGGAGGAGCCCAGCTGAGGGATAATTTTGTCTGGTTGCTGCACACTGAGTACCTGGAGACCTACAAGAATTGCGGAATAGTTGGAGTTGGGAGGGATCTCTGGAGGTCATCTTGTTCAATCCCTTGCTGAGGCAGGCTCACCTAGAGCCAGCTGCTTGGGACCATATCCAGATGGCTTTTGAGTATCTCCGAGCATTGAGTTTTGGAAGAAACAGCTTTGGAATTTTTTCCAGCTAAGCTGCACCAGAGAGTGTTAGCAACTGCCCTCAAATGTTGCGGGAGCACAGCTCCCAAGGGACAGGTAGATGTGTTTGAGCTCTGAATGCACCATGAATACCTGTTGGCTCCCAGGGTGACTGACATAAAGGCCGTCCATGGTGAACACGTGTAAAACCAAATAAGCAACAGTATTTTACCTTGAAGAGTAAGATTTCTGTTGAAATGGGTAAACTTTAGAGCAGGCACTCTTGTGTGGTTTTTGTAGTAGTATTTCATAGTACTACTTTTGGGCAAAGTTTAAGGCATACTCATCTAGGCTAGAGATAGCTTTCAAGACCTGACCTAGAAGTATTCCACTACTAAAAGTTTTTAGACTAGTTCCCGTTGTCTGGAACAAGAAAGCCTTACTGCCAGATTTACAGAGCAGGAATGTATGAAAATTATGCAGAGAAACTGAAGTGGCTCATCTATTCTGTTGTTCCTCAAGATGGCTTCTGTACATCTTGAATGTCCTACCCAATTTTCTTCGGCATTACGACTTCAACAATGAACTTACAGAAGCCACAGAGAAAAATAAAGTAGCTTTTGTTCCATGTCCCCTGTTCTCCAGATGCTCTGTGCCATCAGGGAAAGGGCAGGGGTCAGCAGAGTATTGCAGTGGGTACTGCTCCCACAGGGGCTGTGCTACTCTAAGTTATAATCGAAGCAGGAATGTGCAGTGATCAGCATGAAAACTCTAGTTGTTGGATGAGTAACCTTTATTTTTTGTTGGAGAAGTTTCCCACTGAGATCATCTGACAGTAAATTGTGTCAAGTTAACTTGTATTTTTATTACTTTGCTAGAAAACTATGGACACTCAGGTTGCTTGCTGTGCATGTTGTACTTTCTCATGGTTGCCCCTTCCCCCGCCTTTGCAGGTATTGTAGGGCAATACAAATATTTTAAATCAGAAAAGCCTTTGATAGCAGCTCCTATTTTCTGTAGTGTATGGTTGAACAGCATCTAGTGCAGTGGTTAACAATGTTTCTTTTTTTCACGTGTTTTTCTACATATTCTTGCCTCTCAACTTGGATCATAAGAGATTTATAGAAAGAAGAGGAGACCAGAAAAATAAGCAATTAAAGCTGTCTCAGTCTCTGGAGCATATACATGATACATGCAACTTTATTTCCGAGTACAAAGCAAAACCAAAATGTTTTGGTTTTGTTTGGTTTGTTGGGGTTTTCCCCCCTTCCGTTAGTCCAGAGGTTAAAATATTTACTTTTTAAATTTTTTTTTAACATTGACATATTATGAAAATGGATTTTCTTGGAATTGCCTTTTTTTTCCTTTTTGGTAAAGAAACCAGATTTGTGTGTCTGTTTCATAAATTCTGTTCTTTTTAATTTATTTTTTACAGTGAAGTCAAATTATGAAAGGGCTTATCTTGCAGCAATTTAAGTACATGTTTTGTAAACAACTAACATCTTGGATGGCCTTAGCCCCACTCAGTTATCATACGCAATGGATTTTAAAACCTTCGTGGTGTCTCTTGGAGCAGATAGGCCCTGTTTCACAAGGCTGTATAATTCTGTCCCATTTTGTCTTGGAAAATTATAATTATGTGATAGTTTTTTCTCTTCCTGGTTTTCAAAAAGTTAGTCAGCTCCAGTTCCCTTATGGCAGTGGAGTAGTGTCCTTTCATGCGTTATTTCTTGGCCAGTCCCATGTCATGGAGCAGAGAATGCAGGACAGATGCTTCACGCCTGGCATACTCAGCTGTTCCTGAGAATAAAACTACTGCGTGCAACTGGCAAGTGCTGCTGGAGGCAGCATATGCTGCCTGTTAGTGTGTGACCTTTTTGTGCTCAGTAACTTGACTAGCTCTGCTCATTTAGATTTTTAAAAAAATGGATATGAAATTTAGGCAGCTGAGTTTCTGAATATCAAGTCACTGCTTCATAATAAGTTTGTCTGTCACTGCAGAATTCTAGTTCTAGATGTGAAGTGTTAATAGTACAGTGACCAGTGTCTGGAGAGGTGGGTGTGTAGCACAGACAGCCAGGCAGGTTCTTGGAGTACGTGGAGCTGCAAGTGATTGAGTTACACTGGCTAAAGAAGTTCTTGTCTTCTCAACTGAGTTTTACCACCACTGAGCTGACACGCGGCTCAACTGATCATGCACGCCTCACCGGACCACTAGAAAAATAAGCTGAGTTGTGCTATTTTAGTTACTGCAGCCACAGAACAAACTGGGAGACACTGACAGAAGGCTGTTCTGAGCAGGGCAGCAACTTACGGTTGTCTGAGTGTAACAGAATTAATGCATTTTGACTCCTTAATGAACAGTAAAGGCCTTAGAAGTGAGACACACATTGAAGTCTCTTGGTTTTAATTCTTTTTTACCCAATCGTCCACACTGATGATGCACTGAAACAACATTTCTGCAGGAAGTCTGCCTTGCTGGAAAAAAAGTCTTCTTTGGGGCCTGAGCTGTAGAATGATTAAATAAATAAATCCCTTATGAAGAGATATTTTGTGCAGTACCTTTAGTAGCTTACAATTACATACACTATAATTTTAAGTTCCAAACCTGCTTTCCCAAAAGACCAATCTGCTTAATCTTGCATCTTTTTGCTACCAGTACTTTCATGGAAGTTAAAGAACTGGATGAAATGTAGTTGTTGAAATATGTAGTACAAAATGTTGCTGTCAGTGGATGTTTGCTGAGCTGTACGTGGCTGTACTGAGCCTTGTAGTTCCACACCTGGCTTTCCATATATTTAATAAAATCATTAAGGGAAGAACGAAAGTACTCTAAATACATTCACTACAAATGTAAGATTTATATTTCTTGAACTTGATGCCTTTCTGAAGAATTTATTGTTTGAATGTGTTTACTCTTCCTAAAGAAGAGATGACAGGGGCAGTGAAAACATAGGAGTTGTTAAGATACTACATTTTTTGAAGTTTCTTGGTGAAATAAAAATCACTATACATTTGTTGTGAGTGCTTTGGGTTGTGCTTTAATAAAAAAACCCCAAAATTTTTCAGATGGTAGGGAATATTTATTTTTTCACTCTGGTTTTATGTTTTATGATGTTTCTAGTGGACATTCCACAGGCAGTGTTGCTCCTGTTTACAGGCAGTGTTTCCCGGAGCTGCACGTCAATTGTGGGACCTTTACTCTGCAGTTAGCTTAGGTTGTTGGTCATTAGTGAGGTTGTGTGAAAGAGCCCAAACTGATCAGTTGCTGAGAAAAAGCAGTAAATGTCAGTGCAATGCTGGGTAACATGGGGAAAAAAGAGCTAAGTCAATAGCAAGAGAGTGGGAAAAATGCTCTGAATTCGGTAGGCACTGAGTTGGATGGCAGTCTGAAAAAAGATCAACTTTGTTCGGGGTCTGTAAACAATTAAGTGAAGTGTGTGGTCAGTCAAGAAACCAGCCCTGTAACTTATGCTCAAGGACAAGTGGTGCAGATGATGGCAAACAATGAAATTGTTATTCTGCACCTATGAACTTCAAACATATGCACATTCATTTTGTGACATCTGCTGTTTTTCTGTCCTTTGTATGAAAGTAACTTCGGGATAGACCACATTTTTATTTCTGTCTGTGGGAGTATAGTTTAAAGAATGGATACATATGTCTGAGGATGATTCTGAATGTGTCTTTCCAGATGACCTTTAATAGAATAGAATGCATAGAGTAGAATAGTAAAAATTATTTTTCTCTCTTTGTCTAAAGCTACACAGAGTGAGGAGCGGCTGTGTGCCTTTAAGGACCCGTATCAGCAGGACCATGGAATCAGTGAGAGCCGAATCTCCCAGGAGAATGGCACAATCTTGTGCATGAAAGGTAGTACCTGCTATGGACTTTGGGAAAAAACACGAGAAGGAGACATACATCTTGTAAAACAAGGTATGTAACAGTTCAGTTTAAGTGCAGTAGTTTTGCTACATTTCACTCTTGTGATCAAGCCAGCAGATACAAAGATGCACAGCTGCAAAACTAAACGTTTTGCACATGGTGCAAATGCATAATTTTAAACTTCTCATTTAACAATTTTAAATAGGAACAGAAAGTTCGTTTGAAAGAAATTATTTCCGAAAGTAATATAAGACATCGGTGCACAATTGAAAGAAAAAGCACTCAAATTTCTTGTTACTTAGGATGTCTAGACACTTAGGATGTCAGGATGACTTCCTTGAATTTCAGTATATTAATGTAATGATAAATTTAACAGTATCTCATTAAGTACGAAATGTATATTCATATTGCTGTTTGTTTACAAAGGAAATTGCAGCTAGAGCACAAAACTGCCACATCAGTGAAGCAATTCACTGCTGCCCTGTGGGAAGAGTAGTGGTAGGATGGGGTGAAGGGCCTTGCAGTTGCTGGAGACATGTTTTGATTACCATTCTCAGGGACTCTGTTCTTTCTTGCTTGGATGCAAGTTAATGTAGTATAAAGCTGAATAAAAACTGTTATTTGCAAACAGCCTGTGCAGTTCTACTCCATGTTGTTTCATGTTTGATCTGGCAATCTGCTGAAGGAGGCTGTGTCTGGCTGCTCACCTCTGCCCCCCTACTGCCTCTTCCCCTTCCAGACATTTGTGCATAAATGACATTTAACTGCCATTGACCAGACTTGGGAAGGAACAGTTGCTGCAGGGAGAAAGGGAAGGGCCTGGTTTTAACCCAGAAATAAGTGTAGAAATATCCAGTGATGTTAACAATGAGGAAGGACAGAATTTTGGAAGTTATGCAAGAAGCATCAAACTGCAGATGTAGTCCTGTGGCCTAAGGAGGAGACTAGGTCACAATTCATCTAGACTTTGGACCAGAGGGTGGTGGTATGGTCTGTGGTCTCAGAGAAATTGGGAAAGGCATCCTGAGCTTAGAAAGCTCAGGAATGCAAGTTTTATCATATTAAGATGGCAGCTGTTGGCCTTCATCACTGCCCACGTTTGCTCTCCTTGACTGTGGGAAATTGTGAATTTCTTCAGGTTGTGATTTAAAAGGTGATAGTGAAGTCACACAAGCCAATGATGATAACTTTTCACCCCACTTTGTAATGTTTATTAATTAGGTAATGTATGGGTTTCTATAGGTGAGCTTATTCGTTCAGTAGAACTAATTTCATGCTCCCTTTGAAAAAAATTCTTTGATTTGCTCTTTTTACAGGCTGTTGGTCCCATATAGGAGACCCACAGGAGTGTCACTTCGCAGAGTGTATAGTTACAACCACCCCTTCCTTGATCCAGAATGGAACATACCGCTTCTGCTGCTGTAGTACAGACTTGTGTAATGTCAACTTCACAGAAAATTTTCCACCTCCTGACCCTACTGATACAACACCTTACAGTAAGTCAAATGCTTCCGTCTGTGTCATTTTATGGCTTCAATATTTTAGAGAAAGATGCTTCTTTCATAGTACTGTTAAAGATGAAGCCTGTGACCTTTCTATTTATATGCCATGGAGACAGCAAACAGAAGAGCTTTTAATTATGAAGTTTATCACCCTTATATATTCCACAGTGCTCCACAAGGAGCGACCTAAATGCTTACAACTGGATTGTTTCTATAGGCAACTGCTGAATGCAGATTACATTTTCCAAAATGGTCTGTAATCTTGGGTGTTGTGATATTTGGATGCTCAACTTCAGATGCCTGTGGGGATATTTTGAAGGTTGTGACCTCTGCTAAAAAGAGGCCAGTAGGCCCATTAACACAGCAGTACCTTTGGGTAGTCTGCCTGACTGTTCCGTCATGGTTCACAGGTAGCTTTGGGTGGTAGGACTGGGCTTATGTCAGTCTGTTGAGATTCTTTCCAGCAGTCTTGCAGCGCTTTGAAATCTGACTTCTTTCTTCTGCATATCTCTGGTAGGGCTTAACTTTGATACAATATTCACAGAATATTAGTTGGATGAATTAATTTTTCTGTTATTTATTGTAAGATCAGTGTAAAATGTGGATCCAAATCAAGGGATCAACCCCATAACCTCTTGTGACAGAAGCAAGATCATAACTAGCAGGAACACTGTTATGTTGTGCTCTAAGAGTTAAGAATCTGTAAAGAAGCTGAGTCAGTGGCCTAACTTAAACATTAGGATAGCCTTTTCTCAATAAGAATGGTGAAAGAGAAATTGAATATGGTTAGGTAGGTAAAAGGAGACGCAGCTGTTTTGTACGTCAGGAGTTCTTGGTCAATGGAAAATGTTTTGTGAAATTAAGATGTCCTTAATCAGGTAGTATTTATGGCTGTAGAATGCAAAAAAGAATAGTTTGTGTTTAGGAATGATAGTATTTGAATTAAATTTAATGTGAAGATACTGATGCTTTCAAAACTAGCTTTAGAGTGGAGAATTTGTAAGCAAGTATGATTAAAATGACAGCTTGGCATGCTAAAAAAAAAGGCAACCTTTTACAGAGATAGTGCATACAGTATAAATGGGTGAAGAAAGTTGATAAGACGTGGTGCCTTTTTATTGATTATACTATTTGTAAAACCAGTAAACAATCCATTTGGAATCAGTGTCTCAGCTCAGCACTGCACAATGCAGAACAGAATCTGCTTGAGTCTGATAATGGTCATCAGGTTGTGCTCCCCAAATGTGATTGGAGTTAGTGTTGTACAGGGAAATTAGACAGGATGAAGAAAGTGTGAACATAATTCTTGTTCCTTTCTGTCCCCCCAAATAGGAAAACCAGGTTCCTGCAAAATGACTTGTGCTTCTTCAAGGGTAGAAATTACAAGCTGAATTAATTCAATTATTGAGTGATAAAATACTTAGATAATTTTTAAATGAAATGTTTAATACTGAAAAATCTATCTTGACTTGCAAAGTGAAGGGGGGGGGGAAAGTTAAATTTGTAACACAGTCCTTAATTCACCCAGCTGTAATTGAGTGCTGCAGTGTACATTTCTACTGACTCAAAGTGTTTTGTGTTATTGTGTCACCTTCTATTTTCATAATGCAGAAATTTGGCTTGAGGCATAAGCAAAGTAGGTTGCTGCCGAGCGCAGTTGTCTGTCTGCCTTGACTAGGTTAAGAGATGGAGATGGGCTATTCCAGCAGCAAGGATGGCCTCATGTGCCACTCTGGTGGTTTATTTGTAGAGCTCTATTGTTGCTGCATCCAGCAGAGATGGGGCTGCTCCTCACTGGCTGTATCCAGCACGCTCGGAGCACTGTGAATGTAGAGGATACTCTAGGAAGTTGGAAGGGAGAAAAAAGAGGAGGCTGTGGCACAAAGATTCCTGCAGCATTACTGACCCCCCCTTTGAAGTGCTGGAGTCTCCGTGGTCCCTTTCTCAGCCCTCTCAGGTCCTTCCAGAACCCATTTTGGTGCAGTGAGATTCAGTTTTGTCATTTGAACACTGAGGACAGAACTCTTGCTTTGGCAAAGTTCAGTTTTTGCAGAATTTTTGGGGAAGATTTGTATTAGCTCCTAGATAACTGGCTTGGGCCCTCTTTCAGCCTTTCTGTTAAAGCTGTCAGAATGCTTTAAGGACATCAGTAAGCTTTGCTGCACAGGCTGTGGCAATCCATGTTACCATACCTTTTACACAGTCATATGGGAAATCTTCTGCAGAAGGATTATTTCTTTATAGCCTGTGAACTGTGAGAGCACTATTTCATGTCTATTTTTGATAACACTATAAAGATGTTGTACATGGAGTAGTTTGTGAATGGCACAAAGCAAGGAGTGTGGCCTCCTAGAACTTTCCTTTTGATTCTGGATATCAAAGCAGAGTTGGCAGGTGCAAAGTTCATTACATGAAGCCTGATGAATTCAGGCAACAGTTAACTAAGTATTTGCAAGTGTTTTTCTTCTGATTTTCAGTAAATCACACATATTGGAACCAGAAAACAGTACTGATGACCTTAGTGAATTTGAAGCTTAATTATTAAGGAAGATTGCAGGTGTTCTTTTAAAAATGTTTCCTTGCAGCTATATGAAGGATCTGTGGAAACAACATAATACTGTTAGGTTATTGATCTAAATCCATCCAGGGAAATAATAGAGGAATAAAACAATTACTTTATACAGTCTTTTGGCTGCAGTTTTTGTATGGCAATTAACAGTGGTATGTTGAAAGATGTAGCTAGACTATAAATGATACAACAAGACAAAAGATCTTATTACATTTTAGATATAATAAATTATGCTCATAAAATACAGCAATTATGAAAATCAAGTGTTATATTTAAGAGAATGTTGTTTTTAGGATGTCAAAACATATTTATTGCACAACCGTACCTGGTAGAACAGAATAGCCTTTATGTATTTTTTGTTTTTTCAGTTCATATTTGATCAGGGAATAAATACAAGCAATCCATCCTATTCTGTAATTTATTAGAAATTGAAACTAAGATTAAGGACAAGCAGGTTCTTGAAGCCTTAAATTTAATCCTTAATGCTTCTTAACGTGCAGCTGGTAATTTAAAACAAACATACATCTGAGTAGTCATAATATTCTTCTCTTCTATTTTAAAGATAATCCAGGCAGATTTGAGTAGTTGTTGGTTGCTAATCCCTCCAGCTAGAATTTTGCAAATGCTGTGGGATGGATTGTAGTCTAGAACCCACAATCTGGAGGTATTAAAAATGCAAAGATGAAGGTAGGTGTTTCTTGATGCCAGGAGTAGTAGTGCTGGGAGAATGGTGTTTATTTCGACTCTAAAGGTTTGCCTGTGGAGTTTGGAGCTACTGAAAAGCTGAAGTTCAAAAGCAAGCCCTCGTCCTCAACCTAAGGTTGCACCTTAGGGGAAAAATATATTTTCTTCTTCTGTGCAAATCACTCACGAATAGATCCATTATTGTTCCATCTTCTATTTTCACAAAAAATTGACCAAAAAAATTCCACCTTAACTTCAGCCAGTATATTCATATACCTGTTAACCCTGCCTAAAAAGCACCTGCTGTGGCTTCCTGGGTCAATGTGTGTTTACTTGGTCATTGTCAAATATTTAGTTTGAGACTTGCTAAATATCTGCCTCCTGTGTCTCCAAAATGCTTCCTAAATTCTGAGACTGTTTTGAAGACAAATTCATTAGTTCCTCAATCATTCATAAAGCCCAGTTAAATAGAATTTAAGTAGCTAAAGACTTAAATGATCTCCCTTGTTGGTAGTAGATACATTGCTGTAATGAAACATTCATGTTGAAATCAAGATAAAAGCAACAAAGGAGTTTTTAATTATTTTTTTTCCTGAAGGCTGCATTCCTGGCACTGCAAATAAATTAATGTTGCAGCAACTGAGTGTTAAGAATGTTTTTGTATGACAGGTGATGTATTTGCATGATACATGGGAAAAATCCCTGGCAGCAACAGTTGAGCATTACTGATACATGGTGTTGAAAATCATGTAGGGTTTTCTTCTCACAACAGCAATTGTTGGCTGAAATTCTTAGGGGATTTAAGAAACTTCTTTTAAATAAGAGCCCTGAGATTCGGGCATAAAGACTGCCTCACGTAGTGAAGGAAGTTATTTCTTTATTCTGAAACACTGAAACATGGATTTCATCTTCCCAGTGTGACATCCTCGCCTTCCCTTGCCAGCCTTCTTGCTATGTGTATAAAATATGTGCGTGAAAGGCTGTCTTAAAGTGCTCATGAAATTGTGTGGAAACTTGCATAAAAGCTACCACTAGTAAAAAGTGATAGGCTTAAGTAGACAAAATAATAGACAAAAGTAAAAAGACATAGCTGGGTCAGGTTAATCATGGTAGTAATAAGAGAGCTTTCATTTAACCGTTGTTTTTGAGAGGCAGCAGTTAGACTCATGTTGCTGAGGGCAAGTGGCCCCATCTAACTCCCCCTGACACTGAATCAGATCATATAGGCTAATTTTGGAAACTTGTAACCCAGCTCACTCTCAGTTATCTTGAACTGCTTTTTGTGTAGGGCAGCATCCAATATTAGTTTATAATTGAAATGCATTTGCTTCGGCTGGGTTGCAGGTACCTGATCAGCTCATTTTGTAATTGGTGTTAAGGCTGGTCTTTCATTTCTAATCTGCCTAATCTAAGAAAACATTCTGTAAATAAGCTTTTCCCTGCACGTGCACTAAATTATTTTTCAGGTGATTTGTGTGCATGGTAAATGGGAAATTAAACCCCTTTGCAAGGTGGCAGATCTTGGGCATTAAAAGATGGAGGTGGTACTAATCCACAGGAGGATTAAAATTTGCACCCTTGAAATTATAGGGAGTCAGTCAGTGAAGAGATAAGAATTACGTGTTGTCAATGTATCTTCATTCACCATATTATAAGGTGGGGAGGAAATATTAAGACAGTAATTAAGGGCAGAAGTGGCAGAAGTTTACTTTGAGACAGCTGAGTATTTGATGGAAGAGGATGATACTGTGCCTCCAAGGAAGTTACTTTAGGGCACTGTAGAAATGAAGGTGCTGAACTGCTGAAGGTGAATGTACATGGAGATTTCCAAGTGTGTGTCTCTCTTGAAAGAGATTGTATGTGGAGCATAGGTAGGGAAAACAAAGAGCAGAGGGGTTTTTTGAAGTAATTTTTAAGTATACTGAATTACTAACGAAACATTTGAATTTCAGCCAGCTGTTGACAAATCTGTATTTTCTTGAACCTTCAGTTGCATTTCTGTCTGAAATTTAGTGCTTAGTGTTTATTTTTTGCTGTTTATTTGGTTACAGGAAATTAATTAACTGCAGAGAGGGCTGTGACACGGGGTGCACTTTGGTACAAATGCTTAGTGATTACATATTGCAAATGTGTGCTAATTAAGGCTGTGTCTTGTGTTGCAGCTGAGGGAAAGGTGATAGTATTGTGGATTAGTGTAAGGGACAAAAAGTAGAAGTGAAGGTTGTCGCAGGAAACAGAGTATTAAACCAATTGGTATAGAAGGTTGTTTAGAAATTTACAGGAGAAAGCCTTAATTTCTGTAGAATCAGTGGAGTGTTCTGCAAGTTTCCCAAGATAACTTAGTAATGCTTGTTGAGTAACTTAAGTTCAGTTTCCCATTAGAAATTAATCTATCAAAACCAGAATCTCTTAAAGATCGTTGGCAGCAGGACTAACTGTTTTAACTCTAGTCTCCTGAGATTAAACTTGCATCTTTACTGAACTTGAAAGTAAAGCTTTGATGTGAAATTGAAGGCTGAATATGAAATGTTAGCTCTGAAGGCAAAGCCTTCTTAGACAGAAAACTCTACATGTAAATTTTTTCCCTTACAGAAACATTTAATCTGGAAGGTGAAATTGGAGTATTTTACTTTCATTGACATTGAAATATTTTTGAAATGTTTTTAAATCCCGTTATGCACCAAACCCACAAAATGCTGAAAACTGTGTTAAAAGAGCAAATATATTTATTTGAAGGAGGAGAAACATTTCAAATAGCTCCAAACCCTCTTTTTCTCCCTCCTAACCACCCCCCTTCTGGCTTTTGTGAGTCAAGCTACTGCTTCATCAAACTGCTGTTTGGGGTACACTTGATAGGAAAGCTGTACAAGGTAACTGCATGGCAGTGCCACAGGAATTAGTACTGTGTTGTGGCCTGCATGTCCAGGATCAAGGATCTTTGCAAAGTTCTTTTAAAAACCTGCTGGAATCTAACCAAGAGCTTTTTAGATGCAAGGGGGGATTTTGTCTTATCTTGGTTGTGCAATATACTGTGTTTGTGAAGTGCTAGAGCTATATTTGCACTTTGCTTCAGAGGGCTAACATTTTTTTTCTGAAGTCCTTAGAGATGTCTAATCCTCAAGTAGATATGAACATAACTTCTAGCTTATACATTTGATATGTCTGATCTGCATCTTTGTTCTTTGAAGTATCCTGCATATTTCTAGTGCTACACAACAACTATTTTATTCACATTTAGGGTCTAAAATGGAGAAGGGTAACAGATTTTTTGAAGTGTAATCACTTTTTGTCACCTTCAGTAATAGTGAAAATATTAATTTTAAGCTAACTAATGTTGTAAATAGGTAATTCATAGTTCTTGTATCATGTGCAGTTCCTGAGGCACTAATTTGCATCTCAGCTGGAAATTAGTTGCATATGTTTTATGCACTTATAGAAGTTTAAAGAACTGCAAATATCTTTGGGTAATGCAAATATAGTAAATACATTTTTTCCATTTTCTGGGAATGCTGAGTATTGTCAGAGTTTTATATTATTGTATAATAAATTCACTGCCATAATTAGCAGATACCTTCTGTGACAGTGTACTTTGGGACTTTATTGTGAAGGCTTTATAGATGAAAGGTAAAAGTAGATAAGGCTCCTAAGAGGGATAATCATCTGATTGCATTAGTGGAAAACTGGACTGTAAATAAAAAAGGTAGTGGAAAGGAATTGTTTGGCCCCATCTCAAGGCACCATGGAGAACAGACAAGGATGATACACTTTTTATGTCTTTATTCAGATGCTGCAATATGCAATGTGATCCATGTGTACAACAGCATCGTGATTCTAATCAAACCCTACACTGCTATTTAACAACGCAGATAATCTGAGAAATAGATAGGAGCTCTCTGGAGGCAGATTGACAGAGCAGTGCACTTGTGGGGGACATTATAGATAGACAGGCTCTCGGATGGTGTAGTAGTAGTAATAAGCTTCTAAAAACTATTCCCCAAAACTTTGAAGACTGAGTGCTATACATTTATCTCTTCAGAGGGAGTTAAGACTGTACCACTGTGGAAGCATTTCTCCTTTAGAGACTTGTGGATTTGTTTAGGTAACTCTCCTCGACACAATATACTGACTGAACTAGCTAAGATACTGTACATTCAAGTCATTGCCAAGCAAAACAAAACCACTATTTATGTTTTGTGGATGTTCTACGTGTCAAAATTCCTAGCCTTTTCTAAGCAACATTTATTTCTGCATCCACTTTGTTGGTCTCCTGCTTTCCCTGTTGTGTCATGCTAAGGGCTCCTTGCAGTGAGCTGGAGTGGCAGAAATGGCTGTGCACAGGCTGCTCCACAGCTGCAGCTCCTGACAGAGGGCATTAGCTTCAAAATACTGCAGTTGTGTCTCCCTGGGCAGGCTGGAGCTGCTGGGCTTGCTGAGAACACTGTTTCTCATAACCCTCTTTGTCTTGCAATATTGCCCAAAGAGCATTCCTCGTATTTGATTTTTAGCATGACTCTACTCTGGTTTTCCTAGGTAATTTTGAAATGAATGGAGTTAAGATTAAAAGGAGCAGGAGCTCTGCAAAGTTTGGTTATGAAGCACTGCTAGGTGTTGCCAGCTACTAGTAATAAATTCCCACCCCATGGCCAGTACAGTGATAGTCTTTGTCCACAGGCTACACACATAGTTAGAGGCATACTTGGGACAGGAACTGTTGAGAGCAAAACAGAAGATCCCTTATAAATACCAGGTCTGGTTGCTGTTCAGCCTAAGCTCATCTGTGCAAAAGAGTGTTTAGATCATGGAAACCCTTTCGTGTGTTTTTCTTACTACTTAATTAGGAATTTTCAGTAAGCCTCATTTGTTTCTGACCCATGCACCAAGTTTGCTGACAAAAATCTGATCCTATATCATGGTTTTGTCCAATGTGTTTTTACCCCCTTGATTTTGAAACAATTTACAAAGGAAGGTTCTTGGCATTTGACATACCCTTAGCCCATTAGCCCAGCTGCTTTGCAGTCTTACCTGAGTTGCCTCTATAGCTCAGCACAATGGAACTTGGTCTCCTCAGAGGAGACTGGAAGTCCAGACAGACGGTTAAAAGATGTTGGCTCTTCACAGTAGGCCATTAATCACATTCCTTATTGAACCTTTTTGGATTGTTTTCTTTATCTAAAGAATATTGTGATCCAGAAAATCCAATGCATTACTTAAGCTTGATTTCTAGCTCCTTTCTTCATGTTAGAACATACAGCACATTTTCAGAGGAGATGCATTCTGAAGGTAAGAGGCTAATGGTATTTCAATCGGGCACAATCTTAGGAGCTGTAGGTAAATAAAATATTTGTTTTTTAGGATTGTGTAAGTTGTTGCTAAGGACACTTGATCAATTAGCTTTTTGAAGAGCTGGAATTATGTAGATTGGCAGTCAGGTGGCTCCTGGAGAGGCTAGTGCAGTGCAGGTTGTGAAGAGAGATAGCCAGATTCCCCCAAGCCAGGGAGCAAAAGCTGCAGGGCAGCACCATGCTGACTTGGATCTGGCCTGTAGGCACTACAGTCAAAGCCTAAACCTGGGGCTGTCTGTGCTTATCTTGGTATGTGTGCACTGACTGTTTTTATGTGATTTGATTTCTTTCACAACTGTGCTGTTGGACCCTCTTCTGCTGGGAGTATAAAAAGGATGAGGAGCTGTACTTGATAAAAGCTGTAGTTGGTCTCTTTCCTTCCACTGTATCAGAGAAAATCTCTGCTTGTGGATGGATACTGGGGATCAGGGTTTTGATTTAGTTTCCCTTAGAAAGAAAGGTTAATGTCCTTCCTTTGGACAATTTGGAATGGCAAATTCAGGTAAGTGGATGAAGTGTTTGGGTTGTGAACTTGTGACTAACTCTTGAATTCTGAATGTGAAGTTTCATAACTGGGCATATCTAGCTCCTGATGTGTCATCCTGGCTATAGATTTCTCCATTATTTCTGAAGAATTGAGCTGTCAGGTCTGTTTTGAAGTCACCTGAGGTCATCTTTTGGCTTTCTGAGTGAGAGAACTCATGTGCTTGAAAAACAAAGGGTTCATAGAGCATCCAGGGGAACCAGTGTAAACATGGAAGCATCACGTCAGTGTGCTCCTGGTCATGTTACCCCGGATTATACACCAATTGCAGGTGTTTTCAAAGCAATCGCTTCCAAGGTGCAACAATTGCTATTGTCACTGTCAAAATGGGAGATGATGACAATATATCGACAAAAATCTTGAACATTACCATGAATGTAATTGTACTTCCATTGAACAAGCATTAAGGTTGATACCAGAAGTTTGTTTACATCTGTTCTGGCTGTATAACCAAGACAGCTTACTGTGACTAGTGGGGCAGATTAGGGTGAGGAGAATTCCTGAAAAAGTTGTAAGGAAACTTTATGAAGTATAGAGTTCCTCAATGCATAACTACTCTGGCATACCGAGTATTTCTTTGTATCTTTTACTTTTATGTTGATATTTTGTAGTATTACTCTTCCTAATCACATCGGAGTTTTGTTCTCTTTCTGTGATAGGTTTGTGAATGTTGCTTCCTTATAAATTGAAATAGCTGTTGTTCATGTGTGCCATTCACTTTATTATTTTTGCTGTTTTGTATTTAATAAATAAAACAAATGATGCAGTGTTGCTATGGACACTCGTACGTAAGCATAGGAGTTGGGAGATGGAGTATTACGTCTGTTTTTGTCTGTGACAGAGACTTTCCCTTGTTGCAATTCTCATTAAAACTTAATTTTGCTGTAGGAAATCTGATTTTTCATGTCAGCTGTTAGAAGTCTGCGGATTATTTTTGTTGTTGTTTCTAGCTGCTGTGTTTTCAATACCAGAGCAGGTATTGATCTTTCAAAAAACTGAACATCATCATCAGGTGCATGTAGACAATCTATACATTTCTTTCTCAGCAGTCTGGTTTGTTTATCGGTGCTTTATTTTGGGGATACTGAGATGTTTATTCTGTAACGTATTTGTGAATTTGAAAGAAATCAATATCCAGTCATATCTCGATATTTGTGGATTACGGGTCTCCTGGGTCCTGCAAATTGCCCAATATGCAAATAGTGAAACCCCTGAATATGGGAAACTGTGTATACTGAGGAAAGCTGTGAATCTGCAAATACCTGACTACAATTCATGGGGAAAAACCCACGAATATGCGACACACACAGTGGGGCAGCTGGGTCCCGCCCTTATGGGATGCAGGCTGGGACAGCAGAGTGTGTGTGTGCCAGCACCGTCGTGCACAGGTGAGCGTTGAAGGGATGTGTGCTTTTTTCCAGAAGCAGCATGCCCGTGGCACAGTGGCAGCTGCTGCTCCTGGGCACAGTGGACACAGCAGGGTAGCTGGGTCCCCCCTGGCAGGATGCAAGCTGGAGACAGCGGGACAGGCGGATGCCCACACACACGGACGAGTAGTGAAGGGACACGGGCTCTATTGCTGGTGCAGCGAGCCCACGGGCACTGGGAGCCTCCCGTCCCTTTGCACTGGGTGATCAGGGTGGAGCTGACACATCCCCCGAGTGTGGTGGGACTGAGGGGGGTTGTGCCATGGGTGGGGCAAATTTGCATATTAATGAGCTGCCTGCCATTGTGGGGGGGAGGAGGGCATGGCTCACAGCCCTGCAATAATCAGGGGATTACTGTATTTGTCTTTGAGTGATGGTTCATGGCCCTGTCTGTTGATCTGTTCACACACTGGATGTGTCTGTCTGAAGGAACACAGAGCTGATAGGTGCTCTAGACGCAGGACCATCTGTATAAAGCCGTTGAGATCATTGTTGCTTGGTCATAGTTCTGTTTCTCGCATTGAAGCATTAACTTGCTCTTAAAGTAGTGACATGGGATGCAGAAATAGAACTTTAAACCCCAGTGAATTAGTATAAATGTTATAAAACCAAAGCACAATTTTTTTATATGTATTCCTTTGACCTGCAAGGTTTTACTGCTTAAAAACCCTAAAACCAAGGCAATATACACACAAAAACTTCAAAAGGAAGCAAAAACCAGAACCACCCCCCTTAACAAGAAAAATAGACAAAATATCCCACAGGCATGGAGAAAGTACCCACATTCACACGAGCATGAACTGATGACAGGTAGACATTCAAACTGCAGCAAATACAAATTGGTTATATTCTAACTGGTGTTCTGTTTTCCTCCATTTCTGTTCTCTGAGGTTATAATTGCAGTGAGTAAGGCAAAATGGATGATGCTGATTGAGCCATAGTGAATTACACTGAGCACTGTTCTTACTTTAAATGCAGGTCCAGACAATGCTGCTCCACAATATGGGAAAACAGAGAAAACTTGGGGAAAATTTGTTGTGAAATGCAGTTTCCTCCTACACTGAGCTAGTGTATAATATGCAGTAGACATCCTTGGTGCAGGGACTGGAGGTGAGCGCAGTCCTACATCTAGGAGGAGCCTGATGTGTGGTCCCTATGCTATACTTGCCATGGAACAGAAGTTTCCCATAGGGAGCATAGGACTAAGTATTTAATTAGCTGAGATCATACATCACCTGAATGTTCATGAAAAACATGTGCATTTTATGCCTTACATTATGAATTTATAAGTTACATATGTATTTATAAGTTCATAGGTGAACATAAACTGGTAAATTGGAAGCTTTTTCTAGCAGACTGTATAAGAAGTAAAATGACCACTTTTTAATCATTTGCAGTTTCTGCTTAAGCAGAACCTGAGGAGTAGCCTAGCACATCCAGGGCCACAGTGATGATAGAAGCATGATACAAATTTCTTCACTGCCTTAACTTATTTGTAATCACAGTAATAGGTTATGTCAGTAGCAGTGTCTTATTCCCAAAAGTGCCATTGGTGCAATTATAGCCTGTGCTATGATGGAAATGAGATTGGAAGGGAGGCTTTTCCATTCATTTTAGGTGGTTATAAAATAAAACCGTTACCAATAGGTGCTATTAACTGTAGGATTTTGTCTTCTGGGAAGCAAATGTGCTATTGCAAATGCCATCAAGTTCCAGCTGTAATGTAGCTATGTTTTGATTGTTTGGTAGAAATGTGCTCAAGTACTTGACAACTTGCTATATTATTGCAGCAAACTGGACTCCTGACAGAGCCTTCCTGGATTTGAAACCTTTAAGCAAAGGGAAGTTTAGGAAGAAAGCTAAAAAGTGTATTTTGCAAGCATCATGAAACTCACAGAACACTTCAATTTCCTTTTTGAAAGGATAGATTAGGAAACAGAACTCTTGTGTAAAACATTAATAGGACAGTACCTGCTCAGAGACATAACTGACGTGATTAGCTGTGAATTGTTGAAAGGACTAAGCAAGGAGAACAAGTTAAAACAAACAGACAACCCCCCCCCCCCCCAAAAAACCACCAAAACATAGTTCAGGGTGAAAGCATCAAGTTGATTGGCAATCATAAATCCTCAGTTTTGTCCTGGTTATGCATTTTCCCTTTAATGGAGCTTATAGTGATTGAGGATGTCTTAAATTTTGAGTGACCAAAAAAGTATCTATTAAAAGTCTCTTCACTGAAGTGTGGAAATGCTTTGATGATTTCCTGTTGGGAACCAGAAGAATAATTTGAAAACCTTGGCTATGAATGCATATATTTTGTGACAGGTTAAGGCAGGAATACCTGCCAGGAAGGAGTCAGTTTCAAGTTTGGTTTGTTTTTTTTTATTTTGCAAAAAAAGGCTTTTTGCCTTTTATTTAAGAGGATTTCATGGTACGATCAGGATCGGAGTAAATCAGATTGACAGAAGTCTTCTTATATTCAGTTTTTTAATAGGTTGCTCTTTCCATTCTAATTTCTATAGTATCTTTATAAATAAGTGTCTTGTGAAGATATCAGTCTCAGAGCTGAAACCAATACTCAGGGTTGTGTACAAGTTCAGTGATTGATTAAGAAACTTTTTCATTACATGGAAAGTATGTATAAAGTAGAAGAGTTACAGAAGCCATATCATTCAATATGTAAAAGTTTTATTCAATCTGTGAAATTAATCTAGCAATCATGCAGATCCCAGCATCATTAACAAGTCAGTTTCATAGGATTATGAAATGTCTCCTCTGACCTATTCAGATTTGTGTTGAAATATTTATTCCTGGTTTGAAACAAGTTTGTTACTGTAGGGCAGACAGAACATGTTATACAAGTGAAGTCAGCTGTAACATGAATTGATAGCTTTGATACCAGCCTTTGTACTTGATTGATGTATATTTATTTTGGCAGGGATGTTGCCTTAGATATGGTCCTTCCTCTCTTCCCATGGTCTCCCCGTTGGCTTCCGTAGCCCTCTCCCTGCTCAGCATAACCGCAGTTGTACAGCACAGCTGTCAGGGCACCGCCGGGCTGGGACAGGCACCTGGGAGTAGGAGGCAAGGGATGCCTGGGCTGGCACTTGTGCTGCGAGAAATGAACATCAAACGATGTCTGTATTTCATCTCAAATCAAGTACTTAGATCTGTAGAAGGGTTTTGCATAAGTGCAAACTAAGGATTACTATTTATCATTATTGCCTTTTTCATCTTCATGTTATTTGAAAGTAATCAGAATAACCTTTGAAGTTAGGGAAGGTACTGTTTTTCCCATTATATAACTAGCTAACATAAAGCACAAAGAGGCAATGTAACCTACCTAAGATCAAGCTATTCTGTATCAGAGCCAGAAACTCAATCTGAGTTTCTTTTTGTTATATTTCCAAGTTCTGGAATTTTTTCCTTCCTTTAGGGGAAAAAAAAGCCATTTACACATATCTTAACGTGAGTTGGTGGGCCCTCATACAAGATGAAGTTTTCTGTTTGAAGAAGGTCCCTCCAGCTGGTGCCTTGGAAACAGAAGCTGTGAGTCAGTGGAGACTTGATTTTGCTGGAGTCCTCCTGAGGTTAAAGCCTTTCTCCTGTCTGGGCCATTCTCACTGTCTCAGTTCTGCCCTGCAGAGTAATGAAATCCATTTTAGTGCAGTGCTGAGTGTCCCCATCTCTCATGTGGGAGACCGGGGGTTCGATTCCCACCAGGAAGGCAGTGGTGCTGCTTAAGAGTTGGACTCGATGATCCTTGTGGGTCCCTTCCAACTCAGAATATTCTGTCATTCTGTGTGCTGGCCCTGTCACTGCCTCCCCCTCACCACTCTGTTGGCCTTGTCAGGTTTCCACAAGTTTTTCTGTCCTTTGTTTCCTTCTGCTTGAGGATGTTTCCAAATATCTGCCTCTTGTGTCTGTGAAGTATCTTCGAGAAAGTGGTTCTTCCTGCGCAGAAGGCAGATGAATCTCAATTTAAGCAAGGACAGGATAGAGGGAAATAGCCCTTTCTGAGGCCTCTCAGCTGTGCAGGAGAGAGTTGCATTCAGCAGGAGGCAGGAAAGGTTCCGCTGTTCCACTGCTCTTCTCTGCTCCCTGGCATGGACACACAGGAGAGCAGTGTCCTCAGGGATGGTGCTGTGCTGGATGGGAGCTGAGTGAGGAGTGCAAGGAGAGACCAAGAGACACCATGAACTGAGAGTGCCTAAGGTCCTGATGAAAAGAAAGGAAGATACTGTTCCGTGCATTCCTCAGTTACCCTGCAGCAAGGTGGGAGGGGGTTTTTTGTCTGGCCCCCACATCCTGCTTTCTCCTTCTTCACTCGATTCCTTCTAGTAATAATTTCAGCTGGGAAATACCTGGTAAGACCAGCCAGTATGATGTTAGAGGGTAGAGAAATGTAGTGCTTACTGTTATCTTAAAGCTACAGGAGACTTTTAAAATATTTGTGAAGATTTAGAAAGAGAATCTTGTAAAAGCTGGAAATTATATGTCCATGTAGAAAGATGATTGGGGAAAAGAAGGGAGTATGAGGGAGGATTAGTGAGAAGATGGGACATGTGCTTTCATGTTAGACTCTCCTTCTAAACCGTGATAGGAAGAGCTGAAACAGATGCATACCTTTCAGAATACCGTGGGCATTATTTGAATTGGCATTAGCCAGACAAACACGATCTTTAGTAACTGTGGATGTTTCTAAAATACCAGTCAGATTTAACTCTTAGCTCTGTAGCGCAAGCTTTCAAATTTAAAACTGCGAAACCTATTACGTACAAGAATGTACACTATACTGAGTTGTATTGGAATTATAGAAAAATGTTCTTGAATTAAAGAAAGTAGAAAAAGTTAAGTTTTAGTACTAAAATACTTGGTACATTTGAGGATTACAGTTAAGGATTACATTATTAAGCTGATTTAGGTCATGAGATCTGAAATACTAGGACATAAACCAAAAGTGTAATGAAAGGTTTTGTCAGAACTTATTCTCACACTGTATTGATCTTGGGTTTATGCTTGAAACAGATTGGACACGTAAAATTGTGCTGTGATTCAGATTTCACTGCATGCTTAGGGAAATGATTTTGGAATAAACACTCTGTACAATCGTGTCCATTAGATCAGTTCATTCTTGGTTGCCTGTTGCTAAGGTTGACAGGAAAAAAAAACCAACCTGCACCTCAGTCAGAGGTGTGCAGCTTTATTGACAGCACATTAGTGCTCGGTGTACCTGCCCCCACAGGAGCAGGAGCTGGTGTTGGGCAGGAGCAGCATCAGGCTCTGTGCCCATAAACAGAGGCACCCACCATTCCTGCAGGGAGTACCAGCAAGAACCTGCTTGGACAGGCCCAGACATCCCACGCTGCTTGGGCTTGGCTCGACCTTCCCACTGAGGAAATGGCTGGCAAGGGGGGATGTGGCTTTGTAGGAGCAAGGGGAGCATGTCTGGTAGACAGTATTCCTGGGCTTCGGCACTCTCGAAGACTTGGAAAATGCAGGCACATGGAATCAGAGCGGCCTTTTTTGAAAGATTTGGGGAGGGGGGTGGTTTGCTTACTCATATAAAAATAGGCGTTTCAGTGTTTTGATGTAATTTTTGGGCTACATTTTTAGTACTTGGGAACATTACAAACATTAAATATGTAGCTATTGAGCCTGTTGAATTTAAAAGAACTTCAAATATCTTCCAAGAGGCTTTCTGAAGTACTGATTTTTTTTTTCCATTGCAACACATGTATTTTTTGATCCAGTGGTTTACAGACTGGAAGTGTGCCATTTTGTTAAGCTGGTGTTACAGTTTGGTTTGATAAGTAGGAAGGCCTGTTAGTCCAAGATTAATATAAGGGGATAATGTAAATGTTGTTTTCAGCCTTTTTACTAAAAAGCATTTTTCTGACTATTTTATTTCAATATGGAAGATGTCTCCAGTATGTGGTAAAGTGCCCAAATTAACTTTCCATTAGGCTTGAAGGCAAGGTTGAGGTGTACTCAAAAGTAGTTTGCCTGTAGAAGCAAGATATTTCTTTTATCTCTTTGGTAATCAAATATTTATTGGTATATAGGAATTTTCAGAGAGAATAATCTAAATGTAGTTATGGGTTTGAATTGCTGTTTATTTTACATACATCATGATTTTGAGTCTGTTCAGTACTGTTAGAAATTATACTGAAGAGGCCTGAACTCACAGAACAAAGGCGGAAGGAGTTTTGTTGGGTTTTTATGAATTCCTTCCATACAAATATGACAAGATGCTAATTCACCTCTCTGTGTCTAGTCATCAAAGGGAGAGCAGTTAGGGATTGCATAACCCACTTCCCTGCCAAAGAAATTACCACTCATGCTTCATTTTTAAGTTTCATGTATCACTGCAGCCTTCAGGATTTAAAATGAACAAAAAAGGCTGGTCTAATACCCACAGCCTGGCTCCAGACTGGGTGCTTGGTGGCAGCCAGTACACCAGAGGAGGACAGAGATGCTGCAAGGGATTCCACCCCGCACTGCCTGGCTGCAGGGACAGTGAGGCAGCCCTCATCTTCGAGGCAAAGCTCAAATCCAAATTGCATTTTCCAGCAGTTGGAAGAGAGATCTGCCCACTGAAACTCTGCCATCACAAATGACTGATTTCTAGCTGTAGCAGGATTTCTCTGGAGCATATTATGGGAAATAAGTATCACAGCCCAAGCTGTATGCTGTTGTGAGGCATTCACTGATAAAGCAGATGGGATCCATGATCCATGGTTGCCAGGTTGAGATGTTACTGCAAGTCTCATGAGAGACTAGTGCTTTTTTACAGATCAGGTTCCACACAGTGATGCAGTTATGTGAAAAATGCATAAAAATCTTAGCTCTCGTGATGTGGAGAAAAACATGAAAAGACGTATCATAAAGGGCACCTCGTGACAATAAGTATGTAGGATTTTATGTTGAAAGTTAAAATCAGTCAAATATGATGATGCTAAGTGCAAAGTGAAAACATACTGGTGACTGTTTAAATCTTTTCTTTGAATACTGGAATAATTGGAAGCAACTGCAAATTTTCTGTTTCAAGTTATCTTCATTGTGCCTTCAAGGGCCTCCAAAAATTGTATGTGAAATAGTATTCCTTACCCTACTTTTGGTTAAAGTATTGAAGATGGTCACATTGGTAGGTATCAGATACTTATATTTTATACTCCTGTTACACAATTTGGACCTGGGTTTTGATTTTATTAATTATTTGTCAGTTGCTTACAGAAGAATGTTATTTAAAAAAAATTTAAAGTTATTTTAAAACATGCACCTATAAAAGCTTAGCTGAATGACAAAAGATGTTTGGAAAACACAGTTGTTTTTCTTTTCATAATTCTTAAGAATGTGGCAATAGCTCCTGCTGAATTTCATTTTAAAGGTCTGTAGAACATAACTTTAAGGTATTCCAACCTTGTAGTTCCAACTTAAATAAAATGTAGGTTTAAATGCATTTAGTTAAATTGGTCTATAAGGACATGCAATGGGTTTCTTGTTTGCATGATATGATATGTATGTCCATGGTGTCTTTGTAGATACTATCTCTTTAGGTATCTTTTGGTGTCTTTTTAGATACTAAATATTAGGCTACTAATACAATTTTTTGTTATAAGTCATCTGCTTTTTTTTTTCTTTCTCATTTTCTTCAGGATTTACATTAAATAGTTTGAGTCATTTTGGTATAGTGTTTATATGGGAGGCTTTCTTGTCATTTACTCTAATGTGATGAAGACCAAGCTCTCTTGCTTCAGGACAGTGGATCAGAAATGAGGCAGTAGTCACTTGTTTGGAAAGAAATGTTGATAACTGTCCAGAAAAGAGGAGAAAAAAAGATCTGATGAGGTGTTTTGGTTTGGTTGGAATGTGCTGCTAGAATGCAGTAAGGGATGCATGTTCCAAACTTTATGGAGAATTCTTTAGGACATGTTTGATATAAACTTCGTGTAGACGAAACAGATGAACAGATTGTGATTGAAATCTGTGTGCCCTTGGAAAGATTGCTGATTGTATGTTTTTTCAAAGGACCAAGATCTTACCACTGTCATGAAAGTTGTGCAGGGCAACTGTGAAAAGCAATGTGACCTTAAAAGCAAGTTGAATCAAATATACTTGAAAGGTCTTGTTTCTGATCTGCAGAGCATATTTCCTGTTTCATCTGCAGCTGAAGACCACGTTGCCCCTGCACTGCAGCCTTCCATCTCGTGCTGCGTTGGTGACTGAACCATAAGCTTTCCCTCATCCTTCTGAACTCATCCTCAGTATCGTTAAGATTCCTTGATGGAAGAGCAGCTTCTGCAACAGATTGGCAATGAGTTTATTGAATCTATCACATCAAAGAAATAGTTGTAGGATGGCGTGAAGACTCTGCTTCTTTTTAAAGTGATCTGTATGGGCGGATCTTGGAGTCCCTGTGTAATCTTACTGACTTTGATCAGAGTCCATACAGCTGCAGTTGTTTTGAAACATCAGATGTTACTGTTGTGCTGTGAAGGTTAAAGGATGGCGTTTTGCTTACTTGTTCGAGACTAACATTGCTACTTACTTGTGATATGGCAAATTAAATAAATATTAATATATTGGTACATTGGTTTCTGATATATAGCTACTGGAACTTAGAAACATAGGTAATTACAGTTGACCCTTGATTATCGCCAGGACGAGGGACTCCCTGACTCCCGCAAAGCCCTCGCTCCGCGAAGATGGGCAGCTCATCAATGTGCAAATTAGGCCTGCTCACCGTGCTGCCACTCTCAGTCCCAGCGCTCTCCTGTAGTGTGTAGGCTCTGCCCCGCTGTGTGTCAGCATGTGTGTTGGAGGCTCCCGGGGCCAGCGGGCACCCCGTGCTGGGAAAAAAACCCTCTGCCACTTGGCCATGCACGCTGGTGCTGGGATGAGCCTGTTCGCTCTGCTCGTCCCATCACCGGGACCGTCAGCCCCGCCCCGTTGAGTCTGCCGAGCTGGGAGCGGTGCCTGCCACCGTGCAGGGGCCAGGTTTGCACTGGTTGACGGGTTTAAACCCATTTTTCCGCTGCTACCAAAAGCCATGGGGTGGTTGTGGTCACCTGGGGAATTTTCTGGGAATTTTAGGTGGGACCCTCAGAGCACCTGCTTGGCCGCTGACTGCCCCAGCACTGTTCCCATGGTGATGGGCTTGTTGCAAGGACCTGGCCAGACATGGCCAGCTGCTCACCCTCACTTCCACCTGAGCAGGGGTTCCAGCCAGCAGAGGATCCAGGAGGGCTGAGCGTGGTGTGAGCTGTGTTTAAACATGCGCTTGTGGGGTTCCAGGGGAGCATGGGTCCCCCCACATCTCCCCCAGGGATGATTTACACAATTATGTAAGACTTACAGACTCTTGGGGTAGATGTGGTGTCGGAGACTCTCTTGGGGTAGATGTAGAGTTCAAGATCACCCCCAGAATGGCAAGATCAGGTCTACACACCCAGAGAGACGCTGGGACAGTGGTGCAGGTGAGTCGGCATGCACAACTGAGTGGCAGAGGGTTGTTTTTCCCAGCACAGGGTGCCTGCGGGCATTCGGAGCCTCTGACACACACACCGACACGCAGCGGGGTGGGGCAGAGAGCCCCAGCGCCGGGGGAGTGGGGCAGGCAGCTCAAGCAGGCTCGTTCCAGTGCCAACGCGCACGGCCAGGCTGCAAAGGGTTTTCTTCCCAGCATGGAGTGCCCATGGGTGCTGGGAGCCACCGACACACAGCGGAGCAGAGTGGACACACTGCCAGAGAGCGCAGGGGCTGAGGGGGGTGGCATGGTAGGTGGGGCTGATTTGCATATTCATGGCTGTCTATTTTGCACCTTCATGACTGTCAGTGCATGAGCAGTCACAAATGCACCATGAAACAGAGTGCCATCTTCGCGGGGGAAACACACCACGAAGAAGTGAACCCCCAAGAATAGGACCGCGATGTAGTGAGGGTTTACTGTATTTTTAAAACTGATTTTTATTATAGTGTAGAATAATTGTATGTTTCTCTAAAATGTTTTTTACAATGCTTGTCTAAACTTAAATACACACACATATTTTCTAGAATTATTTACTACTGCGTGACAGATATACAGCTGTGAGTCATTTACATGAAAAGTAGGCAGATTTCTGAAAATGTAGTAAAAAGCGATATGGAGATCTGGTGGACATTTATGTACAAATGTCCTTTATTATATGATCACACCATGTAAATACATGGCTTTAAGACAACATTCCTAAGACTAAGGTTTCATATTCAAACGTTTAAATATTAAAAGGAAACAATGTCATTGCTTGCACAGTTTCAAGGCTGAATCCTTTTGTGTGTTTATGTTGGGATACAGCCTTTAATTACACAATCAAATTTTTCCCTTGGGATTCCTAGTTTTCCAGCTTAACACTTACTGCCTTTTCTCATGGCTCTTCTAAGATGTCTCACCATAAGAGTGATCTCTGCGGTGTCCCAGGCAGCTCTTTGGCCATCACGGTGTAAAACCTCTGGTGTGGTGGTAGGGAGGAGTTTGCTGGACAGCTTCTACCTGGTAAAAAGAGGAGACTGGCCTTCCTTCTTGTCTCCCATTCACTTCATAGCTTCTAATTTTACTAAGTAATCAGGCACTGTGCTGAGTGGTGCAGTAGGAAATAAGAAAACTCTGCATGGGTTCCTCACAGTTTGTTGGCCAGGCTGGAGTATTTTACCGGCACAGCACAGATGTCAGTGCTTGACCTGGTGCAGTGATGTTGGTAGTGGTGGGTCAGTTGTTGCTTTGCCCAGACCAGCCATGGAGGGAAGGCGCGTGGTGGGTGGAGGGAACTGAGAGGATGACTGTCGCAGGAGTCAGTATTTGCTGATGGGAGAGGACAGTACAAGAATCACACATCCCCTTTCTGGCTCCCAGGAAGGAGTTCTCTATGTTTACTGGCTGTTGTTACCTGGTTTTTTCTCAGTTTTCTCTGATTTCTCAGAATGTTCTTTCATCATAGGATAAGTGCTAGTTTCAAGGTATGGAAGCAGGAAGCAAACGAAAGAGGCTTTAATTTTTGGAAGTTAAATTACAGAGAAATAAAAGCAGCTTTTTCAAGCATAGGCACAGATTGGAATACTTTTGCATTAATTAATATTACAAGCTTGTGTTTATAATGGAAAAGTTAATTTAAAGGAAAAACATTGTTCTTCCTGATGCCATTAGCACTGCCATTATTCTTCATTCTATGTCATTCCTGGGGAAGGATAGGAAGGCAGCAGTTAAGACAACTTCCATGTGCAGCAATATGGAAGCTTAATTTAAAGAACTTAATTTATCAAAGATATTGTATAAGTGCTTGGAAACTATTACGGCAGTGATGCCTGGGAAAAGAGAGAGAAAAGCCTAATGTGGCACAAGTGCCTGCAGGGAGTATTCCAAGTGCAGGGCTGTTCAGCCAGATGACTCACTTCTAACTGAGTGCTGGAAACATTCCCCTTCACGATGTGCTCTGAAATACATTCCCAATTATTTGTGTGTACCTTTGACAAAATTCTCTCCATACACAGGAGCTCTTGTACTTGGCTTTTTGGAGCCCAAAAATAAGCTCTTTATTGATGATGAGGTCAGGACACTTCTGGGAATGGTGGCTTGTTGGTTACCAGCTGCTCCTCAGCCAGAAGGAGGTTGTCTCTTTCAATGAGTCATGCTTTGTTTCTTTTTCTTACTAACAAAAGGGGAAAAAACCAAACCAAACCAAAAAAGAGACAAAAAAGACTTACACTGTTCTGTGATAGTTCTTTGTGATGGGATTGATGGACTTCAGTAAAATACTGACTACTATCAAAATTACTGGCATTACTCTCTGAAGGTAGAAGTGTGTACATGCTGGGTGTCTCTGAAATGGCACCTTTGCACTGCTGCTTGTGGAGGTGCTAGCCCTAGGAGCAGTGCTCTCCTTTACTATCCAGCTGGGATAAGAAATTGGCTCTTAATGTGGTTTGGACTTATGATTAAAGAAATACCCAAATATTGGTAACGATTCCAAAAGCTCAGATGAGATTGTTGAGTGATTGTTAGGCATGTTTAAAGTGAGTCCGGACAGTGACGGGCTAAGAACAGACAGAAGCTGTAGAGCAGATGTCCAGTCATTGTAAATAAACTTTAAAAGCAGAGCCCACTGATTTGAGGGAGGAATTTTTAACAGTTTCAGACCAAGAAAACCTTATTTGAGAAAAATTTGTTTGTGCACTGTGGTGATCTGGAGCTATTGATATGAAATGCAGTGTCAAATAAACTTTCATATGGAATATTCTAATCATAAGGGGTCACAGTTGTTTCAGCCAGGGCTATAAGTTCATGGAAGAAAAGAAAATTCTATACGTTCTGTACATTTACATCCTCATTTTCAAAGTGCCTTGCTTAAAGGTCAGTAATGACTTTTATTGACCCGCACCAGTGTATCTTTTAATGACAGTTAAAATGCATCTCCAAATAATACCACGAGAAATAGACCTTTCTGCATATGTGTATATATAAAATATGTATTAATTACTTAGATAAAAGAGGACATGTAAATCCCTGTAAATGCCTTGAGAAATCCTATCTGCTTTTGGCTTTGCTAGCATTTCTTACCTGAGTGCTTAAAGGTAAGTATGGTGTAAAAGTCTCAAGATGAACTATATCCGAAGAAAGAGATGGATTGATAAAAGTAGTGAGTTAATAAGAGTTTTATTAAATTTTGGAAGGTTTTAAAATGGAATTGGTGAGTGACGTAGTCTTTTTTTCTGACAAACTTATTGTCATACATACTCTGACAAACTTATTGTCATACAAAGCAGATAGAGGGTCAGTAGAAATAACACTTTTTCTGGGGTTTTTGGAGCTGTCTGGACTTTTTGCCATAATGGAAGCGTTGTGCTTTTCTTTTTAAGTAGGTTTGCAAGCAAAAGATAGTAAAATTGTCCTTGCTGGGAAGTGGGTGGCTGTCTTACGCACTGCTTTACTCCCTCCTACTGTTTTGAGCTGCATCTTACAACTCCATTGAGATGTTCAATTACCCTTACTTAAAAATTTGTATTTATTCTTAAATTTATAAATATTGCTCAACAACCTGACAGTTGTAAGTCACACTGTAGGACTGACTTGGCTGTTGGAATATTGGCAGTGTTATTTTAAAATATTCATAAGAATTGAAAATTAGTTCAAGATAAGCCAATCTAAGATTCATTAAGAAATAAGTCTACTTAAAAAAAATTAAAATACTCTTTCCTCTTGAAGGCCAGGGAGGTTCTTTGAGGCTACCTGGTGGCTGCACAGCTACCCACTAAAGAACAAAAGCCTCCAGAGGGGATGGTCTATCAAGGAACAAGAAAGTAACTATCCTTTTTCTTTGTATGTTTTTCTGCTGCTGATGGGTACAAAATGTTTTTATCTAGAGATTTTCTAGTGTCTCTACAGTGCCACCATTGACAGGCTGCTAAGGGGAGTGTGCCATGGCAGCCAGAGCTGCTGAAGAACCTGTTGCTCTGGATGGCCTTGCCCTGGGCCATGCTAGGACTAGAGGAATAGTGAAATCCCATCCCAGGATAGAGGGGGGCCCTCTTGATGGAGGCATGTTATTAACCCTTTGATTGTACAATAAGCTAAAGTAGAGCAAGTAAACTTAGGTATCAGATACCATTTGGCAAACAGTGGAAATGATCACAGTTTATTTGGGGATGGGAAGGTTGGAAATAGCTGCGGCCAAACAAAATACAGCTGAGTTATGGCAAAAAGGTCAGTCTCTCACAATATGCGTCTTCTTAGTACATGCTAGGCACTGGCTTGAACTGATGCAAAACTTGCCACACTTAATAGATTTATATTTTAAAAGATAATCCTGTAAAATGTAAATTCCATTCATAAAAACTGGAAAGTCAAAATTACCGTTTCTCTGTGAGCAGTTTATTCAGCTTCTTAAACTTGTGTAATGTTTCATATAGCTTTGTATGATGTAACAGTTTACTTCATGTTGTTGTGCTTTTTAATATATATGTATATGTATGCTTTGAATTCATAATTTAGATGACAGCTGTAATGTGTATCTTTTAATCTTGCAATTGAAGTCACAGTTTTTCTCCCACATTATAGTGCTCTGTGATGATAACCTACTTTCCTAGTGAACAGAACCAGTAGTGATGGCATTTCCTTTGACAGAACAAATTTAAATTTGATTGTGTCATGATTATCACAAGCTCCCTTTTATTTAAAGGGTGTTTCAGATACAAGCTTTATGCCCGTTTTGATAGGTGATTTTTCACATACTTCTATCACAGCTGAAACTCCCTGATTTTCTGTTTTACCAGTTTGTTATTATTTCCCTTACCATTATGGTTATGTAAAAATAACTGTTGTTTTCTTTTAAACTTGCTTTCTCTTCTTACCTAGTTCACTTGTGTCTGTCCACATTGGGAATTAGAATAATTGAATCATGTTTAATTTCTTTTAAATCCAATTCAAGAAAAGTGAACTTGTCAGTTTATTCAGCTAATGTATACTGATATATAAATTGTATTTGTTTCACTGAAAATTTATCCAATATTGAAGTCTTGTGTGCATTTTATATTTTGCGGTTTTAGCATAGTTAGGTCTCATTGCAATCTTAAGGAGTACTTTCTGCAATATACAAGACAAGTTTAAACATAGTTCCCAAACTTGGTTTTGAAGCCAAAATAAATGAGGCCTTGTAGTGCCACATTCCAGTGATTCTGACATCAGAAGAGTATCTGCACTTAAAAATTTTTATATTCAAGTGGCTGGATTTTCATATGCCTGCAAAAAGCAGGACTGGGGTCTGAGGTGGAGAAGCATTAAGCCTTGTTGTCCCAGACACGAACAAATCTTTTCATAAAATCTTTTTTCCCCACTGAGGCTAAGGAAAAAACCCAAACATGAAAACCCAAAATACTTACATTTTGACAGAATTAATTAAATGCTATTTTAAAAGAGGCTCAATAAAACTAGTTAGTCATCCCTCGAATATCGCGGTGTCGTGGGTCTCCCCCCCTCCCCATGAAGCCCTCACTCTGCAATGATAGAATGCTCATTAATATGCAAATTTCTCCTGCCCACTGTATCACTCCCTTCAGTCCAGGAGCCCTGGTGGTGGTCCTGGCACCTCCCCACGCCATCTGGCAGGTCAGGGCAGCCAAGGGAATCTCTGTTGACCCCTCTCTGAGCCCAGGGAATCCCTGGAGTTCCCTTTGGCAGGGACTGGGACTCGAGGATTCCTGGCTTTCCCAGCAGCACTGTCCTCCGCCCCTGAGGGGGCGGCATGGGCTGGTCCTCGCTGTTTTTGAGCATCAGGTGGCCGTGGGGAGCTGGCAACCGCCTTTTGTGAGCCTGGGCCAGTGGTGGGGCCAGCGCTCACCGTTTCTGAGCCCAGGAGAATGGGGGGGGTCGGCAGCCGCCGACACACCGCCCGAGCTGAGCGGGGCAGTGTGGCAGGTGGGACTAATTTGCATATTCATGACTGTCAGTTTAGCACAGGCGCAGTTGCAAATGCACCACAACACAGACTTCTGTTATCACAGAGAACAGACCACAAAGAAGTGAACCCGGGAGAGAGGAACCACAAAGTAGTTAGGGTTCAGTGTATTTAATTTTGTTGAATGTTTTACTCTGCTGCAGTCAGTCTTTTTGTGAGTTAAGGAGTGAGAATTATGCCAAAAATAAAACCCCAAAGTATTTTTTAATATTTGCATAAGTAGCATTATGTATGTTACAGATACGTATTTGAATGTGAATGTACGAATTTGAATGCCCATGGTTCCACGCTTGTGGGTTCGATCCCTGGCTGGTGTTCGCTTAGGAGTTGGACTAGATGATCCTTGTGGGTCCCTTCCAACTCAGAATAACCTGTGAACTTGGCCTTGTATGACTAGGCTGAGCTTTGTCATCTCAAAGGAAGATTCAAGTTCTGCTGTCAGTGTCTCTCTTTGCAGGGCAAGGGAAAACTGGGGAACACTGTTGATAAATTTGCACTCAGCTGTGTTTGATCAATTCTTTTACCATCCCTAGATTTTGAGAGGAAAAACAGCTAAGTGCAATGTTTTACCATTCAGAGTACATATTTTCCCCTGGTTGTAATAACAATTACATGTTTTATAGTGTTGATTCTTTCAAATTTATAACTAAAGAGTCCTTGTCTTGTTTGCTTTCAGATGCTTCTCATTCTTTTCATCCAGATGAGACAATCGTTATTGCCCTGGCATCTGTGTCTGTACTGGCTGTTTTGGTTGCTGCTCTGTTCTTTGGATACAGGATGCTTGCAGGTAGGGATTGATGATCTTTTTGGTTTTGTGTTTTTCAGTTGTTCTTTTGGCTATTGCTCAAAGTTATACTGATGTCTTCTGTTCTCCCAAGTCCCCATTATATGCTTGCACATAATGTTCCCCTTTCTTCTCTCTGACACTTTTGGTGATATCTCTGTCATAACAGTTCAGAGAGATTTATGATTAGTCCAGGCTGGCATTTTGGGACCCATTTTTCTTCCACAAATCCTCTGCACAACACAGTTTAAGTGAGGTTGTGAGTGTGCTTTCTAGCTATTGGCGGTGTCTTTGAATTACCAAAATAGTTGTGTAGCAGATATCTGTAGATTGTAACACATCAGCACCTTCACTGCTCATTTTGGTGACTTTGAGAAGATTTGTCAGGATTCTTCTTTACTTGTTATGTCCTTGCCTACAATATGTATTTCTGCCACATCCCAGGTAAGTTCTATTTTTCACTTTGAGCATGTCAAAAAAGGAAATTGCCTGATTTCTCCTCACCCTCATCCACAGGAGACCGTAAACAAGGTTTGCACAGTATGAACATGATGGAGGCAGCAGCATCAGAGCCCTCGTTGGATCTGGATAATCTAAAGTTGTTGGAGGTATGTTCAACTCAGTACTTTATTTTCATTTTTGTTCAATGTAATGCTTTTGATCATATCACCTCCCAGATGTAGTTACAGAAATGAATATATCAGTACTCCTGTAATGCTTTCTTCTAAATCACAATTTAAAGAAGAAATTAAAAGAAAGAAGGGGTTACTGCAGTTATATTTTTTCTCATTTTGTTATTAATATTGTCGGTATTAGCTAGAACATGTTCTACTTTGAGAACAAAAGCAAAACACTAGGAGGTAGTGGGGGGAAAAGAATGTGCTGTATTTCAGCATTGCATCAAAATTGCATTTTACTTGACATCACTTGCTCTTACTACAGTATCATAATGTAGTAATTTGAAATTCTTCAGTAACACTATTGGAATATAGAATATACTGCAGATAGGGCAGTATGCTTCAATAGTGATACATTTATGTATAGTCATTCTTCACTGTGTGGTACTGTCTATCTCCATGGCAACTAGAGGCCAACCACAACTTTCTACTCAGCTTGGTGTTAGATGTGTCATCACAAAACTGCAAAATGTTATGCTTCCAGTTGGAGTGCTTGATATAACATACGGAATTTTTAAAAACTTTTAGTCAGAAATAGGAGTAGAATGACTGAGACGCAGAGAGTTGTACTTTTCTTCTTTTTGTCAGTAGAAACCACATCTGGAGATGCAGACTGCAGACATGCAGTGTGGGCTGATAGAATCCCAGTCAGGATTCTATCAGAGGTCTTGGCTTACTGGGGAGGTCCCAAAGGATTGGAAGTTGGCCAATGTGGAATGGTCTGCCCAGGGAGGTGGTGGAGTCGCTATCCCTGCAGGTGTTTAAGAGAAGACTCAATGAGGTGCTCAGTGACATGGTGTAGATGGTGGGAGGCTTGGATGGATGGAGCGTGGTGCCCGTGGTTCCACGCTTGTGGGCCTGATCCCTGGGTTGGGCGTTCGCTTGGGAGTTGGACTGGATGATCCTGTGGGTCCCTTCCAACTCAGAATAACCTGTGAACCTGTATTGTGGAAGTGTGCAAAGCCCCAGATGAAATTACTCCTACTGTTATGCAGCCTTGGAGAAAGTAGTGGCTTAGATCTGCTGTGGGGTCTTCTGATCTGCTTCTTAGGTCTGAAGGAGCTGACTATCTGCCCCTAGTCATAAGGTGCTGCAGGTCAAATGTCTTAATCTGCACTTGCCTTTTGACATCTCTGTGGGTAGAACACATTCCATGTTTGTACCTGGAAGGGACTTGCTGCTGCTTTGCAATCCACTGATGTGAAAGGACTGAGAAATGAAAAGTCTCTCCCTTAAATGATGCTTACTTGTTGAAAACTTTCCTGTTAGACAATTTAATCATTTTTTGAAACATTACTTCTGTTATCCCTTCTGTTTTCCCTTCCTCTTCCATTTTTAAGTATTTAAAATGTAGGAAAATGGTTCATGAAATCCTTACAGTTCCGTGTACAGGTCTTTCTGAAAATTCTGTGAAGACAGTCAAGTGGAGGCTAGCATAAAGATTCACAGGTAGTTAGGGATTAACAGATCCTTTCTGTTAAAACCTGTTTACCTCTTTTGGTATCTATTTTGCACTACAAATGCATATTTTGTCATTACTAACCTAAAAGGTACAGCTTATAAACTGTCCTAAACTTAACATGTTTAGCTTTACGTCTGTGATCTCTAGAGTGAAATAAAATTGATCACATAAAAGCTATAAATATTTAGTAGGCAAAAGTTTAGTAAGAGAATTAGCAGCACGAAACACATGTGTTTTATTAATTCTGTATGTAAAAGTAGTGAATAGATTATTTATGATCTATTTACTGGATATACAAACTGCAGATCAATTTAGTAAGATGTACGTTGGCCTGTGCTGAGGTTTCCAGCGCCAAAATAGGTTTTGTGGCATCATTCTAATTTTACTTTTCATTACAAAGTATTTACTGTCTTCACTGGTTTTGAAGCGTGTCAGCATATAAGCTGGTATACAATTTTTGTAGAGTGAAAACTTGGGTTTTGTCTTCATCTATTATTTAGTCAACTAATTATTTACACTTTTTTGCAGTTGATTGGCCGAGGACGATATGGAGCAGTGTATAAGGGTTCCCTGGATGAACGTCCTGTTGCTGTGAAAGTATTTTCTTTTACTAATCGTCAGAACTTTGTCAATGAGAGGAACATTTACAGGATTCCACTGATGGAACATGATAACATCGCCCGCTTCATTGTGGGGGATGAGAGGTTCACTGCAGACGGCCGGATGGAGTATTTATTGGTGATGGAATATTACCCCAATGTAAGTGCTTCAAAGAAATCAATTGGCTTTGTTTAAAATCCTAATAATAGCCACATTAAAAGGATGTACTTTAGTTTTTGGTGGTGCTTTTCATTGCTGTTCCTTGCACAGTAATGTAAAAATAATCCACATAAATTACAATTTCAATGAACCTTAATGTGTTTTACTGTATGTACTCTTTAACATTTCTCAGTTAGTGCTACCAGACATAGCCTTACAAATGCTTTGCTGTAGTATTTGGTCTTGGTTATGGTGCAGGTTTTCCTAGTCAATTCTGTCCTTATCCAAGAAGAGAATCTGAAGAGTTGTTTTCAGTTAAAAATAATTCAATAAATCTAAAACTTATTAAAACATATCTCTCCTATGATAGTTAATACTCAGTAGCTGTAAATAGTGGGAGGTTTTTTATAGTGAAATGTATACCTTTAAATATATAACCAAATTCCTTTATATTTTATATACAAATTCAAGGCAACATAGCACCAATATATAAAAAGTGTCTTAACTGAAACTTTTAAGTGAGAGCACACTTGATCATGTCAGCCTGTAAGAGATGAGCATCTAAAGAGATTGCTGAGACTGGAAATGGCCATAAAAAGGGTCAGTTGTGCCTGTACCAGATGGACAGTAGCAAAGCACGTCAGCTCTGGCAGAAAGGGCTGATTTTCAAGTAAGCGAGTTAAGTGACATCAAGTGAGAATTCTACTCCTGGGAAGGCAAAGCACAACTGTCTTCAAAGGTGATCTGGTTTTGCTGTTGTCTTGAATGAAAGGATTTTCAGCTGAAATGTGCTTTGATCAAAAATTGTGTCCTGTTGCTTATATAAACAGGATCTGTTAACAATCTGATTAAATGCACAGATGAGGCTTATGACATCATATTTTCAGATTCTTTCTCAATATGGTATTAAGAACAGCAAGATTAGTCTAAAATCAATCCACTGGTTGATTGGAAGTCATTGGAAAAAGTGCACAGCAGGTGTAATTAAGGCACAGTGTGATCCTTAATTCAGGGAGCAGATGTTCTGCTGTATGTGGAGTTAACAGCAGAGAGGGAAGCCTGCTGTGGCAGCCCTACTAAAAGGGAATTGCAGTGTTCAAACTGGAGCCATAAATCTGATTTTAATAAGGACTAACCAATACAAGATGTGCAGGTGAAATATTCCCCATCCAAAACATCATTTCCCCTCAATGTACTTTCCTTCTTGGAAATAAGAACATACAAACCAGAACATTTTCAGACAGAAAATTGTTCTTGGTGTTGCCTTGGTGAAAGCAAGGCATACAGGTTTGACCCAGATTGTGTTATTATTTGAAGAGGCCTTCAAACCAGAGCAGGTAGGCAAGCAAATAATTAAAGGAAAGATAAGTGTATTTATCAATCAACAGGCTGTTCTGATGGTACTCTGAGCTGTTGTAGGGGAATAAATAAGTTGCCAGGGATGACATACTAGGAAGTATGTAATATCCCAGAGTTATTGCCCTGATATGGAGACACTTTTGTCCTTTTAGAACAACAGAAAAATAATTCTAAAACTTCAATAGAACCTTTTGTGTTAGAAACATCAAAAGTTAGAATGAGAACAAATGTCCCAGTTTAACATGTAACTTATGACTCTGACAAGATATAGAACAAATATATCTCTCTCTAAATCTCAACTAAATTTTTTCCTGGTTGTCATTTAAATTGAACTTAACTATAAAAGCATAAAATCACAGCCCTCAGCTGTTAAAAGCCATCTGATAGCTAGCAGGCTCTGCAGCAGAGAGATCTTGACGTTGGTTTGAGATGTTTATTTCCCAGTCACACCATGACAACAGTGCTGCGGCCTCTGTTAGAATGGGCTGGAGTCTCAAACTGCTAAGCCAAGAAAATCTCTCGCTGCACCCAAGTTGCTGACTGTTGGAGACTAATCAGAGTGCTTGTGTTTCTTAAAAAGCTTTAAACAATAAGAAAAACTGTGAAATTCCTCTAACTCATTCTCCGTGGATTCACAGCTTTTTTATGTATTACAGAATCTATTTGGTCACTTAATTCTGCTATGTGTGTGCCTCCACCTGAGCTGTGCATGCATTACGTACCTGAATGTTGACTCCACATGGATTGAAATGCCACATACCAACCTTCTATGAAGCAAATGTTTCAGAAATAATTCTGCAATAACATACATTTAGTTGCAATTGATAGGACGTGGCACATCGGTGCATCTTTGGGATTACAGATTTAAGCAGGCAAAACCAGGGTAGTTTATAGTCATAAAAGTATCTTAATAAAAGTGCAGAGATAACTGGACAACTTACTCTTAATGAATAAGGATTTTGTTTGTTTAATCAGAGTATATTGTTGTTGGAGACTGCGAATAAAACCTGCTCAGAGTTGTTATGGTTTCCAGGGTTCATCTTTTGTTTTGAATTGCAGTCTCAGTTTCTAGAATATCTCAGTATCATAATTGACACTCTTCTGGTTTTCTTGAAGACTTCATGACAAATTACTAGAAAATCTTGAAAATCCCCCGTTGTGCACATGTAATTTCTCTTTCGAGAAAAGGGGAAGAAAGCAATTTCATGTTTCTTCAGTGGATATGGACTTACAGCTATTGTGAATTTGCTCTGTGGGGTTTGGGGGTTTTTTTAATACATAAATAGATTATAGCAGAACCAGTGAGAGATGTTGAGTATTCTTCTGTAAGTGCAAACGGTCTAAAGCCCACCATTTAGAAACCCAGGCCATTATGTTCCACAACCAGACTTTTTCTAATTAATATAATTATTTCTAAAGGCAGTCTGTTATTTTGTGATAAAATTTCTATTCCACTTTAGATAAACCAAATAGCAACTCTAGAAATTAATGCAACTTTGATCAAATTATGGGGTTTAGAACATGTGGATAAACACAAAAGGCAGTTGCAGGCTTCTTTCAGGAGTAATGGATGAAAGGGACTCTCCTAAAGATTTTAAGATTTAGTTGCTCAACTGGACAATGATTTTAACCTGTTTGTTGTTTGGGGTCTGGTTTGGGTTTTTTAGGGTTCTTTGTGCAAATATTTGAGTCTCCACACGAGTGACTGGGTGAGCTCTTGTCGTTTGGCACACTCCATAACCAGGGGCTTGGCGTACCTGCACACAGAGCTACCTCGAGGAGGTAAGGCCAGGAGGGCAGGATCTTCAAGGTACCCTTTTTTCTATCAGGTAGTAGATTCCTGCCTTCGTTTTTCTCTCTGTGGCAGTACGGTGAGTAGGAAATGATGAATGCAATTAGAGATTACTCAGAACTTCTGGTATGTTCTTTCCTTCTGAGAACCCCATGTTGTGGTCTCCATCTGTGACACTCCTGTGAAAACACGGTGTGTGAGGTAGGAGAGCCCCCGAGAGAGGCAGGGCTGTGCAGTGCTGCTGTATCATGGCAACAGATTACTGAAGGCCTGAAGCACAGGCTGGCTGTCTAGCAGAGGGCAAACAGATGTATGGTTGTGTTTGGTTTTGCAGTTCAGACACAATTCACCAAAGCAATTCTTAGTTTGTGTGTGGACTGTATGTACAAGGAGACATAATTAAATCTTCTAACTCCACTGAAGTTTCATTTATCATATCTTGATTTTTGTCTGAGGATTTGGGCCTAGCCGTTGCTGTATACAAAGGATATACTGGACTTCTGGTCTTCTATTGGAGTACTGGCTGTGCCAGTGTATTGATTTGTATCTTTATATCTGTTTGTGTGCTTCAGCCAACATTTCAGCAACTGAAGTAGTATCATGATTATAAAGCAGATATTCCAAGATCTCTGTATCAGGCTGAAGAATATGGCCTGGCACTGAAGCGTTAGCTTTTTGGCAGTAAATAAAAGGATGGTTTCATTAAATCTACATTAAGGTGCTAGTGTTTGAATTAAAATTCCAAACTAAATATCTCAAATGTTAAGCATCAACTCTAGTAAAGAATGATAACTGGAGATGCTGTACCTAAAAGTACAAGGCTGAAAATATCAGTATGAAAAAGCATGAAAAAAATCAGTATTCCTATGTGCCATTGAAACTGCAGCAATCAACTTCATAGTTTCAAAATGTGCAGACAGGTGTGTCCATTAGCAGCCAGAAAATGTGTAGAGCCTTCCATCATAAAGAAGAGCAAGCCATAGTCTGTGAATACTAGGAAGGTACTCATGGAGTAGAATAAATTCCACAGTAAAATGACTTCTATAGTAATGGCTGCTTTACTAACAAAATAAATTGCATATAAACTAGGAACAACTGAATTTGTTCTTTGGGAAAGATCAGATCCCTTTCAAAATGAATGCATTCAGACTCCCTGGAATAATATTGTCTGCATATGTTCTGAATAGGTGTTCATGCCTATTCCAGTCATAAGTCCTTGATGCCCTATTTGACACAGGAGTGTGGATGTGAGAGAGAGTATTTGGAATAGCTGTTAGGGCTGTGACAGCAGGTCTGTGCTTAAGTTCATAATGTCTCCACTGCCAAAATCATGCTGAAATAGCCCTTGGAAAGAAAATTATCTGCAAATACTGGAACTGTATATAGGAGTAGCCTAATACATTATGTATATAGATACAGTGAAACTCGGACTGTCAGTCAGTTTTCTGTGGATGGCACACTCTGGAACTCATTGTAAAGAAGCAAAAATGTTAGCTTTCTAAAAGAATTGTTTCTCTGTTTATGATAGCTGAGCAGACATAATCTAGTTCTGTCACTTTGCCAAACAGTAGAATTGCTCAAATAGTAATGAGCACTTTCATATGTCTGAACAGATCATTACAAACCTGCAATATCCCATCGTGACTTGAACAGCCGCAATGTACTGGTAAAGAATGATGGAACATGTGTCATTAGTGATTTTGGACTCTCAATGAAGTTAACTGGAAACAGACTGGTACGACCAGGTGAGGAAGATAATGCAGCCATTAGTGAGGTAAGTGCAAATAAAGATAAACCAGTGTATAAAAGAGAGCAAATTAATATGGAAGTAACATTGAGAAAGAGAGTTATTTCTGTTGCTACAGGGTGAGTGTTGAGGTGGTACAATCTCTGTAGGGAGGAAATGCTGCAGTGTAGGTGACAAGTGACTGAAACCTCCATAGGAAGAAACTGGTTTTATTCTCAAAATGCTCAAACAAACCTAGCATTTTGAAAGGCAGATTAGCATCCCTGGAGACTGAAGTTTGTGTGAGATAGGAGAACCTGTAAGGTAGATTTCATTGCCGTGTTCTTTCATGTGGTACAGATCCCTTCAGTCTTGTACTTCAAGGCTTAACTGAAAACCAAACATTCTTGGCTGGTTTTGGTATTTGTTTTTCAAAATGGTGACATACCACATTCAACATCCTACAGCCATTTCTCTGGGTGTCATCTGCAATTTTAGGGAGTTCAAATGGATACATCTTTGAGAATAAGTTGATGTAGAAAGACATGGACCAACTGAGAAAGAACAGGGTCAGAATAACATACTTGAAAGAATACCTTATGGGAAAAGATGAAAGAATGAGGATTGTTTAGGGAAGGGAGAGACACGTCTTCAAATATGTAAACAGATACTACAAAGGGAAAGGAATAAACTGTTTGCATTCAATGTGGGTAGGACAAGAGATCATGGAATTACATTGCGGGAGGGAAAATTCAGGTTAGTTATGAAGAAATCTTCCTAATCTGTAGAAGGCAGTCAAGGTCTGCAATGGACAGCTGAGAAAGGCTATATAGAATTTACATCATTTTATGAATGTAAGGAACAGATTGGGAAAACATCTGCTAGGAGTGGGTTATAATAGATTCCAGGCAGAAAGAAGAAACTGATTTCTTAAGCTTTCCTTTTTATGATTCTGTGACTCAGAGATTGGGGAGTTTATTCTGTTTGTTTTCTTTTTTTATAAGCCTAAATATATACTTGGCATCTAATACAGGCTACTGAAATACAGTGATACTATTTTAAACAAAGAGTGAAAGTCCCGAGTGGTTCAGAACATTTGTTGTCTGTGCTTTTACAGAAATACTTTATATTTCATTCAAAGAATAGGTTTTGCAGTGCTAATCACCTTCCCTTACAAAGCAAGTGCTAAATTGATAGTACCTAGTGCACAAGTGCTCTTTCTAGATCTACCCTTAGTGAACAAAGAAACAGGGAAACTGCTGTTTAAAATAGAGGGATGTGGGATAGTCCTGTGACAGGATGCTCTCATACAAATTCTGCTCAGTGAGTGCTCTAATCTGTCTAAGATATGTCCTAGTGAAAATGAATACATACGTTCCAAGGCTGTTAATAACCTTTGACTGTGAAAGATGGTGTGGATAGAGCCTTGGTGACAGTTCAGGAATAAAGAGAACAAGGTTCCTCCTCGGTAGCATCCTCTTCCACTATGGTACATACCTTGGTGTTTAACAGATAAATCTCCACAATAAATTGAACCATTTCTGTGATCATCAAGTAAGAGATAAAATTATTTTGTTCTGGTACATACAGAAAAGTGTCAGAGTAAGGGAAGGGTTTTGTTATGACTAGACTGCTGGTAAGAGTCTAGAAGCTGAGGACATTGATTAAGAGAGAACTGGATTTTCCTTAGGTGTAGAAAACACCAAACAAAATAGGGTATTAAAATAAATCTCCACAATAAATTGAATTTGGAAATTACTTCCCGATATGAAGCTTTGATTTTGTTTTCCCAGGTCGGTACGATCCGCTACATGGCCCCAGAAGTGCTTGAAGGAGCAGTGAACCTGAGGGACTGTGAATCTGCTTTGAAACAAGTAGATATGTATGCGCTGGGCCTCATCTACTGGGAGATATTTATGAGATGTACAGACCTCTTCCCAGGTAACAAAAAGGAGTGGAAAAAGCACAATATGTAGTAGAAAGCAGTACCAGCAACCAAAGGTACGCCTTAGCCAGGGCTTTTGAAAGTGAAGGGAATTAGTTTTCTCTGTTGCTTCTGCCGATAAGTCGGTGCCATCTAGTGTTCGCCATGGTGGTTGTCAGTACAGTGTGTTTGAGGCGGAGGCATCGGTCCTGCTGAAAGACTTGAACTGTTTAAGCAGTTTGCAGACCTCATGGTGAGTGCCATTTGAGCATTATTATTATTGTCCAGAGTTTAAATACATTGAGAATTAGGCTGATGGCAAAGGCAGTGCTTCCAGTTGTTAGAACTGATAAAAGCGTCTGAAGTGTCTTTCAGACTTCATCTGTGAAAGAATGGATGGAAAACTACTGTGATTTAACAAAGCCTTTAATCAATTGTGCTTCTATTTATGACAATGACATTAAAAATGCAGGGAAAGCCTCCAAGCCTGTAATATAAAACAAAAGAAAGTCGACTTTAACACATGAGATTGTGCCACACCCACCATCTTCTTCCCAAGTGACAGCATTCTGTCTAAACTGCAGCATTCTGTCTGTAGTCAAGACAGCTGCACTTTCTGTTCAGAGGTTTGTAATCTTGCTGGGTTTCCTCCTGAGTAAGTACATGAATATAATCAGTCAACGGTATTTCACAGAAAGTAGGTGTCATCCTCAGGCCCCAAGACATTCTGAACGTGCCATTCAACCAGCAAAGTTTGAGGATGTTATCCTTGGAAAGGTTGCTGAACAGCACTTAAGGCATTTGCAGTTAATTCAGCTTTTTTGTGACATTAGACTTTGGAGAAAGCAGGGAACATCTCGGTAGACAGCAACTTTGATAGTACCTTTCATCACCTGAAAGCCTTTGCCTTTTAATCTGTGATTGGTTCTTTTCCCCTTTCTTTCTCTTGCTAACAGGGGAATCTGTGCCAGAGTACCAGATGGCTTTCCAGACTGAAGTCGGAAACCATCCCACTTTTGAAGATATGCAAGTCTTGGTGTCTAGAGAGAAGCAAAGACCAAAATTCCCAGAAGCATGGAAGGAGAACAGCCTGGTGAGATAGAATACTTTCAAAGAAATAGTAATTTAACCATCTTTAGGGTGTATTCATTTCCTAAAAGCAATTTTTGATTTTTTTTTTTTTTTTGGTATTCGTTAGTATTTAAGATTTGGGAGCTGTTTCTGTCTGGACTTCCTAAATATTGAATTCAGCTTCTTAAAAGCCATTGACATGAAAACTAGATTTCTTTTCAGGAAAAATACTACTGTATTATTATTATGGGCTGCTGCAGTGTGATACCCAGAGGATAACTTCTTATATAAGTTGTTAGACACTATCTGTAGTATTATGGATGAAGTGCCCATGTGTTCTCTGTGTGCTAGATGAGAAACATGAAGTTATTTTCTGCCTTTTGACATCTTATAAACTAATAAAACCGTAAAATACTTGGCAGAAGTGTCAATGTACTCTTCCAAAACTAAAATTTGTAAACATTCTAATAAAGTTTTTCTGAACTTTTAGTCCTCAGAATTTGCAGAGGTTAAAGCTTCCAGCAATCGTTTCATTATAACTACATTAAAAATGTTATATGGCTTCATTTGATCTGCAATTTTTATTTTCAAGACTATAAACATAGTAATGTTGTTTGTTGGTTTGAATTAGTGTAGCTATGGCTTAGGGCCTTGCTTGCTGCTGCAGGCCAACAAGTTACAGCAAGTCAGCTGAAGTATGGTGAGTCTATGTGCTTGCTTTCATCTGCAGCAAAGGTGAGGTAATGTGATTCCCCTTAGCTCAGAGGGGCCTGTTTGCCTTTTATTACAAGCAAAGTGAAATGCAAACAGTTACAGGGTTCCACCTGGTACGTGGTAACTTATCTAATACAGCACTATGGAGAGTATGAAAATGACATAGATGACTCTTGCTTAAAAAGATACTTCCGTTTATTCCCTTGGTGAAATTACGCTTTCAGTCTTCAGAGACTTTCCTAGTTGATAAGTAGCTGCTGTGCAGATGCTGAGGAGCCTAAGGCCTCATCTGTGCTGGTACTTGTAAATATGTACAAAACTATTTTCAGAGAGGAACATAGCCTCCAGTGGTACACTGCAGTAAAACATGTTGTAACTGCGTTGAGAATTTTGTAGAGGGGTTCTTGTATCACAGTGTTGGCCTGCCAGTCTCCAGGGCAGAGGGGTTGAGAGAAAAAAAAAAAAGAATCCACATCCAAAATGTGTGGGAAATCAAACAACAACTGTTAAAACTATAGCCATATTGGCAAATGCAGTTTTGGAAGAACCAGCCTTGTCCACTGTTTTTGAAAACAGTTAAAAATAAAGCAGTTCAAAGTTTGTTCTGTTTGGCAGACTACCATTTTAAATTATAATTATGTTCTGATAAGCTGATAGACTCCAGCATTATTAGATGATCCCCATGTTTAAACTGCCTAACATATTCTTTGTATTGTTAGTCAAAATTGTTATGATAACTCCAGCTCCAAGGATTGATCTACACCATTGCTTTAAGAGAAAAGAATAAATAGTTGGTAGTTCTCTCCTGGGTGTCAGACAATTTCCTCCCCCCTGTGCCAGTCTGGGGTAACATCAGAATGAGCACTCTGTGGGAGATAGCAAAGAAAACTAAGTTGCAGATAACCTCACCCCAGACCTGGGTCCTAACCTTCTCTATCTAATGCAATGGATAAAAGATGTCTTTTTCATTATTTAAAGCAATGCTGACATGTTGGGTTAAAACTCTTCCATGTGAATTCATCTATTAAAGAAATGTGTTTGTCTTGTTTATTTGAGTAACAGAAAGCAATGTTTTGGGGTTTAGGTCACATAATTAAGGCACTCAAAAGATGTGGAATGCTGAATTTATGGTTACCTGTGCAGTCTCAGTCTGCTTGAACTATGTGTTGTGTCACAGACCTTGATTAGCAGTATTGTTTTTCACAGTATAAATCAACAATCTGAGCAGATGATGTGCATAAAGTAATTCAAGGGCTATAAATTGTGTTAGAGCATTCTTGTCTCACTTGCCAAAGGAGGGTCCAAGCTTGACTTCAAAGATCAACACTGAAGGATATTAAGAGAATAATGCGGATTCTGGTCCCTTTTGCCTTTTTGAGTGCTAGAACTTGTAAATAGTGTGTTTTAGTGTAGTTGTTGTTGAACCTGAAATTAACAGAAAACACATTATTACTCTAGAACTGCAATTTTGATAAATATCTGTATAGTCATGACTGTTCATTTCATAGTCCTTAAAACATCAGAAGGAAGGGGTCTGCTAAAGGAGATAAAATATTAAATTAAACACTAGTTGAATTTAATGCTGGTGAAACCTTTAGGGGAGGGTTTTACAAAGAGGTGAAGCAGGAGGTGTCCACTGATTTAGATACTTCATCTAAATTGTGACAAAAAGTCCTAAAACCCGAATGAAGGCATTTTATTGTGCAAGAGAAAGCAGATCCAGTACACTGTCTTGTCCTTGTCCCTGAGGGTACTTACAGACTCATGTCCCTCAGCTAAGGGGAGGGTAGTTGCTTAGCCCTTCTCGGATCTGCTGTGGGAAGGGAGATAAAAGGTTTGTCTGTGGGAGAGCTCGTCCCCACCTGTGCAGCTGTGGCTGCATCACTAAGCAGCAGTGACTTGCCAGGTGCAGGCGATGCCAGGACCTGCTCAGTGGGTGAGGAACTCTTGGCTTGCACACAGAGCTAGTCCTGGCTTTCAGTGCCAGAAGGGCACAAGGCAATTCTGGCACAGAGGCAGTCAGCAGGACCCACTGAATGCCTTACTGTCCAGCTGAGATTATGCACAGCCCTTGGCACTGGAGAGGTTAAAGCTGGACTGTAGTAAATGTGAGATGTTCTGGCAAACCATATTCTCTCCATGGGCCATAGATTGGCAGCAGGGGCCCATGAATGCCTGGCTGGCTTTTGTACTGCAGATGCAGTGGAAGCAGAAGTGTTCAGTGCTTGTAATTTCAATTGTTTCCTCTCCAGTTCTCTGAGCATATGGCAGCACATTTTGGAGGGCTCGAGCACTAATCCTGACTGTACAGTTCATCCACAGTGTGATGCCAGGAATGTGTGTGTGTGTGTTTGTTTCTCCGTCTGTAAAACAAGTGCGGCAATAATCTCCTCCTATGCCTCAGACAAATTCACTGATACCTATGAGACATTTGGATGTTACAGTGGTGAACAGAGGAAGAAAAGCATGATGAAGTGAGCATGGATGTGTTATTTGCATACAGTGCAGGGGAGCAAGGCAGTGACCGTTAGCCAAACTGTGAGGATAACAATGACAGCATTTCCGGAATATCAGCAATCTGTAGTACACAGCTCCTGTAAGGCAAGGAGAGTAAGCTGACCGTGGATACATCAGAGGCTTTGCTGAAGGTTGTATGGACTTTGGTGAATGTAGCTTTCCCTAAGTAATTGTCTTCCAGTTGATGTGTATGTATGAGGAATGGCAATATTAGTCAGGCATACTGCGGTTGTTCGGTTGAACCAGCTTTGAAGGAAGTCGTGTATCTTCTGTTTCTCTTTCACACCAGCTTGTGACTGTTTTCATGCATGCAGAATGCTGCCATAAAACACTAAATTAGAACTACAATATAAAGGGAAAATAATTTAAGGTAAAGGGGTTTTGTCTCCTGGCAGGCTGTGAGGTCACTTAAAGAAACAATCGAAGACTGCTGGGATCAAGATGCTGAAGCTCGACTAACAGCACAGTGTGCTGAGGAGAGAATGGCAGAACTCATGATGATCTGGGAGAGAAATAAATCAGTTAGTCCAACAGTCAACCCTATGTCAACTGCCATGCAAAATGAGAGGTAAGAATAGAACACATTTGGGTTTGGTCATCAGCAAATGCCCAGTGCAGTGCTCAGCTCACTCAAGGAGGGAAGCGACAGCTTGCTGCTGGCTTAACATTTCTGCACCTGTGAAGTTACGTGAACTAGTCTGCATATGGGTATTGTACAACTTGATCCTGATTGCTTGTGTTCTTAAGATCTCCTTATGTGTCCCTGGAATTCAGGCACCTTTTATGTAAACAACTGTGCATCTCACGGAGTGAACTTCTAAACTGAGTTTAGGCGAACTGTCCCAGCAGGCTTGCAATGACATGAAGTGACAAACTGAATCATGTCTAATGACACTTGCTAAATGATGCATAAAATTTCTGTTTAAAGAGTTCTGCTAAAGACTGTGAGATTGCAGTCAGAACAAGTTCAGGAAATTACAATGTCTCAAGCCTGTAGTTTTTCAGTTAAAGAGCTGCAGGGCCATTGTTTAAGGCGTCGTTATTCTGACCCCAGGGAGAGAAGTGTTGCATGTTCTCTGCTTATGCACATATGATCCAGAGGGAGCGAGAACTTGCAAAACTGACATTAGTGCTTAATGGTATAAGCTAGAAAACTGGACTTGATAAAAGAGTAATGTTGCTGTATATGGCAGTGTTTATTGTAATGAAAAAGAATTATGTTCAAATTGTAGAATATGCAAATGATTAAAATAGTAGAGTCTGCCTGGTTTGGGACTTCGTGACTTTTTTCCAGTGTCACTTTCTTGAGCCTGTCTGTTGGGTTCTCGTTGACCTCCTTCAGTGTTGCTTCTGTGCATCTGGAGCAGTACCTTAGCAGTCAGCTGGACAAACAGCATGTTGGACAAATAGAAGAGAATTACTGTTTTCTTAGTAAATAACATCCATGATGAAATTTTGCCCTAGTAAACCCAATTTTCTGCTGCCCGGGATTTTTCAAGTAGAAATATCTCAATTTGTACTGTGTCTGTCCTTAGTTTATGCATGAAAAGAAATAGAGAGATATTCAGCTCTCTCAAATGAGAGGAGAGATAATATGAGGTGGGTTTTAGATATATCATCTTAATATCACTTATTTTTTCTTAAAGGAATCTGTCACATCATAGACGTGTATCGAAGATAAGGCCATATCCAGATTACTCTTCCTCTTCCTACATTGAAGATTCAATCCACCACACTGACAGCATAGTGAAGAACATTTCTTCTGAACATTCAATGTCTACCACACCACTGACTTCAGGGGAAAAGAACAGAAATTCCATTAACTATGAGCGGCAACAAGCACAAGCTCGCATCCCTAGTCCTGAGACAAGTGTCACCAGTTTGTCCACCAATACAACCACCACCAATACAACTGGCCTCACTCCTAGCACTGGCATGACCACCATATCCGAAATGCCTTATTCGGATGAAACAAATTTACATACTACAAATGTCATGCAGCCAGGTGGGCCCACTCCTGTTTGTCTGCAGCTAACAGAGGAGGACTTAGAGACAAATAAATTGGATCCAAAGGAAGTGGATAAGAACCTGAAAGAAAGCTCTGATGAGAATCTGATGGAACATTCACTTAAGCAGTTTAGTGGGCCAGACCCACTCAGCAGTACTAGTTCCAGCTTACTTTATCCACTGATAAAACTTGCAGTAGAAGTGACAGTACAACAGGACTTCCCACAAGCTGGCAATGGTCAAGCATGTTTGATTCCAGATGTCCCATCTGCTCAGGTCTATCCTCTACCCAAGCAACAGAACCTTCCGAAAAGGCCTACTAGCCTCCCGCTAAACACCAAAAATTCAACCAAGGAGTCAAGGTTAAAATTTGGTGGCAAGCACAAATCAAACTTGAAGCAAGTGGAAACAGGCGTTGCCAAGATGAACACTATCAATGCTGCAGAACCTCATGTTGTGACAGTTACCATGAATGGAGTGGCTGGGAGAAGCCACAGCATAAACTCCCACACTGGCACAACCCAATATGCCAATGGCACGGTGCCGTCTGGCCAGACCACCAGTTCAGTAGCACAGAGGGCCCAGGAAATGCTTCAGAACCAGTTCAGTGGAGAGGATAGTCGGCTGAATATTAATTCAAGTCCTGATGAGCACGAACCCTTGTTGAGGCGGGAGCAGCAGGTTGGCCACGATGAAGGTGTTCTGGATCGCCTCGTAGACAGGAGGGAGCGCCCGCTGGATGGTGGCCGAACAAATGCCAATAACAACAACAGTAATCCATGTCCAGACACAGCTACAGTCAGTGTCCAGAATGTAGTGAGAAATCCTGGGCAGACCCAGACTAGAAGAGCACAGAGGCCTAATTCACTGGATCTGTCAGCTACAAATAGTTTGGATAGCAGTAGTATGCAGTGTAAGTGCCTGCAAGATTTGCGCAGTTTCTCTGACACTTTTTTACTTAATAACTGTATATCTGCTTGAACAGAAATTACTTTGGTCTCTTCTGTCCTTCCTCAAAGCATACTTATTAAATCCTCTATAAATTTAGTCTCTATCAGCACAGTTTCAGTCTTTATCATAAAGTCCTATCTCCATCATTTCCATCACGTTAGATCAGTATCTTCCTTCCACAGAAACAAAGTACATCTGTCCCTTTCTAATCCATATACTCTGACTCTAGATTATTTTTTGTAATTCCTTGCAAGGCCCCTTCATTGGCAGTTGCAAAACCTATTAAAAGTTTCCTATTCCTTTCTGCAGGGGCACATTATACCCTTTTCTCCTTACTTTTCCTCATTCTCTTAAGAGTAGCTGTCTCCAAGATGAATTGATATAAAATAGTTTCTTATGATAATTATTTATATAGTACGTACTTCATAACTTTCAAAGCAACTGATTTTACTGTAGTCACTCAGATGAATCCCTAGTTGAAGGGTCAGGTGTTCTGTATTTTGTTATCTGAGCTCTGACAATTATAGCAATTCTTTGTCAGTTAACCATGTGCATGCTAAAAATTAGTCCAAGCAGTTAGAGAAGAAATGGATTTTAGTAGTCTGTTTCAGAAGAACCTCCTGAAGAGTTTTATGGCCAAAGATCCAAGAGATTACTCCTTTTTACTCTTAAGAATGTAATCATACAGTTATAGTTAAATTAGGGGCATCTTTTGTGTTTGACTTCGAGCCTGTACGAGCTATTGGAAAGGTCTCCTGGTATGAATTTTAAAAAGAATATATATTTCCAGAAGGCACTGTAGTCTTTGAAAGGTACTTGCAAATCTCTTGACTGTGTTTAGACAACTGGTGTGGTACTAGTGAAATAAACTGAGGTGTCAGGCACCTTTGGAAATAAAAGGTTTAAAACCAAACCAGAACATATCTTTCAAGAAATGTAGTTGAATATTCAGCAGTGGAATGTTTACGCCTTCCTTTTAAACAGGAAATCTTATTTTTTGCCTTAGCATGTTGACATTAGTTGAAATCTTTTTAAGATAAAGGAAAAATATTATTACAGCAACTTTCTTTAATTAAGTTAAAATAAAGGCTTGTATAAAGTTATTATAACAATCAAATTTTTACTGCAATGTAATGATTGCAGTAAAATTTTTACACCATTACTGAATTTTTACATGTTTAAAGTTGGGTTTGCAACTACACATTCCAAATCCTGACTTAGGATCTTAACAGAGAATAGACCATTTTGTCTTCTGGTGGAATGCTTTGCCAGGTGAAGCAGCATTAGGGGGCCTAACATTTGATTATGCTGTTAAAATTCTGGCCTTTGCTGTCCTGTAGTAGCAATGTTCTTTTGTACCTCCTATTACAGATAATGTAAGGTACTATTACTGCAAAAGCCCCTCAAATGTCAAATGCCGATTCTTCTGTTTGATGCCAATGTGCGTTCCCAGTAACACAAATTAATTCTCTGAAGTAATTTCTGACAGAGAACAGAATCCAACTCCTTGTTTTAGTGGCAGCTGGTGCAGTTGATATACCTGTCATGCCTATGCCACACAGTTGCTTCTGTGTGATAAGATTTTGTTCTGTTTCACATAAGTAACAACCCTGGACTCCAGTCTAATTCTACCTTCCTCACAATACTATTTTCTACTCTCATTTTGGTTGGTGTCATTTATTTGGTTGGTTTGCTTGTTTATTGTTTGGTTTTGTTTTTTCCCCCTTTCAGTAGGTGACTCCTCACAGGACGGCAAATCGGGCTCAGGAGAAAAGATCAAGAAACGTGTGAAAACTCCGTACTCCCTTAAGCGGTGGCGCCCTTCAACGTGGGTCATCTCCACCGAGCCGCTGCACTGCGAGGTCAACAACAACGGCAGTGAGCAGGCAGTCCCCTCCAAATCCAGCACTGCTGTTTACCTTGCCGAAGGAGGCACTGCCACCACAATGGTGTCCAAGGACGCAGGAGTGAACTGCCTGTGAGACACTCTAAAAGCCGACACAAATGACCCTTTTTTTGCATTATTTGAAACAAACATGCAGAAGACATTTTAAAAAACTGCTTTCTCCTCCTGTCAGCAACCCCTACCAAGGACTCGCTTTAAATAGATTTCAGCTATGCAGAAAATTTTTAGCTTATGCTTCCATATTTTTTATTTTGTTTTATTTTTTGAACGTTTTTTGCACTTTTATTTAGTATCGCTAAAGTTAAGTCTGTCTGTTTTGACCACGGAATATATATATGTGTATCAAAAGTGTGGTCTCAAAATATTTTTTTAAGAAAAAGTAACAAAAAAAGTATTGCTGATAATCAGTTTGGACCAGTTTCGTAAGGTCACTAAGATCATGAGCAGACTATAAGACAGGTTTGACTGCAGTGGTGTCTTGTAACCATGTTTTGATTTCTGTGCACAAGCTAGTCTGTATATTTCTATGTTGCAAAGTGTATTCTCTTTTGAACCCCTTATTTTTCTTGTGTCATGTTGAAATGTGCAATAGTCTATAGTTCACAGTATGCTTTATTGAAAAGTGTGTTTCTAAAACTGCCACATGTTCCCATTTTTGTAGTTAATTTTTCCCTGCCAGTAGAGCAGTCAGCCAGTCATGACAGTGAACTTTGCACATTGTAGCCAGCTTGAAGCAGCTGCCTATATCACATTGTGCTCAGAGGTGACAATGCATGAATTTCCCCCAATTTGAAAGGGCTTTTAAAAAGGAACAACAACAAAAAAATCTGAGTTCATTACCTTTCCTTTGATCCTTACAAATTAAAATGTGTTTCCTTTATAGTAGTAGATGCCAGCCTGTGAAGTTTCAAATAACAAAATGTTGAACAAATATAAGGAAACAATGTCAGCCGTTTTTTCCATTTTATTTTGTGTGCAGTTTCATCTCCTGTATTTATGTCAAATGTTATTTAGATCACTAATTATGTACATTGGAAAACACATTTTATTCAGAAATATTAATAACTGTCATACTTAAAAGCTCAACTTAAGATAGATGGCGAACATATTTTTTTTTTTACGCAGACAAAAAACACCATGAATCTTACTTGGCACAAAACAGTTTTGTGATGAGTCACAAATCATACCTGATTAACCTCTTCATGGACAGTTTGGGGTAAAATCAAACTAATTACTTATGCAGGTAGGTGCATCCTATAATTGACTGTTGTTGCCAAGTTGAGTTGAAACTCGTACTCCCTTCAGAGTTCCTAGAGAGCCCCTCATTCATCTTGTTAAAATTTATTGCATGCTTTTAAAATTCATGGGTGTTTGCAGGGGAGAGCTAGGGATTTTTTCCCCCTCCATGTAGTCCTTTCTTTCAGTTTGTATGCACATCAGTTTTAGCTGTCAGTGAATGTGAATGTAATATCTATTGAGATAAATCGGTTTTTTACTATCACAAGTAAACCTTACCTTTTTTTTGGAACTATTGGTTTTACTGTCCACTGAAAGAAAATTATTTCCTTATTAGTCAGGACCTGCTTCCAGATAAGAAATAGTGTTCCACCTGAGAAATACTCTTTCTGATTGAAAACACTTCAGTAAAAACTATTTAGATAAAAAAGGTGTAACACATCAGTCTTTGATACCAACTAAAGTTTTATACTTTATCTGAAAACTGGTGATGTTCAAAGGAAGAAAATCAATTCAGTCAGCCTGCCAGACTCCTGTGGTAGGATATGGCAGCAAACAATTGCTTCCCTCAGCCTGTCTCCTTTCAGCTGACTGAAACAGATGCTCTCTGCTTTTAAGCTCATTTGTTTCCTTGCTGTTTTATTATTTTTCCTCCCTGAAGTAAACTTTGCCAACCTTGTTCTTCTATATCTGATGATACAAGTAGCCTAATACATGCCTTGGTGCATCTGATTCTTGCAGTTCCCTCAAATCCTTTGGTGGTTGTTGATTGCCATGATTTTCTCTTGTAGTGCTTCTTAATGTTTCTTAGATTCTCCTAGATAACTCCAAGAGATAGCTCTATAAATCCAGACTTTGATTAAGTGTAGTTGTAGAAATACAAGCCAAGAGGCACATTTCAGGCTCCTGATGTTCTTGAAGCACCAGTTCAAATAGTACCTCTCGTCTCTGAGGCGTAATTATGTTATCCCCCTGTATAAATACACAGTTATCTCTCCCCTCTTCAAAAATACAACCTTCCTCTGGACTGACTTAAAATTCACTCTCCAGCTTCCCATCTGCTGCAATCTCACATCCCAGATGTTGAAAACCTGCCAGTTGCTCAGCTGGGTTTCAAGACCCGAATCAGAATTTTTGGCATTCTGTCCATAACGCTCACTGTAGTTTTCTTCTCTGCTGGCCTCCTCTGGGTCTCCTTTTGAAGTGTGCTGTGTTGTTTTGTGGTGAGCACTGTATCACATGTACTGAAACTTCTTCACTCCTTTCCCAATGACTTTTGCTTTGCTTTGCATGTGTCATCCATTAGCATTTCAGAATGTGGGCTGAAAAGAGTATTTGCGACTCTCGTCCAACTCGGAACACTCTGGGGAGAGAAAAGTTCCTTCGCTGACTGCTGCCTCTTCCTGCTAAGGCAGATTTGCACCAGTCTTCTCTAGCCTTTCTTTGCAGGCCAAGCCTTTGTGAGAAATCCAACTTTTTTGTGATCAATGCAACCAAAATCACTTTAATACCAGTTTTCCTTAAGCATTCTTAAAGCAAACAATGCGGGTTTTCCCCCTTTATTTATTTCTGCCATTTGCTGGAAGGCCTCTGGGATGAATTATTAGTAGTAGCAAGTATTGGCTTTGCAGTATACCATGGATAAATGTAATTTCTAATGTGATATAAAAATGTGCTTTATCACAAAATACCCTAGAAGTTGAATAGAGAAAAAACTTTATTTTGAGCGGTCAGTCAAAACAACTCTTAAGCAGGTCCCAAAATACTGTAATTCTGCACAGCTACATGAGACCAGATTAGCAGTTTGGTTTTATAATGCTTAATTTAGTAATGCCCTTTTTATTTGCTCACAGCACATAATCCAGTCTCCATAGAGTACTTTCTCTGTAAGTGAAATTATAATAAATTGTGTATCATGCCAGCAGGCATCATCCTTAACCAAACAGAACACATGTAAGAGGGAGAATTCTCCAGATCAAGCACAGGGATAGTTGATAAATGTACTATAAACAAGGGAGACGAATGTGATTTACTTCCTTGTAGTTTTTGATTTTGTGTTTGTTTATTAAGAAAAAAAGATAATGAAAGTTGATAATTTTCTATCAATTTCTCATGTATATTGCAGACAAGATAAAGATAGCAAAGTGAAAGTAGAATAATAGTGTAAATACCTATGAAGTGTGTCAAATAGCCAACAGTAGAATATTCGCTATGATAATTTATAACAGATACTTCAAGTAAAATGATAGAGCAAACATTTGTGATGTTTGTGTATATAAGACAAAATCCCAAATCTTTCTGGTTATAGAAAACAACCTACTAGTAGAAGCCAGAAGAGTTGCTTAGGTTAATGCATTGGCTCTTGTTCTGTTTCCTATAATAGAGAATAGTCACCAGTTTTTAGAATGTGAATTTCAATCATTTGAACAGACATGGCGCATAGTCAGGTCTATTTCCTTCTAAAATTGATATTTACACATCACATTATCTGCAACACTTCCCCTGAATTTGCTTCTAATGCTTAATAGTTTCATGTACTAAACAATTTGTATTAACACGGCCTTTCTTGGAACTCCAAGATGCACTTAAACTGCACAGCTAAAGCAAAGGGATTCCTAATTTAAAAGAGAACCATCTGATAGTGTCAGAATATTCTCAGAAACAACATTTTTGTGTTTTGCTTTCTTAGTCCTGCCCATTTGTGTCTTGCTTTCATGTAGAAAACTACCTGATTTTCCAAGGCAATACATTTTGATTTTTTTCAGTGCACTGGGCACAAAACAATGCAAGATAGATGCTGGCAAGTTTCAGGAAATGCGCAACAACAAAACCTCACTTCACCTCATAAAGATGTTTAGAAAGTACATATCCTCCCACCTGTCAACTTTCTCTAAAAGAAACCCATAATCCTACCTGCCTCGGAAGAATAAGGAAGTTCTTTAGTTGTATGGAATAGATTATTGGCCCAAATTTAATAATAATGATTTCTTGCTTTAAAAATATGTATGTACACCTTGTATCTGCTATAGGTTCAGTGCATTTTGCTCTAATGATACTCCTTTCTAAAAATGTTAAAAAAGCAAATCCACTTAATATTACTACATCTATGTTCAGATTATCATTTTCTTTTATGAAAAACATTCAAAAGTTCATAGTCATTATGTTATTGAAATGTTACTACAGAAATTTCTAGCCTAATTAGGGAGAATTTTATTTTAAATTCATATAGTGAGTACAGGAGACATTCATTATGCTGTAATTTTTACTTGTGTAAAAATGATGGCAGTTCCCATTGCTGAAGCAGGTTGGTTTTAAGCCATAAAAATGGTAATTACCAAGCCCAGTAGCATATACATGACCTGAGGTCTAATTGGAAAATTTGTAGCAACTCATCAAAGTAAATTGAAATTAGATTGATTAGTCTGTGAAAGTTGGATTATAGACTGGGCAACTCGGTATTTTGCATAAATTTGACTTTTTGAACTTCTCTGTCTGGTCTCCCATTACCAATTTTAACAGGTAGATATATTAACCTCCTTTATAAATGTGCTTATTATTTTTGGTTCAACTTTAAGTCTTTCTTCAGTGGAAAAAACTATGTATTGCAGTGAAACAAGATATATATATATTTTTATGTAAACTCCTTATATATTTAGATGCATTTGTATGTTGTGGGTGACTTACAGCATCAGGTGGTAGCGCTGGTAATGAATCGTCTTTAGTCCATCACAGTCAAGTTGGGATTGGACCATGGCACATTGTCCAGTAGTTGAAGATCTCCCATGAGAGACTTGTCACTGATTGTGGGTGGAATGGATTTATGACAGAGAGAGAAACCTGGCAATGCTGAGTAATTTAAGGTACCTCTCTTAAAGGTCAAAAAATAACCCAGAACACTTAACACATAATTTTTACACGGCTTTTTTATGTATAGTAGCTATAGTTATGTGTGTGGTTGCTATTTAAACATAATGTTTTAGTCCATTAAATCCAATTACATTTTAGGCTTCTATATTGTCATAAATCTGTAGCTGTAGAAATAACTCCCTTTTTGATCTCACCCACCCCCTAAGTAGGTTCAGGTTTGATGTGAAATAGTAACAAATCAGATTTTGAGGTTTCTTCTGTAGTGAGTACCCTCGGTAGCAGGTAACAGGTGCAGGTGCTCCTGCGAACCCACCTGGGTGTTATGTGTGGCACAAGTGTGTGTGAGGGAGCTGGCCCCTCCTGGGCTGAGCTGTTGGAATCCAAGAGGAGTCTGCCATTGACTATGGGCAGAGGAGGAGGGTGTGCTGCTGGCTGTGCTCTTCGGCAGTGCTTGGGACGATTAGCCCCGGGAAGGCTGATGTGGGATGTGGGAAGCACATGGGCGAGCCCTGGCTCCGGGTGCCATGCTGGGTGTTTGCCCGTGGGGTTTCCCGGCTGAGGGGCTGGCCCGGCACGGAGCACCTGTGGGTATTGGCAAGAAGTGGAACTACGCTGAGGCAGTGGGAGTGGAAGGTATGGAGATAAATTCTCATTTACACCAATTCGTTTAATGTGTATCTGGGCTCCACGCAGGTCTGTTTTAGTGGTGCATTACTGACACAAAATCACTTTTTTATGGCCATTTCTGTTTGTTTCACTGTGGTTTAATATACATGTGTGCATTATAAGCAGGAACTACTTGGAGTTATGTTACTTTTTAATGTAATTGTCAGATATTTTTAAAAGCCTATTGATCAGCAACTGTTTCAATTTGCAAGTCATTCAGCTGGTTACCTTCAGTGCATACACCATACTTGGAGAGCACAGTAACTGTCACAGGAAGGAAGGATTTCTTCCCTATCTTTTCAGGCTTCTGCAGAAGCCTTTTCATGCCTCCATCAGGGGCACAGCATCGCACCTGGTAACTATTTTAAAGCAGAAATAATTAGCCTTTATAACGTCTTAGTTCCAAGGTCTCCAAAGTCAATTTTTGTATTCCGCTCACTTGTTTTTAAGACAGTAAAAATCTGTGAGGTTTATTTCTAGAGCACTTGATTCACTTTTCTTTTTTTGTGCTTCAGAACTGTATCATGAAGTATCACACTTCAGTCTTGTTTATTCAGAAGGAAAGAAAATAGTTAATGTTTCTGTAGTTTGTAAAAAGTCACAAAAACAAACAGGCAGTCCAAGTTATATCTGAGTCATTTGTCACTTTTGAATTTCCCGATTGGTGACGCTACTCTCTCTCTCATGCTGTTGAAATGTATTTAAAATGGTTTGTATGTAATGTTTCTTGTCTGCTTTTTGTCTCTAGAGGAAAGCGTGCTCTATTCACATTTATATAAGCTGGAATCATATTTTACAATCGCTGTTGGTTATTCCTCCCTCCCCCCCCCATGTGCAGTAAAAGAGAAAAACGAACATGGCAAGGACCAATTTCTAGGGTTTGGTCTTCTGTAGAAGCTGAAGTGTGGAGATGTGAAACTGCCATTTTCCTTATGAAAGACTGTAAAGAGCGCATTACTTTCTGAGCGAGCTTTTCTGGGCGAAGAGGGGGAGAAATCCTAGAATATGGAGTCTCATCAGAACCCTTTTGTTAACGGGTATTTTTGGTTTTCCTCTCAAACGACTGAGGAAATATCATGTATGAATTTATAAATAATTGCTTTCAGTTATTTCTTTTGTATAAGCTGCCCAATACCCTTGCTATGCTGTATAAGTTGTGTTTCATGGAACAGTGTGAGTATGAAATAAAAAGCTAATTTTTGTTTTTTAATCATCTGTGGATGCCACTATGAAAGCTGACATTGTTAAAGCCACTACAGAGTTTTCTATGAATACTTGTAAGATTGCTTTGTTATATATAAACCTAAATAAAGAGATTGTATTGATACAGAGACATTGGATAAGGACATTTAAAAGGCTATTCTTTAGGCCTAAAAGAAAAGGCTTGCTGTAAAATGGTGCATTATTCCATTTATTAAAGATCATATTAATGACAAAAAACAGTCTTATGTGGGTTTTTCATGTTTTTATTTGCCATGAGTAATAAGATGTGCTCCCAGGAATGAGAGGAAGCCCCTGTTGCAGCTGCATTGGTTGTTGGAGGATAAGGAACTACGCACTTCATTCCCAAGGGCTGAAACGGGACTTCCAGACCCCTTGGCATGTGTCAGGTGGCACAGTGCCCTGTTCTGGGTGGTTCTGTGCAGCCACGAGGACTTGCTGCCTCTGCTCACTGCCTCTGCAGTGCCTCTGCTCACTTCACCCTTTCTCACTGGTCAGCCAGGTCAGGTGCTTGTATTGGAGCTGAACACTGGTTTGTAGGCCTTGCATGACCTCTTGTCATGCTTTGTCTGCCTGTTAAGTGTTAAAATGCAGGAAAAAAACCCCAAACCAACAAACAAACAAGAAAACAAAAAAACACATTAAAAATGGGAGAAACTGATGTTAAACTAAATACTTTTCTCCTTCAGTTTTGGTTTGGGCGATACTCAGAGTGCAGGATTCGTGTCATGTGAGGGGAACACAGCAAACACCAATCTCTGCAGGTGGGACAGGAATGAAAAGAGAAACCCCTTATGCTTCCCACACAAGCTATTGCACTTTCCCCTCCCCACGAGGAGACAATGTCCCGGCATTCTTACAAGCGGGGGCTTTCCCAGCCCAGAGCTGTAGCTTTCCTGTCCATCACAATTAAAAGAGATGGATTAAGACAGAAGAAGGATGCTGCAGACTTTCCACTGGCTGGCACTTACCACTATACACAGATTGGCGAGATCCATCCTGCAGCTCAGTTGCTTTGTTGGCTTTGTCTCTCCTCACTTAATTCTTATTGAGTTATTTTTCTCTAACAAGTTATTATTTTTGCAGGCAAATAAGAAAGTGATGCAAGTCTTACACCTCTGGCCAGAGAACTAACTCCAAAATGCAAAGAAAGAAGTGAGACAGAATGAGGAGCTTCATTTCTTGCTGCCGTAAGTAAGGACGAAGCAACAGAGGCAAGTCGTGTATGGCTGAGTATCTGCCTGTATGGTGAATCACTTCAGCCCAAGAACAGTGGAGGATATTTGTTTCAGACACCAGCAGCACAGTGAACCCAGAAACCCCAGGCTACAGGGAGCCTTGGTCCCCCTGCAAGCAGGAGGCACGCTGGGAGTGGGGGCCAGTGTGACCAAAGGAGTAGAGGTCCCCAAAACAAATTATGGCTCTGCTGATAGTAAGAGCAGCCAAGTCCTGTCCTACCTCAGCAGGTGTGGCTGAGCCTTACCCTCAGGGCATCGGAGAAGCTTTGACTCAACCCTGCAGTAACGAAGTGTTAATGGAGAATTTTCCTGATACATATTTTATGGATATACATATTTTGCACTGGATCCATGGGCTACTCAAGCTTAAGAAATGGACTCCTCATAGATTTCCCTGTGTGACCTCATACACTCACCTCTGCCAGCTCTCTCCTGCAGAAATAACAACCACTTTTTTATTTGGCTTTTGCTTTGCTAATGAGAAATGAAAGTAAAACAACAATAATTATATTCCCCTTTGTTCCAGAGCAGTGATGCAGCTGCAGAACGTATTTTGTGGAACACAGCCATGTCAGTCTTCCATTTGTTTCTATTCAGGGGTTTTTCACCCATTTACTTCTTGCTAATTCTGATGTTATGGAAATTCTCCACGTGCGGGAGATTATAGACATCTGCTCACTGCCATGACCCAAAGTGCATTCTATTGGGTAAAAAGGTTAATTTTCCACAGGCAGGAAAACTCAACTATACCAAAATGTTTGTATAAATTTAGCTTTTCTCGTTAGCCTGAGAGGTTGTCATTCTCAATGCAACAAGGAGTTGAAATGTTTTGATTCCTAGAATAAAAATGGTGCACTTGGGTATTCTGCCTGTATGTCAGGGGATCTTCTTTCAGTCCTCTTCCCCACAGGGGAAGTCCATGAGAAATCCACAAATGGTGATCTGAACCAAAGTCGTACGCTGGGAATCACTCGTGCCTTTTACAAAGACAACAAATACGGCTGCCTGAGGACAGCTGGTCTGTGGGAGGTGATTAGCGAAAGCTAGTCTGTATTTACTATGCAGTGTCTGAGCAAATGGCATTTCTTGCATGGGCACTGGAAAAATGTTTAGGATGCAAACATTGAGAAAGGTAGAAAACACCTGATCTAGGTGCATTTCAATTCCTGGCAGGGAGGACAGCGGCTTCCCAGCACCCTCTATCACGGTCCAGGCACCTTTGAGAATGGGGACGTACAGTCGATAGAGAGCAGGCGTGGTTTGGGGAGATAATGGCTGAATGCCAGTGGGCAGCATGTCAAGTGCATGAGGGATATTTGAGGAAGGAGAAAGAATGGAGGGAGGGTAGAGATGTTTGTTTCAGGCATCAGCAACACAGTAGAACTCAGCATTTTTCTTTGGCCCAATTTCTTTATTGCTCCTGCCAAGTGCTAACAGGAAAGGATAGAGTAGGGCATTGTGATAAAGAGGGTACAGAGGTTGTACAGCTCGTTTTACTAGTGCCACTGCTTGTAAGCCTTTTTTGCTTTCCTCTTTCACTTACTGCAGCCTTTGTTTGGGAGAAGTTCATGCCTAAGATACCAGATTTCTTAATCAGAATGATGAGAAATATGGTTTTCATAATGTACTTTTATGGTGCATGGGAAGTGATGTTAACTTGTGCTCTGTTCCTGGTTTTGTTCCTGACGGTTAGTCTCTGTGCTTTGTGGTGACTGGTATTTTGCCAGTCTGCTGTAATATTGAAATTGTACCTGTTTTCTCAATCTCTTTCCCTTTCTTCCTCTTTCTCCCCATCCTCCTTTCCTCTTATTGGAAGGGTAGTAATTGAGCCCTGCAGATATGTTGTAAAGAGTAACTTCTGGCACCTCCAGGTCTCTGGGTTAGTTAAAAAATTAGATCTAGCACATTGTAGCAAGGCATAGGTCTGACTCTAGCCCATGAGGTGGGCATTACTGCTGCACGTGTCAGTTGTTCTGGTGCAGCCAAAGTGTGTATGGGTGACCAGAGAATTTCCTGCAGGAGGGAGGCCTCGATGGGTCTCTGCTGAGATAGAAAGAATTTATTGTATTTCTATTGCCATACCAAGAATTTTCTTGCAGGACAGTTAACAATTCTGAATCAAGCCTCAGAAACAGCAGGCGTAAAATCACTATTAAGCCAGCTAATTTAATTTATTGTTTACTTCTGGAAAACTGAGATTCAACTAAGTCGTGTGTTTGAGCTTCACCCTGTGATCATAAGGAATAGAAATGTGCTTTTAAGGCACAGGCAAGCAGGAAGTTCCCATCTGCCTACATAAGCCATGAGCTGACACTGTTCCTTTTAGGAAGTAAAGTTTTATTGTTGAAGAGGAGGAAGTATCTGCAAATGACCATCATGTAGGATACCTAGGGAAGATTATACTGTCTCTTCTTTGAACGAACTAGGCCACTTCTCTCAATGTCACTGAAAAAAAGATTCTGAAATGCAGTGGACAACAGGCCTTTTCTGCTGCTCATTCTCTTCCCTCATCCCAGCACGAGAACAGTACCAGTCACTTTCAGCTGGCAAGAGTTCCTGTCACGGAACTGAGCAGGACTGCAGGTGCCCCTCTCCTTCAGCAGGTGGACACTCACCAGGCTTTTGCTTTGTGTTGCTGCTGACACTTAACACATGCTCAGAAAACTGGTCTATATGTGTGGAAAAACATGCCACATGTAGGTGAACTTAGCATTGGATTCTAAAGAAATTAACCTTGTCCTTCTCCCAGGTAATGGCGTGTGCCAGGAACATGCAGTGGGAAGGTCTCTCACGCTGCAGGTAACTGTTACATTGAAGAACTGAGTTTCTTTGTCAAAAGTCTGTTATATCTTAATACCAGTGAGGCACTGAAGCCTCCGGATGTTATTACTATGACAAAACTTTTCTTAAAGATTGCGGTTCATAAAATGTGTCAGCAGTGCATTTTGCTTATTGCATGGAGTTTGATTTAGGTCCAAGGTCCCATCTGTTGTTTGGGGCTTTTTTTAATCTTAATACCTTATTTCAATCTGTTTGCCTTCTCAGATCCCCCCAGATACTCTGGAATATTAACTAGGCTCTTACAGGTTTTGTGTCAAGGAAATTCTGTTATATTTGTCCTATTTTTTTAAATGTCTTTTTATCTGGTTGATGTTGAACAACCACAGAAACAAGCAAAACAAACTCACTCTGCAGGGGAGAGATGCGAAATGCAGTGAAATATCCTGGGGTTTAATTTAATGTTTAGATTAGACTCCCAGAATCTTTCAACCTTCAATATTGCTTGCTACAACTGCAGTAAACCCTTGGTTACTCACGGTTCACATCTCTGCAGTTTCAATTCTTCGCGATTCATTTTTCAGCAAAAAGCAGGGTCTGTGCATGTGCAGATAATGCTGCAAAGAAAGACAGCTCATGAATGTGTAAACGAGCTCATGAATATATAAATAAGGCATGCCCATCACCCCACCCCCTTGATGCCCTGAGTATCATCCATTTGCACTGTTTAAGGGGAAGGGGGAACCGCCACCATCACTCTGGAGCCAGGAGCGCTGCCGGGCAGGCAGTGGCGGGAGCGGACCCTCTGCAGCTGCCCTGACTCCACACCCCGGCTCAGGTCTGCCCACACGGCCGCCCCTGCCACAAATTAATTATGAAAATTTATTAAAGAGAAATCAAAAGAGGGAAAAACCTTCGCTCAGCACTGTTGCATTTCTGCAATAAAACCCCCAAACAAAACAGCGGTGACTGTGTTAGCCCTCTGTGGACCAGCACGTGCCTCGCAGCCTGCTTGCGCCATAGTCCCCTCCCGAGCGCTGGCTGGGTGTGTTGCAACCCAGTTGCAAGTGGCCACTGTGTCAGCCTGCTCTGGACCAGCAGGTGCATCCCAGCCCCAACGACTGTGGCTTCTGTCACGGAGCACCAGGGTACTCACACTGCTGCCACGCCTAGCACTGCCACCATTCCCCAAACCTCTCGCCACAGGGCCCCACTCTGAAGCAGCACAGGATGGCAGCCTGCAGCCGTGGATGAATCAATTGTTTCTCGGACAACTGAGCCAAGGTGCCCCAAGCCCGCCCTCATGTTTGAACACAGGAGGCACACACCAATGAACAGCAGCTCTGATAAGCCCCAGCATAGACACAGCAGGGAATAAAGAGCAGCAGGAGGACCCACCCCAGTTGGCTCTGCTGGGGGGGCAGCACCGGCTCCTGCAGGGTTTCTGTACACAGAAAAGTGGCTCAGGGGAAAAAGCCAAGATTCCACAGCCAAGGAGGAGTAAAAGGCACTTCCTTCACTTTCCTCAGGCAGAACAGCGTGCCGGGTGGTCCCAGGAACTCCCTCCAGAGCTCAGGCGCTGAGGGGGCAGGGCGATGGGCAGGGCTTTACTGCATACTCATGAGTTTGCTGTCTTCACAATTCGCTGGCTTCGCGGCTCTGACCCGTGGACCTGCAAAGCCCAGGGGCTCACTGTATAGGTAAAAGAACTATTTCAGTCCGTAGGTTGGTCTTCTACATGTGCTGCTGCTTTGCATTTATTTAATTTTGAAATAAGACATTAACATATTTGAAGCTGCTCGAATCACAATCACTTTCTGTAAGGTTTACCATTATTTTAACAGAACATTTTTCGTATGTATTATTATGAGCAGTGAGCAATACTACTCACGCATTTTCAGTCCTCAGTACAAGAAAAATCCCTAAATATTTGGTTTACTAACTGTACAGTGGGATTTGGGCCTATCAAGTTAAATAAACCCCTTTGACTTATGTTCCTCTGTTTTTCATTTGGGGTTACCATTGACCAGTTCCCTGACTTGTTTACATCCCTGCTTTCAGCACGTTGCAGATTTGTTCATGCAGTTCTGTGTATTTGATCAGTCTGCCTTTGAGGGCACTCAATAAGCTTCCAGCATTTGGATTGATTTGTTTGTATCTGCAGCATTTAGCACACACCATGTTTTAAGACAAATCTAATACCTTGCAGGTAAGGAGGTGTCTGCCACACCTGGATTTAATCTCCCCAAACTGACTGCAAAGCAGCACATTTCAGCGACTCTAGCTGGGTGCCAAGAGCATCCAAGTTGGTGGGAAGTGAGAGCGCTCATCACCTCAGAGAGGTATGTGAGCACACCAGTATCTGCTCAGGTCCTGGGGCCAAAGGGTTGATAAAAATAGTAGGGAGGGAGGAGCTGAACACACAGAGTGGGCTCCTATGTATGTGGAATCACATGTGACTCCAGAACACTTGTAGTCGCTAAAGTGACTGTGGTCACTGAAAGGCAGATTCATATGCTGGTGGTGGAAGACTCGCAGCCTCTGTGATTACAAGGAGTTTCATTCATTTTTTTTGGATCCCTATCAGCACCATTACATTAGATGTTATGGCCAAAGTAAGGGTGTCATGGATTTGAGGAAATCTCAGCAGGTTCCAATTGAACCCATACGAAATTCATTGCACAAAGTCGGTCTGGACAGTGTTTGACAGTCTGCAGGCAGAATAGAAGGTGATGACTGAAAAAAACCCAGAGCTTGAGAGGTATGAATTACAAGGAGAGTCAGGGTGATCTGTATCTAAGTTATTTGGAGCCGGGGTTTTATTACGAGGAAGTTTTTTTGTAATTGAAAAAACAGTTTCAAGACTATTTTCAAGTTGATAGTCCTGCTTTAGCTCTCCATTATTTCCATAAAGTGTAGGAGTAAGATCCTGTTGTAACACATTTGTTACAGTTTAAACAAATGAACGTACCAAGTACACGGTGTTTGACTAGGTCTGAGTACGTGACTTTACACGTTGAACTCACTTCTGCTGCGTGTAGAGCAATACAACTGCTGCTGAGCAGTACACATAAATCCTTTGCCTTATATTCTCACAGCAACTGTGTGGACCAGTGCCATTTTTCCAGTGTGACAATAATGTGGGAAGTAGTATAATTATCACAGGCATCTTCTGTGTTCAAAGTCATGACTTGGCTCCATAACATGCATCATGAAAATAAATATGAATCAATACCTGTCATTTTTGGCCTCTTCAAAAAACAGTAACAGGAATAAGAATGCATTCAGAATATTTTATGCCTTGGAAGTATTGTTATGACACACTGCTTCCAAGTACTTGGAAATATTGCTTCCCAATATTTCTGGGGAGAGTGAATTGTCCAGGGGATGAAAGTCTGCATCTTCTGCTCTTGACTGGAAATTGCAGCAAAGAAATTAAACAAATGTTGCATGAATTAACCTGCTTTAGGATAACTGTGTGATGTTCTGGGCTGCTGTTGCAGTTCAACCTGTCAAGCAGCTGCTCTCTTACTCGCCCTCCCCCAGGTGGGGGGAGGTGAACTGGGGGGGAAAGGGAGGAGGGAAGTAAAAAATTTGTGGTTTTGAGGTACAGACAGTTTAATAGGACAGATTAATAATAATAGAAGAACATACAAAACAAGGGATGCACAGTGCAATTCCTCATTGCCTCCCAGCCAATGCCCAGCCAGTCCTTGAATAAATAATTTAACCTTTTGTTGGCAGTGCAGATCTACCCGAGCCACTTCAATCTCAGCAGCCTGTTTTGATGTTCTTTGGTGGTCCAACATAATTTTACAAGCAGCAATATCTTGCCAGAGCTCAGCAGCCCAGCTGGGTTTTCCCTGCACTGCCCATTGCTCTGCTTCCATCGCTGTAGCCACCCCTGGAGAGCATTTGCCACTGTCCACGAGTCAGTACAGAGATGTTTGTCCTTCAGCCATGTCTAAAGCCACCTGAGTGCTTTCACCCCTACAAACTGACTCAATTCACTTGTCCTTTAGCAGTTTGTGCTGTTGTAGGAGGCTCCACACAGCAGCTTTCCATCAGTGAACAGCTCTCATTGCTTCTTGTTTTCTGGTAATTCACTGTGCAGTGGAGCTGCTTCAGCACGTGTCACCTCCTCCTCTGGTGATCCTCCGAATCTTTGCCTTCTGGCCGGTTCATGGTCACTTCCAAAACTCCTGGGTGACTGGGGTTTTCTGTTCGACCTTGTTGTGTGCTCAGTGCACCTCACTTAACATCCTGCAGCTGATGCATAGAGGGGTCATCCAGCCCTGCATAGGCAGTTGTGCCAGGAGGAGCTGTGCTTCAGGGTCAGTCACTTCTGAGGCAGCTCAAACCCCTTCACGTGCTGCCAACAGTTCTTTTTCAGTTGGAGCATGGCAGGCCTTGGATCCTCTGTATCCACAACTCCAAAACCCTACGGGCGACCTCAAGCCTCCCCTGGTGCTCTCTGCCAGAGGCTCCTGGTAGGGCTGTTCCCCCAGCTGTGGTATTTTGGTAGTTGGTGGAGACATAGGGTGTTATTTCGTTCATCATATCCCTTGGGATCTGACAACATCCATCTTGCCATTTAGTTCTTAAAAACTTGTTCTCCTGTGCAGGTCCCTGGACCTTACTTTGTGTTACGGCAAAACTGGCTTTCAGAAGGATTCAAACTGTTTTCTTCCCCTTCTGAAAAACTTTTGCTGTGTTGCCACACAGCTGAGTCACAGAAACTGCTGAAGGACAAAGTAACAGGCACATTTCATTTATTTCTCCAGTTGTGCTGAATGTCTTTCTACCTCCTGGGCATTTGCCTTTGGAGAGCTATGAAGTTCACATTTTCTTTTTCAACATATACATGAAGTCACTGAGGGAGATACATGATCACTTCCCCTCCAGTGACAGCAGTACACAGCCTACACTATTCTTTGCCTCTCAGCCCTTCTCGGTAAGGAGAGCACTGTCTCCCAGACATTTCATTAAGTGGATTTTCTGAGATTTGGATGCTTTGCCACGTTCCATCAGCTGTGCTTGCCATGGCTACAAGGAAAGGAAAGGGAGCGGCCCTGTGTGTAATTTATAAAGTAACTTAAGTAAATTGCAAGGTTGCAGAAAGGGATGCAGTAGGACTGATCTGCCAGATGCCTTCCCTTGGCAGCCGCTTTCGGTAGCCCGGGATAATTCTCAAGACTGGGCACAGCCTCCTGTAGCCACTTCTGATTGACCCATGCAGCTCTCCCTCAGGCCCTGTTACTACTACGTAGTATTTGCAGTGAGCAAGCATAATCCCTTTCAAAATAAATTTAGTTAATCCAGATTGCAATACCTTACTTCATAACACCCTCATCACTAGGAACACATCTGTCCTATTCTCTTTTGCCAGTCTGACAAGAGCTTTAAACTTCAATGCTTTAGGTGCCCAGGCATCCTTAAGAAGGAGGCACATGGGCTTGCTTTTCAGGTTTGTTGAACTTGTCAGCCACAAAGATGGAACCCTTCAAAGGGGAATTGGGGCTTTTAAAGCGAAGTAGACTTCAATCAAAAACAGCAAAGGAGAGAGGAAAGGGAAAAATCCTAAACCTAAGCACATCCAAGCTGAAGTACAGAGAGCAGTATGTAATTTGTTGTCACACCATTTGTATCATAGCAATGGTATTCAATTGCAACATGCAGCTTGTAAAGCAGTATTGGAAAGAATTTGGGTACATTCTGGTAGCTCAGAACGGGCATTTGCAGTACAGACACAAACATGATGTATTGATTCTTTCTTGTCTTGAGGGTGCTGAAATATTGCATTGAAATAACCGAACCCATGAACTAAGGCCTGTTCCGGGCATGCATTCACTGCTCTCGTGCACGGACTGGGTTAAGAGGTTGCCAGTGGTTAACAAGTACGTATTTTTAGAAGATTACAGCGAAGATGCAACTAATCTAACCTAATGGAAAAGAGTAAACACTGCAATTAAGGGAAAAGGGGCTCAAGTCTGCCTGGATATTGCCCACACCGCCGAGCTCGTGGCGAAGCGATTGGATGAAGCGCTGCGGAGCCCCATCCTCTCCCGGAGCGCACCTAGGGTCGGGGATTATGGAGCAGGACAGGAAAAATGATCCCTTGGAACGGGACGGAGACACGGGCGAGCCGCCCCTGCCGGCTTCCAGCATTCCACCATGCCCTGGGCACCCCGGCGGGACGCGGGGACCCGCGCAGCGGCACCGGGGACCCCCGGACACGTCCCTGCGCCCTCTGCGCCGCCCGGGGGCCGGGATCCCACCTGGCCTTAGGAGGGGGGGGGCTGGGGGCAGCTCCTGCCCGGG
>WEKX01023072.1:507628-711484 GCA_013390025.1 Pitta sordida
GAGACGGAGGGCAGGTCCCGTGGCCGATCCAGGCGCGGGGTGCGGGGCTGGGGCCGGCGGAGCCTCCGTGCCCCGGGGCAGAGGTGGGGACAGGGCTGTGCCCGGGCCGGTGCCCGCCCTGCCCCTTCCCTGGCCGGCGGCCGTGTGTGTGCGGAAGGGCTCGGTGCTTTTGTTGCTGCCGGGTTCCGTCCCGGCTCTCAGAAGAGGGACGGAGAGCCAGCCGTGCCGTGTGGGGGTTGCGGCCGCTCCTGTAGTACCGCGATTGCTGCCGCAGGTTTGCAGGTCGGAGAGGTTTGCACATGAGGTAGATGTTCTTAAGGTACCCGGGCACAAGCCTGAGGTGCGCTGGGTGTTACGAAGCCTTCGCCTCTCCCCTTGCTGTGCACCCAGTGCCATATGGTGTGTGTGGTTTTGATCCAAACTGTGTCCCAAAGCTCGCGATTAGAGAAGCCGCTGGCGCTGAAGGCATGGCACATAGATGTAGGAAAAAAGTATTCAGTATCTCTCCTGGTAGTTACTACTTCCAACACGAACCCTGCCGAAGGATGTGTGATCTTGAGAGTGATGACAACCTTGTGCTACAGCCAAGATACAAAGTAGCGTGGGGATGGCATACATTTTGTAGCAAAGTGCTTGCTAATGTTTTTGAATAATTAAATAATTATTGTTGGGAATGCTGGAATTCAAGTAGTATGTGGCATCTGGTCGTGGGTAATAGCGGCTGGTGTATGTAAGTCTGTTTTCTTCTTGGGATAGAAGTTTACTCAGAATGCATTAAGCGAGGCTTTGGGTTTGTGGCTTCAAATCTGGAAAAAACCCACCCTGTAACTTCTGAGATAGCAGAGTTTACAGCTACTCTTTTTTCATTAAATTGCCTGTGGTAAGCTATACAATAAAGCTGGCTAATAGAAATCTAGGACCAGCTCTCCCTTGTAAACTCCTGCTTCTCCTAGTATTCCTCCTCTTTCTAAAGCACGAATTCCAACCACGGTACCGTGCTGGGTCTTTTCTCCTCTCCTGTCTCTTGAGGAAAGATCCTGCCAAATTAGATAGTCATAACCAACTGGTACCAGATGACTTTGTGCCTGCTTGTCTGCAGTGTAAGAGAGCACCAGGAAGGTTCAGAGTTAGATCCTCGCCTTTCCAGATAAGAGTAATAAGGGTTTTATTAAGGTTATATTCCGAATCTTTGGATCCAGGAATGTGTGTATTCTTAATTTGAGATTCTTGTTAATCAGTAATCGGAAAGACTTTATCTACATCACAAAATCCTGTCTTCTCCCTGTGAACTTCGTGGAAGTTATTAAGCCTTAGGCTCCATCTCCCAGCCTGGAGAACGAGGAACTGAGTGGCCAGCCTTGAGGTCCAGGTTCAAAAGCTGTTTGTAAAGGCATGTGTCAGACCACTTACAGTGGAAAAATTTCACTTTTGGTTATTGTGTAGAAGCCTGCTGAAACTCTATTTTTTTAAGGTTCTTTAACACAGATGAATTAGCACATAGAAGGGAACAAGTCATTTGATCACTCTACCGTGTTAAGATAACTCCACCGGCTTTATACAAGATCTATGAAAACAGGAGTGATGTTCATTTAATTGCTTCCATGTGTTTAAATTTCTGAGCAGTACTTGTACTGGCCCCAAATGCAAATTAAAACTGTTTAATGTTGCTCAACATTTGTGTTGTGTAGTCTAGTGCTTGATAGGGGCTGTATTATCTTAAAGTTCTTCTTTGCCTTAATGAGAAAACTCAGTGGTAGCTGAGAACATGAAAGTGGAACGTTTTTGCTAACGAGGCAATGGCTGTGCAGCCACACAGGCCACTTTGGGGTATCAGGCAGAATCTGCTGCAGAATAACCTGGGTTTTCCTGTTTCTTGCTTTCAATTGATGGTGGCTTTTGTTGATTCCTACAGCTGCAGCCATGTTTTTTTAGATTAAAATGAGCCTTGAGGTTAGACAAATGATAGCTCCTTCTGAACTGAAATACTGGTTGTGTCTAAATACAAGTTGTGTACTTTGGATTCAATGTCATGTTTTTCAGATTCTTTTCTTGGAAGCAGTCAAATATGTAGTTTTGAATGTAATTTTCATGAACCTGTTTTACGCTTGAGACCCCCAACTTGTGAATTTACAAATCTGACTTTTTGCCGCTTTTGTGGCTTTTCGAGTGTGATTTGGTTTGGGTTTTTGTCCTAATTTTCTGAACTGAATTGCAACTAAATGCTGGAAATGCTTAACTGAATTTTTTGTTGATTATGGGATAATTGCAAATAGAAGATTCTATTAAGTACACAATTTCTAATTTTCTGTGCTTGTCTTGCCACTTTCCTTCCTCATAAATACGACCAGGAGCCTAGATCTTGCTACTACCCAGTTTTCATCTTCTACCTTCCCTTTCTGCAGTCTCTAGCTCTTCCTTCACTTCAGCTTCTAATTGCACGTTAATGTGCTCTGTCCTTCCCATCAGTGGTGTGGCCTCATTTCTACACTGCAGTGCCTGTCCTGCAATCTCCAATCTTGGTTCAGTTTTCACATGTTCCTCTTTACCTGTCTGCAAAGCACCCCCGTTAGAGGACGTTGGTTTGACCTACTAGTACACTGTTGCAAAATGGGATAGAGCATATACATTTCTTTATCTTTATTCTTGATTTATTTACTGGGTAAAGATCGAATGGGATCGTGTTATTTGTGTTCTTGTATAAAGCACATCTTCTCAGAGAAGTTCAACTGCTCAACTCAGAAAATGCTATAATGTACCAGGCTGTGTAAACAAGGAGGTCAGGAGCAGAACCATAAGCAATTGTTTACTTTCAGCTGCCTGGAAGTACTGAGAGATTTCTCTGCTGGGTACTGAACTTTCTGGTATATTCCAGCTGATTGTATCGGACACTTAAACTCCTTCTAAATTAAGAAATATTGATTAGTTTTATCTGGAACTAAACTGACCTTTAATTGTTTAGAGTAGGCTGTAGAAGAGTAATATTAAAGCCTACTTGTGTGAAAGGAAATGATAAAAATAGTTATGTATGGTATATGAGATCTTAAAGAGGTCAGATGTGAACTTCTCCTTGGGGTAGAGAAGAAAAAATGGAACTCCATTATATTCTTAAATTTCACCACAGAATTTATTTATTTTAATAACTTGATGAGTGACACAATAATAGCTGCACGTGTCAACCTTAATTACCAAGTTTTTGCAGTAGTTCTGAAAGATATTACTGTAGGATAAGAGAGTACACCATTACATGCCTGTTCTGCTGCTTTTACAAATGGTAGGTGTAAGTTAAGTGAATTCATTTTTGTAGCATCATACTATAGGTTTCTTGTGGCCAACAGTTCAGGGCAGTTTATTGGGATTAAAAATGTTTTTATTCACTAGAATTAAGTAACTTAACATCTTGGGCTTTTTGAGGTTTAATTTCTAAAACACCATTAATCCAGTCATTCTTCTACAGTGGGACAGTTTTGAATTACTGGTGAATAGTTCTCTTACATTTATGTGAGGATAATAGTAGGATTGCCTTCCAAAGGGAGGATACACAGTTGGGCTCTGTGTCTATTTTTAATGCTCTGAGTCTGTTGAGTTCTTGTAATGAAACATGAAAAGTAGGTGAAGCCCCAGAGGTCAGTTGTGTTTTCAGAAGAGACAGCTCTGCCAGCTGTGCCTGTGAGATATCCTATAAATGCCCTTTCCAGGGAAACCCCTGACCAGAACAGAAGGAAGAGGTCAGCTGTATGCCTTGATGCCAGAGAAGCTAGTTGGGTTTCACTCCTTCTCACTTCTTTGGATAGCCCACTTATAAAAACCAGCTTCAAGTGGAACTCTGTCAGGGAATTTTGTGAGTTCAGTGATTTCTTATGCTTTTCCAGTGTCCTTTTTCTGCTCTTTGTTTTTTCACAGTATCTGTTAGACTACGTTTCTTTGGAGTTTTTATTCTTCTTTCTCAAAAATTTAATTTCAAATACATAGGAAGAAGTCAATGGGATGGTAAGATCAGACTTCAAGTTACACTGCAGCAGTAATGGTTGTTTTTTAGTTCTAACAACAGCTCTGATCTTTTCCTAAAAACCTGAGAGATGAATTTTCAGAGTGTTTTGTCTTTTAGGACTTGCTTATGTGTAAGGCCTTTCTCTTTTTCCTTGCTTTTATTTGTGGCAGTTTTCTTCAGTGAAGTATCCGGTTCAAAGGTTTTTACACTGTCATTTCCTTTATCAATAGTAATTATACTATATGCTAAAACCCTGCCAAAGTCAGTGCACTCTTTCCCACCTTTCAGTTAGTTATTGGTAAGCATCTCTATTTGTTTAATTTTGCTCTGTACTCACACTGTGAGACTGCCTTAGCTTACATGGCCTTGGAGGTGCCGGACTTCACCCCCTTCTAGGTGGTGTGTTAGCAGTTCACCTGGAGCACCTTCAGTTGGGTTGTACAGCAGTGACAGGGGGGTACACGGGAACTTGCTTGTGATTTTCCTGTCTTATGGATTTCCTTGGGTTGTATTGTGTACATTCTGTTTGTGTGTTGTTCCACTACTTTCCTTTGTTTGAGGCTAGATTGCAGAAAGACTTCTGCTTCTAAATAGATTTATACTAGTGGTGGATGGATAGGAGGGTTGATATTTATCGCAAATACTGATTTAAAGAGATAATCAGGCCAATTAAAACAGATCTAATATTTAAGAAGCGTCTATTTGATGAAACAGCTCCATTGTTTTTCATCAGCCACAGCTGTTGTAACTGTTATCTCTGTGGAGGCAGATCTCTTGTTATGTAGGTCACATCAAGGGAAAATAGCAGCTGAACATTTGCTTCAAGTATTGTAGGGGAAAGTGCAATGAAAACATGGTATATGTTCCCATTGAAATGTTTTGAAACAGCAAGACGGAATGTGTAGTAGACTTCACCAGTTTGTATTGAGACAGGTTGTGAAGGTGGAAAAGCAAAAAAACATATCCAAACATCCTTCCCCGTCTAAATATAAGCCATGTGAAAACAGAATTCCTTGAAGGAATTTTTAATTCAGAGGAAAAGAGAGTGCTTATAGGCTTTATGCCTTGAAATGAGCAGCTTCCTTTGAACTCAAATAGTAAATAGACTCCTCAGTTTTCATTCTCTCTGTTCAGCAAAATAGTCTTTCCACTTTTTGTTGTTTTGGTTGGTTATTTTATGGTGGAGACTGTAATAGATTCTGCTTCTCCAGTTCTGAAGCTGTCTGCTGCAGTGGCTTTGCAGATGATGTGACACTTCCTGATTTATAATTTTTTTCACATCTTTTCTGTTTCCCTTTGGTAAAAAGAGAGAAGCTTCTTGAAGAGGAAGAATAATAACTCAGAAGAAAAACAGGGAGAGTCTGGCAGCTAATTCTAAGACAAATAACGTGTTTGATTTAACTTCGGAAGCAAGTGTAATTTTGAAGGAGTGACATGTTGCATTACCATGCCACGCTGTCCCGTAGTACAGACAAAAGAAATTGTTTTGAAGTCTTCTGACACAAACAGACCCTTCAGTGTGCTGTGTGGTGATAGTAGTAGTCAGAGAATTTCTTTGATACAAGGGTCTTGAGTGCAAACTCCAAATCGGATTTGCTGCTACATCCTGAGAGCAAATCTGCTGCGAGCTCAGTAGGAAGGTTTTACCATTGTTAGTACTAACAGAAATAATAAACCAGATGAGGCTTCCTGACTGCTTTGTGTGAATGTGGCTGATTATAGTGCTAGTAATTATTTCTTTATAGTTCAATTGAAGTATTTATCACAATTTCATGTGTACGTTTCTGATGTGAAATTTGCATGAGGATATTTAGTGTAGAATGTCACTAGATGTAAATGCTGAAATCTATACCCAACAGGTTTTAATAATATTTATCGTATGTGTTTTTAGTAGCTCACAGCAGCTTAGAATTTGATTTCTGGATTTCTGTTGTCAGTGGTTTTATTTTCTGACTAGCAGTCACATTCAGGTACAATCAGTCAGTTTCTTTTGCCCACAAATGAGTTTATGTATAATGCAAATTGCTGTGTTGTCGATGCTTTTAGTGCGAAATTCATCCTAAGGCACAGGCAGAGAGGATACATGACTGAGTTTTTCCAGTGCCCCTTTAAAGCTTCCATCTGATCTCTGAATCATGCTTATTGTGTTCTGGCTGTGTATTTTAGGTCTTTGTATTCATTACAGGTAAGATAAATGCACAATTCTTCCAAGTATCTGTAGGGAGTAGCTAAGTTGATAGTAAGCTTAGATCATTGTGATCTCGGTATTTACATTTTACATCTCTAAATGTGGGAGCATTTATATCTAAACCCTGGGTCTTTCCTGCTTCTCAGTCTCCTTAAATTTAAAAATCTCAGTCACTGTTTTGAGGACCCTTTCTTCACTGTTTATTTTTAATAGCTTGCAGTGTGTTCTTTTACTGCCACTTAAGATATCATTGACAGATGGGATAGATACAAATTTTTATTTGTGTTCTTATTTCTTGTGCTGCTTCCTGTGGTTGTTGTATTTAACCATTTTTAGTAAGCGTTACTCCTAGTGTCTAAACCGTTCTGAAAAGGAATACCAATGTGGACACTAAATATGAGGTGTTATGGAAGATACAGCATCAGGCAAATATGAACATAGCTTCCAAGTAGTATGTAAAGGGAGGAGATGACTCGATTAGCTTGTAAAATGTAAATCATTACCTTCTTAAAATTGACTTCTGGATCTAAGGGTTGAGCCATATATCATGTACTGAGCAAATAATAAAGCATGCCAGTTTATGGTGTTCCTTGAAGTAAAGTAGGCGAAGGGTAAAGGGCTAGTGGGAAGAACTCTAAACTTGGCATTAAAATGAAAATGTTCAACACATGTTTTTTTCATTAACGTTTATGTGTGAGGAAACTTAGTATTTTTATTTCTTCTACGCCTTCATTTAAGAATCCAATGACTGTTATGCTTTTAAGGGAACGTATCTTGAATACTTAATAACATAGTAGTTCAAATTTGATGTGATTCCTTGTAGATTATTAAAATGAACGAACTCTGTCTTGCTTCCTTCATAATCATGTATTCTTGTTCTAACAGACAAATCAAGACCACCTTCCTCCAGCCCTTCCAGTATCGTGCGCCGGACTTCCTCGTTGGATACACTCGCTGCTCCATACCTTGCTGGACAGTGGCCTCGTGATAATCATGGACAAGCTGCTCCATGTATGAGAGACAAAGCCACACAGGTAGGCAGATTTTTGTCTTTGGAGTAGTTAAATGTCAAGACAGTATTTAAATGTAAGAAGCTTTTCCCTTGAAAACATTCACTTCAACTTTCTTGCTCTCGAGTTCCTATTCACTTTCAAATTGCAGGAATCCTTTGCTATTGTGTGTGTGAATTATTTTATTATTTAATGGTTCCACTTTATTCTTGCCTCAGAAAACCACTAGTGCATTGCGTGTCTGTATTCCTCTTGTTCTTACGGTGTGCAGTACACTAGATTGCACTGGGATTAAGCACTATTCACTTTATATTGAACTTAGTTTTAAGATATAAGGAGTCACTGAATAAAAAAATTCTGTAATGCCTGTATATAAGTTATTGTAGCCTTTTCTATGTGTCTCTTCATCTAGTTGTAAAAGGCCCTTAATGCTCACCTGGGTCCTATGCACCAAGTATAGAAGAACTGCCTGATTGAACTGTGAATTGATGGTAAAATTTAGGTCAATTGGAAAGTGTTAAAGTACATGATTTCCCAATAAATCCAACAGCTTAACAAAATTTCAGAAGTTTTTAAAGGTTCAATCCTCTGCCACCTGTAAAATAGGAACAAACAAACAATTGAATGAAACTGGCATTACATGACAATTGTTTTGGCATTCCCCTTAAGGGGAGCTGTTGTTACAGGGTATTTTACTGTATGCAGAAGCGATTCAAGGTGGGTTGTTCCATAAAATATGCCAGTGCTTCATTTCTCCTTCTGTGGATGCAGTCTAGCAGTGGGTTCCTCCAACTTGTAGAGCAAAAGAAGGAGGCAAAAATACCAGATTTTAAATCCCTGTTCTTGGAGCATGGTTTCAACAACAGGCCTCCACTTAGCATAAGTGAAAGGCAGTTGGAAGAGGATGTGAGAGCATGTGGGACATACCTGTGTTTGAACTGGTGTTAGGTTTGGTGGCAGCACAGGTGTCAGTGGTGTGTCAGAGGCCATGTGGGGGGGCGTTGAGCAGAGGTCTGTGGTGGTACTGTGTGGCCTTCTCGAGATCCATGGTTCAGAGAGCACATCAGTAGAGCAGGAGGCTGTTTTGTAGGGGAATATGCCTGTGTGGAAATAGGAACTGATGAAGAAAGGACAGTTGAGGAAGAGGTTTTCTCTGCAGGAAAATATATTGGAAAAATTATTAGAAGGTGGAGTGAAAAAAGTAAGTAAATTGGAGCATGAGGAAGAGAATGAAGGAAAGTGTGTGATACATGTATAGGGAAGGGCTGTTCATGCTTAGTTATTAAAAAGCATCATTAAAGGGCAGAACTAAACCTGTATGGGTGTCTTAGCAATTTATTTTCACATTTGATCTCTGAGGATAATACTTTTTTCAAAATAATTATATTTCTGTACTGCTGCCAAAGTATTTGCTGTATTCAGTTGATCTCTTTCATCTTAGTTTTGATATAATCTGAGTCATGGTTGGGCTTTTATAATCTGTTTGCCACATATCATCGTTTTTGGCTTGTTTTTTTCTTATGTTGTTTTTTTTTCAATTCTGACACATCTACCTGCTGTGATAGTGGGACTTTCATCTAAAAGGGGAAATATATTTGAAAAGGTTAATGGAAAGACTGTAAAGGGGACCAGATATTTCTGCAGAATGTGAATGTTTAGTGGTGATTTATGGCAGTGTATTTCTGAGAGGAGTATAATGATCTGTTTGCACTTCCTAATTTCCAATTTATCAAACCAGTAGAAAATTTAGGGGTATAGCCATACATCTGTATGTCCAAAGCTTTTCTTGATATGACACTGATGAGATACTACTGCATTTAATCTTCTTGTGTGCCTGAGAGCAGCTATTTGAGCAAGGAATGAGTTTAACAGGGGATTTATGATACAGTTAGTTTCCCAAGATAATATAGGATCTCCATTTGTACTTTTCAGCTTTTCTGAAGATGTCATGTGTGGGTGAAGTTCTTCACTTGAAAGATCTCCTGGTTCCCGTGTGTAATTTCACATTTCACAAAATCTGACATGCAATGTCTGTGTTCAGAGAACAGGAATTGGATCTAGGAATATGTAAAAGATTTTCAAGTTGAGTAAGCAGAGTATCTTGATTCTATGGAGTTATGGCATAGGGAGTAGAGTAGTTGAGGAAGCAGCCTGGGAAGAGATGGCAGTTAGTGGCACATTTCAGCTGGCAGGCCTCTCTGGAGATGCCCAGGGGTTGTAGCTGAGACCTGTGTAAGAGATCCCAGGGCAGGCAGAGACTGTCCGTGCATTAGGCACCTCCTTCAGCTGATGATTTTAATGTTACCTGTCTATAAAACCAGACTTAATTATGTACATAAAGGATGGGGTTTAGAATGATGAGTAAATGTATTGTTGGTCATCCTAGGGTCTGGCTAGAATTTGTACCTGAACATATTAAGTGCTCCTAAAACTTGGTTTAGCAATCTTGTGTTTTTTTCATTTGTATTAAACCTGTTTGTTTTACAAGTTAAAATAAAACAATTACTTTGTTGGGGGTTTTTAATTCTTAAATAATAATAAATTTTGACTGCCAAGTTTTTGCCTCTTAAGATTTTTTCTAAAATATTCTACTATCTGTAGTAAATTAAGCCTTAAACTAATTTCTGTTTGTAATTCTAGAATGGGAGGAGAATGTTGTGAATGGTAACAACTAATAAGCAAGAGGTAGTACTTTCAGAACTGACAGAAATACAAGTCCCACTTTGCCTCCTGATTCTTTGGTCTATGTTTCTTGACAATAAGTATTATAAACAAAATATGGAGTATAAAGAGTAGGAAACTTGCTGAAATAGTATCACATTTCTGTCTTGATATACAGGTTTCCTGTAATTTAGTGTCTAACCCTAACCCTACTCGTACTCTGAACAGATTTCTAACTGTTTGTTTTGAGGATAAGCATCAAAGCAACCTTTAATGCTGTAAAATTAATCAAATATTAATTTATTAAATAAGTCTTGAATATAAATTAAAGGCAAAGTCTGATTAGAGTTTTAATTAGACTCCTGTAGGCAAGTGTACTGGTTGTGCTAAGTTGGGAAACTAGAATTAGAGACTAAAGCTTGATGTTCCAAGAGCTAGAGGATAGGATGAGACTCTTGACTGAGACTGGAGAATTGACTCGACAAAGGTTGGTGCATGGGAATGGAGGTTATCAATTATTCTATTTTATGGTGTAGATCAGTGAGGGCTTTTCTGGAAAAACAGATTGTAACAGATTCTGATTTTGTTATGAAATAGGAATTTCAAAGCAACCTTACTAACCTTATTATCCAGATTTGTCCTAGTTAGTTTTTTGTATGAAATCATGAGGATTAAAAACTACTGGTAGTGGAGGTTTCATTTATATGAAACATATCTGTAACTGAAGCTGGTGGGGTTGCAATTTACACCTTCGGAGTTACAGCTCCATGTTCCCTGCAAAACAGGGATTAATACCACAAAGGACTTGTGAGTTTCTGGGATCCAAGTGCAGATCAAGGTCAGCTTGTGGCTTCTGCAGGCTGTTAGTCTCTTGTGTAAGAACAACCACTGTGCGCTGTAGATGTGAAGACTTGGAGGCAATCAAAGTCCCTCTCTGTAGGAGAAAGTGAGGTGTCAGTGGAGTTAGTTAAGTCACCACTGTGTGCCAAGAATTGCATTGTGGCAAAACAGTGAATTTCAAGGAATTTGCTGTCTCTGTGTGTTTGCTGCTTCCAGATATCCTTCCCCTTGCTTCATTAGGTGTATTTCTTGTGACTGCGTGGACATTCCTGAGAGGTGTTACTGTCTGTCTGCTTGGAGCCTTTACAGTTCACTGCTTTTGAAGATATTTCTGGATGTGGTTATGTGGGAACACAAACTGTCCATGAAGTGGGCAATGTTATCACAGGCTTGCCTGTGCGTTTTCTTACCTTAAATACAGTTTGTCTTAATGATGCTTTTAGTTGCTCAGAACTCTTTCACCACAGTATGTTTGCAAGTTTTATTTATTGAACACTAATGACTCTGCTGGTTTAGTGAAACCAGTATTATCTGTGTTGTTTTCTGCATGGCCCGAGGTAATTAGGAACCTGAAGCCCTTTGAGGCATTAATAAATTAATTCCTTGCTTTACAGTAGCTATAGTGGTGCTTGTGTGCCCTGCCTTCCTTTTTCTCATTCTTGTGGGCAAGGATATGATTTTGAAGCTGTGCTGATGTGGGCTTTCACAAAGTTTACACCAAGCTACCCTTGCTAATGGATCAGAAATAGCAAGGTCAGCATCTGTCAGGAAATAAAATATATCATCTCTCCCCAGATGAGCACTGTCACATTGGTTCATCAGATCTATAGCAGCTTGTGGTACATCTGGCTGTGCATACTGCCCTGTGCTCAGTAGTTTGGAAGGGAAACTACACGCTCCTATATTTGAGTAGGTCTGAAAATGGTTATTTATTTTTATCTGTACAGTTTTACTCGGCTTTTTCATACTTCACCTGTGAGAAAGGCTTCTGGTTGGTGACTGCTGTGCACTGTCAATTCTGAGTCCAGCAAACCTTAAATGTTCTCTTTTTTAATTTGTCTCAAAATATTCTGCCAGAAAGTAGCAAATTATCTTTCTTAATTAATCCTGTAACCTTCTTGCTACAGACAGAAAGTGCCTGGGCTGAAGAATATTTAGAAAAGAAGAGAAGCTCTCACAAACGTTCCTCATCATGGGGCAGCAATGAACAACTCAAGGAGGTCAGAAATACCATTACTTGAGATACCTTTGGATTAAATGTTTTACTGGTATGCACTGATACTGTGGGTTTTTTTCAGGAAGGCAGGATTTAGTATAATAATGCAGGTCTATTAAAATCTTTAATCTGAATGTGTGGGAAAGGTGACATTCTCTATCAAAGGAGGAAATACAGCAGTTACCAAAAATGTTTTTCAAGTTCTTTCATTAAACCTCCAGAGTTTTCTTCTGGGCTTCAGCTAAACTAGTAACTAATATGTTAGGTGTGCAAGAACTTGAGTCTAATTTAGTGCTGGCAGCAATTATGGGCGGTGTGGTAGTAAAGAATTTTAACTGAGTGATGGAACAGATTGATGAAACTACATGTGTACCTGAGTACATCTGTTGAAATCTAATTTTTCCTTACTTAGATTGCAAAATTGCGTCAGCAACTGCAGAGAAGCAAACACAGCAGTCGGCATCACCGCGATAAGGAAAGGCAGTCTCCATTTCATGGTAACCATGCAGCCATTAACCACAGTCAGGTAAGGCTGAGTGATTTTTTTTTTTTTTTGGTCATATTGGGTAGCTAATGCTCCTTTACCTCCCTTAAAGGTTGTGATTTGTCTTAGAAATACCACGGACTGTCATAACTATAGGTGAATTCTATGAAATAGATCTTTCTTTTGACCTCATTGTGTGAATGGGGTCCTAGGTCTTTTTGTTACTTGGCTTTGAAACTCCCACTTTGAAATAATTTCAGGTAGTTAAATCATTCTAGACTTCATTGCTTCATTCAGCCTGTGTGAGATTTTATTTCTTTTTTCTGTCATTTATCATGCCTTGAGACTTGGAAGTAGTAATCCCTTCAAAAATTATGATGGTTAGGCCACTACATGTTCTGTGTGCAGTTTCAGTTTTATCTCAAGATTTTTAATAAGGTTGAGTTGACAGAGATGTAATATTTTTGGGTAACTGGCATAAAAAAATTAGTCTTTTGGATACACAGATCCTTTTTCAAGTGTTTTGCTTGACTAACTTTAAGAAAACCAATAACAAAGTCACTTTTTCCGAAGAAAACTCTTTTCCTCTCTCTCCTGATATCTGAATGTATATTTGATGCACATAATTTAAGTCACGAAAAGAACAAATCCCTCACAGTCATCTTGCAAGGTAATGCAATTTAAAGAAACTATGAAACTGTTATTCCTGTGAATTGAGAAAGTGCTTCAGCTGTGAAGCTTCTCTGAAAATCTGATCTTATTCCAAATTACTCCTGAAATGCTGTTAGCATTGGTCTAATAAGTCCCATAATTTGATACCAGTTAATAAAAACTGGTTTGTTTCTGTCATTCCATCCTTCTGGAAATAATTTAGGCCAGAGAGAGAAGCTGTTGTGGCATCAGCAGGTGTCCTGCTCTACAAGCACTTATTGGCTCTGATAAAGAGCGAAATGAGGATGAAATAAGAAAGAGAAGGGTGAACCATGCAATCCTGAGCAGCCCAGTTCATTCTTAACTCCTACTTTGTATGAAAAATCATTATCATCTTCTCAGCCCCTAACTTCTTCGCCCTGCTGTACACCATTTAATCAGGAGTCATGAATTTCCAGGATTTAAGTGCCCCTTGAATTCAGTTTGTTGATCATTTGAATTTTACGCCATTAGAAGTATTTAGGATTCTTTATTTTGACATAATTTAAAATTACTTCTCAAAACTCCTTAAATCTTAAGAAAGAAACTATTTCCTCCTCTTGTGTGTAGTAGAAAAACAGACTGAATGTGAAAGAGGCAGTGTATATAGAGATCCCTACATCTGTGTTACTGCAGTGTGGTGCACTGCTGATCTGGGTGACTGCTGTAGCTGGAGTCAGTACAGTCAAAAATGGTGAACAAAGCAAGACAAATGACTCAATCCCTTTCTAGGAGTTTTTGAGGAACTTAATGATAATCAACATTAAGAACATGTCATAAGCTGTTGGCTTAAAAAAAAAGAGGGCAGATCAACATCCTTGATATGTGTATTTTATCCAAATTTGTAGAACTTGGGAATATTTGAGAAATTTCAACCTAAAAGTATACTGAGAAACTTCTGGTGTAGGTCCTTTAGTACACTGGAGGATGGCATGCAATCCAGCAGCCTTTCCTGGCATTCTACACACCTGTGGGTTTCTGAATGCTGGACTTGTCACTTGAGCGTTGGTAATCTTAACAGTCTTTAATTTTGAAAATGAGCAGTGATGGTCCTACTGTGAAAATACACACTCCCCCTCCCCAGTTATGTACATAACTCTTCCCTTTTTTTGCATCATAGTTATTTTGCTTTTTGTGTGGATTTCTTTGCTTTCTGACAAATTTTAGAGTACATGAATAAAATATTACACAATGGATAACTAGTTTTTGGGCTTGTGAAACAACCTATAAAATATAAACAGAGGCAAAGCAGTTTTTCCTGGATTGTGTTACAAAACAAAACATTGTTTTTCTTGGTAAATTTTGTGCCTGCAGTGTTGAGCCACTTCTGAAGTGGGCAAGTTACAGAAGGATTCAAAAAGAGTAAGTGAAGGGTTTAGGAAACAGCCTCTAAGTGCCTTTAAGTTAAGTCAGAGCGAGAACCTATAACTGTAGGCATCAAAGGCAAAGTTCTCAGATTTTCTCCTTCCTCTTTGGGAACCACTAAACTAGAATTTCTGGCAGCAGATCAGTTCTTTCAACATTTGTGGCAAAGACTATGTGGAAGCTAGCATTTAGTGATTAGAATATGGAGATTTTTTTTTCTTTTTCATTCCTATCTTGAAGGAAACTTACGGTTGTTGACTCTAAAGAGTCATACCAAGACTTCTGAGCTCAAAGAGCTGGTTTCCTGACAAGGTGAAAAAAAGTGTTGGGGAATTGCCTCAGTAGTTCCTTCACAGAGACTGAGTAAACACTGTGTAATATTTGGAAAATTACATATTTCTTAGTATTTCTTCCCTACTAATAAAGGGTTAAACTTTGCCACAATTCTTGAATTTTACAAAAATTTTTAGTGATTCTTACCAACTAAGCCTCTAAGTGATTAGTTCTGCTTCTTTCTAATGTTTTTGTGTGAGAAAAAAATCCACACGATCGCTATAGGATAAGCTTGTTAGCTGTTCCTGTCCATCTACTCAGGATCAGGAAATAGCTGGTGTGGACCATGATCAAATCTCATCTGCTGACTACATTTTTTTGTAGAGCAGTTGAATGGGGGGTTTTGTGTGGTGTTTACAATATGCCAGAAATGTTCCATTCTGCCTCTCTCAACAGGAAGAGGGGTTGGCAGAAAAGTCATAGCCTCCTCAGGTGATCCCAGGATTCCTCTGAGAACATTTTGAATTAATTGCATGGTACTAAATATGTAACCAAGAGTCAAACACACAGAATCTGTCTTTATTCTCAATGTTAGTGTAACAGAGAAACTAAAATTGAGACCAGAGCTGAAGGCAGATGGGAGAATATTTTGGAAAAACTATTCCATTTAATCTTCACTTTCCTGGGAAGCACATGTCCTTAATGTCTTACCAGTTGCTTGATCCTAAGCAAGCACTAATATCGAGACCAACTGCATGCAGTTTGCAGTGTTTGAGGTTTGCTTTTTGGGGGGTGGCTCTTACCTTACCTAGGTAGAACATTTCATTATTAGAGTGGGATGACCATGATCTGTTCAGCCTTGATGTTAATATCTGAAGGCATCAAAAGACCTTGGATTCTACTTAGTTTTGTTGCTTGTTGAAAAAGACCATTTTTCCTGAAATGCCTGGGAATGGTTTAGATTTATCATCACTTGTATTTCATGAGTTTTTGCCATACCTGTAGTTTGAGGACTCTTAACTGCCCTGCACCAAAACACCCTGACCATTATTGCGTGAATGCTGCAGTTGTTATCCCGTGTTTGGCCCCTGGCCTTATTGTGTGTTCACAAATCAGCAGATGAGCAGTCAAAGTTTGGTAGCCTGTGTTTCAGTAGTATATCAGGGCCCAGCTCCATGAAGATGTGTGTGAAGGCAGTATTTCTAATAAAAAGTTTCTTGTTTCGAGGCTGATTGTTCTACCCACTATATTAGAGCAACTTTGAACTTGCCAAAGAGTAGCATGGTTCTAAGAATTTTTGTCGCAAGAAATTGTATATGGAGAATTCACATGTTTTGCTAATGGTGGCTGAAATCTTAAGACATACTTGCATTCTACTTTTTAACAACTCAATTTGTCCTAGAAATCTGTGTATTGAATAACTGGATGGGTAAGCGGTCTTTGTGCCTAAACTTGTGCTGATATACCTGCATTATGACTGAATATTGACCTGCATTAGTGTACTGGATTGCTGATCCAAGGCCTTGCTTGGAACAGAATTTGCAGGGTTGTTTTCCCAGACCTTTTTGTGCTCTTCTCCAATGGTTTCAGTTTTCTCTTTTTCATCTTCAGGCAAGACTTTTGAAAGTCTTTACAAGTTCGGCTATTATGAGAATGTTTAGTTTTTGTTGACATAAACATAGGGAAAAGCATTTCCTGAACAGAAGCTTTTGTGCTTACTTAAGCAAGGGGTTTTTTATAGCTAACCTAATGTTTAGGGAAAGCAAAACCAATGTCATCCTTGGCTTTTACTGCCTTAAAGATTTGTAATTGTGGCAGTAATTCTGCATCATGATCTGCACTTAAAATTGTTGTGTTTATGTTAATTTTTCTAAAGTAGGTTCTCTGCCAGAGAAACGTTGAGGATTTTGAGAATGTGCATGTGAAATCACAATGCTGTAGTGTCTGTCTATGCAGCCTTGTTACTTAGAGGAAAAATTGGGAGGGAAAACCCCCTAAAGTACAAACAAACCAATTTGAAGACCAGGCAATGCTGATCCTGCAGTCAGCTGAGGAGATACTGTCACAGCACACAAGGCTGTGGGGTCCAGGAATTTTACACGAGAAGTCTACTGTGCCTTAAGTGTTCTGCGATTCTTTGAGCTGAACTAAATGTTTGCAGGAAGTATTCCAATATCTTTGAAATAGCCCTGCTTGAGGAGAGCAGAATCTTGTAATATACTGGTGACATGACTTTTTGTAACAGGAGGGAGGAGGCTAATGGGAGACTGGGAAATCTTGAGGAGTTGTGATGTACCAAGGGAGGTTTTGTGAAACTTCGGTAACATGTTTTCTGAGAATGGAGTTTTCATGCATACTTTGAAACACGGATTTTTAAAATACTAATCTTTATTCTGGAGAAAGTTTTTACCATTTGGGTTTGGAGTTTTATTCTTTCTGTGGAAGTCGTCTTAAGTTTTGTCAACCTTTTATTCTGGTTTAATGCAATACGTTGGTCTTCATTTCTAGCACAGTGCAATCTTGCATTTGTAAAATAATTTTCTTTCTGCGTACGTCCTGTTATTCTAGGTGGCCACAGACTTCTATTAAAATACAGTTTTAATGAAGTTACAGGTGGTAAATCCAACAGTGAATGACATGACTTTGTTGTATAGCTCACTTCAGGAGAAATGTGAAAGGCTTCAAGATTACTAATATTTAAGTGTTTACTGTTAAATTTTGACTTGGAAAGCCATTTCAAGCTGGAGAACAGATTATATTGAGGGAATCTTTGAGATTGGATTATGTAGCTTTTCCTGGTAAAAAGTTGATTTGAAACAAAATGCAGGATGTCTGTCTTCATTTAAGGCATGCATTTTAACACAATCACTATGGTTTCAAGTAAATCCTTGATACTGAGGTGTAGATGTGTTCTGTTTTCAGGGTCAGTTTTGATTAGAAATAGTAACTTTGTTTTGTAAATCAATTTACATTGCTGTCTCATTGGCTCATCAGGCTCCCATCCCAAAGAGTGCTCTGGTTCCTGTGATACCTATTGCCAAATCGACAGGATCACGCTTCCGAAACAGTGTAGAAGGACTGAACCAGGAGATTGAGATTATAATTAAGGAGACTGGAGACAAAGAGGAACAGCTTGTTGTATGTATCTGCTGCCATGATTGCTCGGTATAATTATTTTGGGGTTGCTTTGACATTTCTAAGTAATAAGCTGTGTTTTGCACAGTTTTCGAACTAAATTTGTCTGGAATTAATTTTATTTCTATTCATTATTTTCTTTAATGAGGTTACCAGAAAAGGCTCTTGGAAAGCAAGAGGGAGGAAAGTTAAAGCTTGAGTCTGAGCCTTTTCCTCTAATTAGCAAGTCTTAATAAAACAGGGGGGGAGGGGGGGGAAAGATCTCTTTAGAGAGGTTTTGTAGTAAGTCCTTTTGCCCATGCTGAACTGTCCTCATCCCAGTTGAAGTATAACGTGGCCATTTTTCATGTTAATTTTATTTTAATGATTTTTAGAGGCAAATTTAGTAATAAAGTATCAGAAATACAGACCATGAAGATGATTAAGGGACTAGAACATCTTTCATATGAGGAGAGGCTGAGAGAGCTGGAAGCTCAGCCTTGAGAGGAGAAAGCTCAGGGAAATCTTATCAATGTGTATAAATATCTGATGTGCTGGAATGAAGAGGAGGGAATTGGTCTCTTCTCAGTAGTGCTCAGTGACAGGGCAAGAGGCAGTGGGCATAAAATAAAAAATATTAGACTTTTTTTAATGTGTAAGGATGTGCAGAACTGAAGTAGGTTGTCCACAGAAGCAGAAGTTGTAGATTGTCCAGAGAAAAAGACTGGACAGAGTTCTGGTCAGATTCTTATAGATGATTCTGCTTGAGCAGAGGTGTTCAACTAGATCATCTCAAAATGTCCCTTCCAACCTCAGCAATTCTTTGATCATGTGAAATCTTAAACTCTTGAACTTAGTCTCTGAAGCTGACTTACTTTCTGTTGGAGTTCTATGTAATGAATTTTTCTACCTCAGGTAGTTTTATGAAACCCAAAAACCCCCTCACTGTTACTGTGTCTAAAGAAATCGTTAACCAGACAAGAGCAGCCCTGTGACACCCTTGATTCTTAACAGCCTCAAGATATTCCAGACGGGCACCGTGCTCCACCGCCGCTGGTGCAGCGCAGTAGCAGCACTCGAAGCATCGACACCCAAACGCCTGGGGGAGCAGACAAGGGCAGTAACAACAGCAGCCGCTCCCAGTCAGTGTCTCCCACCTCCTTTCTTACCATCTGTAACGAAAGCAGTGAAGAAAGTCCATGTTCTGCAGATGATCTTCTTGGTGATTCCAGAGATAAAGGTAACTTTAAAAGTTCAACAATACTGAGCTTATAACTTGTGTTATGAGCATGACCACATAGTAAAGGAGGGAGTCTGCTCCCTACATCTGTGAAGAAATGCTCAACTGTGTTTTGATTTGTAAGTGATATGTTTTTTTAAAAATTGCTCCAAATACTGCGTGCACGCATACTAATTGGAGCTGGCTGAGGAATATGCTTCCCAAGCAAGGTTGTTGGGTTTTTTTTAATAATAATCTTCAAGCATGTTAAGGAAGATGAAGAAGCAAGAGTGTACTGTGACAGGTGTACAACAGCTGGTCCTGTTGGTTGTATTAGGTATTTTTTAATGGTCTTGGTCAAATGGGCAACTTTCCAGCATTTCATACATGCACCCATAGAAGTTTAACTGTTTAGACTTTTTTAATTACTCTTTTTAATCTGCAATCTGTTGAGATATGCTAGGAATATTTTGTTATTTAACATAAACTTCTTCTGGTTTTTATGGAATATGCCTTCTGCCCATTTCTTTTGGGTAGATGATGACAGCGCAGAACCGTAGATTTGGGTTTGCAGTTACAAACTGAAAATGTCCTGGAGTGATCAGAGATTGCAGAGGAGCCTAAAAATCATATAAGGAGAAATAGAAAGGAGGACAGGGACTGAGATAAGAGAGCTTATTTGCAAATGAAGGCTAGAAGGGAAATGAAAATGTTTCTTGTTTCATATTTTTGTAACATTGGTAATTAAGTGATGTTGAATTTGGGGAACATTTAAAGATAGCTCTTGTGGTTTTTTTTATAGTGTGACACATTTAAGTAATGAGAAACTCTGTTCTTGCAGAGAATGGCAATAATTCTCCTTTGCCAAAATACGCTACCTCACCAAAACCCAACAACAGCTACATGTTCAAGCGTGAACCTCCCGAGGGCTGTGAAAAGGTGAAAGTCTTTGAGGAAAACTTGTAAGTTAATCTTTGCTACATAAAAATTAACATCTAACAATCAGTGTTAATTATTGCTTTATGGATCTTGTGTCAGTGCAAAGTTATTAATCCAGTGGCTAAAACTGCCAACAGCCTGATCTGTTTGTGTGACTATATAGTGGCATATATGTATGTGTTTTAGTGCTGGAATTTTGTGTTAAAATATTGAGTGACTTTTTTGAAAAACCAGCATAACTCTAGAGGACTGTCTCTAACCTGGCAGGTAGTGGGAGAGGAACTCAAATCAGCTAGAAGAGATGTACTAATAAGTTGTAATGCAGGTGCATCAGCTAATGTGTGTCACAGCTTGACAGGCACATCCAGTAATCTAGATACCAAAGAATGTATTCTTTTCAGCTAAACCAATGTAGCTACAAAACTTGTAGTGACAGAGGAGTGAATATTACTACTGAGTATTTGATGCTTTGATTATTCTGAGGAAAGCCAACTTTGGTCATTTCAGAATATTTTGGGAGTGCAGTCGGCCCTCTTGCACTTCGCGCCCCCCATATAGCGGCTTCAGATCTTAGCGCCGTGATTTTTTAGTGATGAAGGAGACCCATTTTCGCCACTGCACATGTGTGACCTGCCATGGCATTGGCGGCGGTGTGGGCAGCGGCGGCACGGCCGCCTGTGCCGATCTGGCGACAGCAGCTGCTCCGTTCCGCCGCTTCCCCACCCCCCCCAGGCACAGCCGGGACTCCGCCGCTTTGCCACCCCTGCCCCAGCACAGCCACCACGGCAACTGGTGCACAGCAGCACCGTGCAGTGCCGAAACAGTGCCGGGGATCGTCTGAGGGTGTGGGGCCAATTTGCGTATTAATGAGCTGCCATTCAATGCAGAAGTAGGGCTTTGCGGAGCCCCATTAAAACCGTGGGTCCGCGATATAGGAGACCTGACTGTATTACGTTAATATTTTCAGTGGAGTTTTTATTCCATGATGTTACTTGTGTGCAGGGGTCTTAACCTATACTTAAAAACTTCATTTTTTCACACAATGAGTGTAGATTGGTTATAGTTTTCTTATGCCTATAGTACCACAAGAATACTCTAAGTATTGATTCAATTAACTAAAAATTGAGTTTGCCTGATCTCTGCAAATTGATTTTGAGAGATCTCTATGGCCTCTCCCATATCCACATGGGAAGGGTTTACAGTAACTGAAGTTACCGGTCTCTATTTCAGAGTGTGTAAACTAAGTTCCCAGCAGATTAGATAGTATTCACTTGCTCCAGGGGCATAATCTGTTGTGGTTTGACTTGCATTGGCATTTCTTTCCAAAGGTCCTTGCTGTGTAGCTGTAGGACTCCTGTAGAATGAAATGGGCTTCTCCAGAAGTTTTTCCCTAGCTGTGGCACTTCTTAGACACTGCAGTCTCATGAAAAAATCTGTTTGGATCTGTTACTTGTATTCTACTTGTATCTTGAATACATTAATATAACTACTTAAAGCTCAGCCATTGTTTAACGTAATTTCTATGTGAAAATCCTATACAGGATTTTCATTTGGGGAAAAAAATTTATAAGTCGAGTTGGATGTTCTGGACACTTGAGAGAATCAGCTAACATGGAAATGTACTCTATTTCATGGAGAGACTCCGCTCTGAAAAGTAATTATCACCTACAAGAATGTACTGGAGATTGGCTGCTTGGCCTAGTAGAACAAAGACAGAAATGCATAAGTCTATCTTAGAAACCCATGGAAGGGAGGGAGAGGCTGTAGGATGAAGGACAACACTGGCAGCAAGAAAAAAATCAGTATAAATTTCCAGTGGCTAATTTCTAACAGTAAAGAGAGGCTTTAAGGCAGATTCCCATAGTTCTGTCTTAAAGTAGAATTTGGCTTGCTTAAGTAGATCTACATTGCAGCTAGAAATGAACACAGTAGGCATTCCTGTGCTATCCACAATTTCCCTTTCAGCTCTGTTTCTCATAAAGTATGTCTTTGATTTGGTTGAGTTCTATGCTGAGATGACAAAACTGCAAGTCAGGATCTAAATATGTGTTCCATGCTTCCTTCCCAGGTTAGAGGTACTTGACCATGAATGCCATTTTGGGAATGTACTATATTTTACTCTGTGCGTTGAGGTTTTAAGTAAGATGAGGGTCATCTTTTGCAGAGTCAGGCCACACTCATGTGAACATGTGAAGGAGACAAAAGTCCAGAAAAGAGACTCTGATCGTGAACTGCTTTAAGATATGTAATATTAGGAACATTGCTATGCCAGCTCTTTTTCATGAGACTTTCTGTGTAAATAATGTCTGTAGGTGGGGAAGAACTAGTTGGGTTGGGAAAGTTTCTGGAGAATGTGATCAGGAATACTTTCTCATATATTGGAAATGCTAAAACATGGGTGGGGTTTGTGATCTGCAACATGAAGGTGATGTCCTTCTCGGGTTTGGAGACAGCCTGCCCAAAGATCATGCTGTTTACCTAACAGCACATGTAAACAAACAGTTTAAACTATCTTAGCATTTGTTGTGTGGTATGAGTGTCATTCAGGAATTACTGAGTAGCTGAAGTACCCGAAGTTGAAACCTCTGTTTCTGGTGATGTGTTCAGCAATACATCCCTGCCATTGGCAGAATTTGATTGTTCCATAAAACTATTGTGTGTATTTTATTTCTAGGCCAAAGCCATTGCATGAAATTCCAGCCTTCTATTGCCCTGACAAGAACAAAGTGAATTTCATTCCGAAAAGTGGCTCTGCTTTCTGTCTTGTCAGCATCCTCAAGCCGCTTCTTCCCACACAGGAACTCACACTTAAGGGCACTACACACAGCCTGACTGTCTCCTCCAGTATGACGCCTGGTTTGTTACAGCCCATTTCTGTGGCTTCCTTGACTACAAACACAGATCAAGACAGGATCTCTCGTGGGACAAGTACAGTAATACCGCAGACCTCTCTGCTCCAGCCATCAGGATGTATTGAGGAAGCTGAAGAATAGGTTTAGATTGTCTTGGCATTTTTCTGGGCAACTACTGGGAAAAAAATGGAACCAGTTGACTGAACCTTTCTGATCATACTATTTGCATTGTTTTAGTAATTTATAGCACTGCCATAATTGAACTCTTTGTATAATGGACAGTTTGGTAGCACATTGAGAAGTTCAGGAGGATGCAGCAGCTGATACGCTGTTGCACTTTCTTCTTATGAAGACTATGGTTCTGTTTCTCTCCTGCTTTTTTAAACACTGGTGAAAACAAAGACTGTCATAATCCTTTGCCACTTAAAGGACCAGTTGTTGTGATGCTGTGTGTCCTTTGACTTTTTTTCCCATTAAAATAAAAATCTCAATACCAACCAGCTGAGATCCCATTTACCATTGTAATCTGCATAGGGAGGGGCAATCAGATGGTTTTGCAAGATGTCTTTTGTATGAAAATGTGTATTTTGTAACAGAAATTTCCCTTCTCTGGTTCGTAACAGATGGTGTTTCCTCATGATGATTCCCCCCCCGACACACCCTTTTTTTTTTTTTTCTTTTGTAGGGAAGGTTCTTTTGTACTTGACTGGTTTACAGCTGATGGGACCAAAGGATTGCTGAAGTCCTTCAGCAATCTCACATTATGTGATCTTGCTGAGCAGCCTCAGCCCTAAACAAAACAAGTTAATATGTCTGAAACTTTTAAAACAGAAGAGTATGCAAAAAACTGTGTTAGTATATAGTGTACATTTTTTTGATACTGAAAACTTGTGCTTCTGGTAAGTCACATTCTTAAAACTCCTTCCTTCACAGAATTCCTGCTAGTGTTGGTTTATTGGCTGGAAAATTGCATTTTAAAGCACTTGCCCCAGTGTTGTTCTACTTGTTTATAGGATTTTTGTGCAGAGGTAGGGGAAAAAACATTGTCCTCCAGCTTGGTGTTCTTTCTTCCAGAAAATACTTGGCTCTTACAGGCTTGCTTGGCTGCTTATGAAGTTAGTCAGCCTGAATCATGAATCACTCTTGGTACAAATTTGCTCTGATGTGAGTCATCACTGTATTATAGATCCTGGCCACGTAATTCTGAAATACCTGTGCATGGTTTCCTCCCTTTTGTCCTAGTGGTGTTCGTGTCTGTTGAAGGTGATGGTTTGTCAGGCATGATATCTGTTATGCACAAGTTTACAGCAGCAGATACATTCTCCCTTTTTGACTAGCAGCTTAGGCTGGCATGTAAAACAGAGGATTTTTTTTTTACTTAGTCTGTCCTGATAATGCAGCAGTTGACAATTCCTTTGAAATTACAATGAAAGATGAAGATGAGAGGAAAGGCAATAGCAAACAGAAACTGTTCGGGAACTTCAGTGAGGTTTCTCATGTGTTCCTGGAGTTCATTACTTGGGTTTGAGTAAATACAATATAGATATGCAAAAAGCTGAATATACCAGTGTCATATCAACTACAAAACAAGTTGGCCTTGAACCTCTTATACAGAGTAAGATTCAGTAATTTCCAAGTGTCCCAGTGGGCAGTCTTTGGGTCTGAATATTGGTCTGTTACACACGAGCAGTTCTCATATCCATAGCTTCCACAAATCACTTGCATACTCAGGTCTCTTCATCATGACAACTATTTAAAGATGATACTGCAAATGTAACAGTTTTGTTCAGTGCTTAATATGGTAAATTTGCTTGCAAACATTTTGCACACAAGAAAAGAAACCCTGCATACGTGTGCAGATAATAATCATAGTTTCGATGCACATTTGCTATTCCTTTAAATCCTCCATGAGTAACTATGATAGCAATGCACCTTACTCAGCAAGTAAGTGTAAATCATACTAGAATGTGAAAGTCCTGTGTTTATAATACAATGAATCAATTTTTAAAATATTATGCAAAAAATCAGTAAATGAAAAAGGTACCAGAAGGTATTAAAATATTACACCTGTTACATTTGGAAACAAACAGAATTTAGTTTACTATGTATCTTCCTCAGAAAATAGATAGGATTGTTTTGAAGTAACAGTTCCGATTTGCACTGGCATTGTCAGTTATCTGAAGTTGTTGAGGAACAGTGTTTTAAAATAAGCAGCTTTGTGCATCCAATTTGTGTAATTTTGCCAGTTGATAATTCTTTTCTAGGATTTGTGGATGTTAGTGTCTTTTGAAACACTACAGTGGGATTTGAAGTTTTAAGATTTACTGCTTTCGATAGGTTTGTTTAAACCTGCTATGACTGAATCCAGATCATATTCAGGTGAAGGAAGTGCTTGTAAATCTGCATTTCTGAAACAGTAGCATGTAAAGAACTTCTCCATTATTGCCAAACTGTCCAGTGCTTTATTAGGAGATCTTAACTGAATGGTTAAGAACCAAAGGGCTAAAGTAAAAAAATAGCCTTTATACAGCCTTGACACTTAACTGACTTCACCACAACTGCATTCTGCTGTTTGTTTTCATCCCAGAGTGACTCTCCCCAGTAGCAGTGGGCTTTCTTACCATAGGACTTCATTTTGCACCTGTTGTTGTAGTACTTGGAGTATCTCTTTGGTAGTTTACCTTGTATGTTATCGGGCAATGTACTGTACGAATTAGTGAGCTGCTCTGATAAAAACCAAATGTAAATATGTGAAGGTTTTGCTTTTTGTAAAAATTAAAAAACAACAAAAAAACAACTGCATTCAGGACAACATTCAGACTTTTTTATATGTAGGACAACTCTACTATTGTTGCGGCAGCTGGACTTTGAATCCACACTGAAGACTCAGAATTAAGAAAATATGACAGCTCTTGATCTGAGCCCAGCTTGGGTATGTGTGCAGACAAAAGTTAGCCTTAAACTTTTTATGTGCTGTCTTGTGCCATAAGATAGCTGTTAGATTTCCAAATAGCTTCAAGAGTGCATGGAGCTTTTTAAGGACTCGTTTATGTATAGGGTGAGATATCCAGTTTGGGGGGAACTGACTTGTGCATTGTTGAAGCACAGTTTTACTGAAAGAGTTCAAATTCTTTTGGCATACTTAAAATCTGAAGTATGCACAGACCTGGTCAGTTCCTTGATTGCCTACATTTTAGCTTAAGAAGAAGTAAAGGTCTGGTTTTATGCACAACTTGGCACACTTGATGTTCTTGTTTTCCTGCCATTTTACACTTCTAGCCACACTTAAAGGCTGGTGGCTGTGTTCAGTAACACTGATAGTTGATTTTGAGATGTACTAAATGATGTTACTCCAGTTGTAAATTCTACTTAAGTCACAAGGAAGGAGTTCATTACAATGAAGTCTGTGGTGACAGTGACAGCTATGATTATTGGAATCCTTTTATCAAAACTCAAGGCATGAGGGAATAGGACTTCTTTGTTAAAGTTTGATCTCCTCCAGTTGTTCTTTACTTGCTTAGTGCCATGATTCTGTAGCATTTAAGTTCTTGGAAAAGTAACAGATAATGCTTGAGTACGTGCAGCTTGGAAAGAAATTCTTGATTTGAGGTACATATCCCAAGTGAGGAAAAAAGGGAATGAAGATTAAATATTACACACTGTGGAAGTAAATTATTGTGTTTGACTTACGTAAAGCAATAGCAACTCTTAAAAATTATGTTTAGTCTCAGGGCTATTTTTTGATTTGTTCAAAAATACAATTTCCTGGAATTCAGAGTCTGAGACTGTTGGAAAACACTGAAGCTGAGCCTTTTGGGAAGAAGAAAACAAAGTCATATCCATTAACCTTTCTTCTGCCTCAGGCCTAACTTCTTACTGCTCATTGAGTTTAATGGAATGCAGTGATACAGCAATCATTCCCTACTGAAGTATTATCTGTTCTCTTCCTGCCATCTCTGAAATGCTAACTGGTGTCTTCCCAGTAACTCAGTGCCAGTGATGTCCGTATTTCCTTGCTGAATTTTCTTGCTGAATACTGACAGCTTATCCATGATGCTAGGGGGTGAAGGAGGATGCACAGGGATTCACCAGAAACTTTCAGTTGCAAAGATCATTTCTGCAGGGTGGCTTCTTGGATATCTTGATTTCCATTTGACTCACTGTGTGCACACAGACACGCAGTCTGCATGGGGCTGCTGCTTTTGTCTGTATGGTTTGAGGCAGGGCTGGTATTTATGAGAACCTTGTATTATTTTGTCCTATGTACAGACTTGCAGTCCCATTCCCTTCCAGAACTCATACATGCTTGCACAAATCTCCAAAGCAAACTTGTGTGTTGCTCTTGCTTGTTTTCATGAGATTAATGTAACCTGTAAAAACGACATAAAGCACCCAAACATTTGAGACTATCAGGACTGTGCTTTTTCAGTATAATTCCATAGTTTAAGTGTGTGCTCTTCATCAAATGTCATAGATGAAAGATGTCTTTCTGGCTTTTGTACTAAAACAAAAATGTTTGCTCTTAGAAAAAGCCACGGAGGGTATGCCTTTCCTAGCCTTGGGAGCTGAAAAGTACTGGGAAATAGTTGGTTTTATTGTAATCGAAGAGTTCTTATGGAATTATTTTTCTAAATACGTGCCTACAGGGAAACAAAATGACCACTCATTGCAAGATGTACCTGTGTATTTTCTTGATGTGAGTTTGTGAGTGTTCAGCAACTCTGAAAATCAGTTCTGCTCTTAGCATTTTGTTTATACAAAGAATGACCCAGAGTTATTGTTTTGAAACTCTTGCTTTGCACATCAAGTCAAGTGGGGAGAGAGCGTTAACTATCCACCAGTGTTTTGTGAAATGCTGGTCCTGTACCCTGACTGAACCACAACAGTCTCTTTCTGATTGCTCCAAATGTAGATGGAGTCCTGTGCTGCTTGCTTGATTTCATTGCATGTCATCAGGAAATACTGGAGGTATGGTCTTTGTTTAATAATTCTTCACTGGGATTTGTATTTGACTACAAAGACTTCTGTAGTGTTGACAGGTCTGTCTGAATAACAGAAGAAGATTTGGCCTGATAACACTGCAAGTTAACATTTCGTATACAAGCTTATTTTGAAACAACTCTTCTTGGAAAATCTAGTGAGCTAAAAAAAAAACAACAAAACTCCCCTTCTGAATACATTGTCCATACTGGTTGTCAATGTGCTGGTAGTTAAGAACATAGCTTGGCTTCATTCTAAATTATTTCATTTACTGAAATGTGCCATTTTTGAGGGTAGCAGTCAAGGGATGTTTAAAACTGCCTTTAGATTTGCCTTTGTATGAAAATTGGCTGATGTGTTTTCCTCTGTTACACTGTAATAACTTGTGGAGGTGTTCTTGCATATGTTATACTGATAGGTTACTTGTTGCATGTAAAGAGGTTTCTGTAAGCAAGAGGAATTCCAGGGATGTTCTGCAAAAAAGGACCTATTCTAAGGTGATGTACACTGTTGTAAAACTGGAGCAGCTCAACTAATTTCAGTGGAATTCTTAATTTACACTAGTCTTTTTGCTATGTGTAGTTATGCCAGTACAATTTTGCACAATGTTATTTGAGTATTGCGTTCTGACTTGTGAACTGTTTCTACTGAAAACAGTGACAATTTTACAAACTGCAATAGCGGAATGTTTTTTGCCTTTTTTTTTTTTTCCTAAAATAAAAAGTTGTCACTTCAGCTGTGGACTAATCTTGGGTTTATTTTTAGTAGTGAGGGGTTTCTGTGTTCTGGCAGCCTGAAGATTTGCCTGAGCATTTACCCTGAGGGTCATTTGTGTTTACTTCAAATAAAATAAGTGCACTTAACCCTTTGGGAGGGAATTCATCAGGGTGGAAATCCTTGTTTACTCTGTGCCCTTATTCCTCCAGTGCATCCTCAGAACAGTCCTGGATACTCTGCCTTTCCCTGTCTTCATCTGCAGTAGGTTTGGTCAGTTTCTGAGCACTCTGCAATTCCATTATTAGGGGAAGACAACACAAGCCCTGGGTTTTGGGAACATAGGGATTCGGCGTGTGTTCGCCTGGGAGTGAAGGTATGAGAACAGGAGTGAGGAAAAAGCCCTGGATTCCTGCTGGTAGGTTCGCACTGCTGTTCAGGAGAATGAAGCTGTTGGAGCCTGCCTGGGAAGGCGTTATGCTGGTTGTTGAAGTAGTCTCATGTTCTGCATGTTTCTGTTCACTCAAAACAAGAGTCTTTCTTCGTGAGCAGAATTTGGAGCCAGAACTCCTTTAACCTAGAAGTGAACTTCAGAAATCATGGGGGTTTGGGGTTTTTTGCTAGCTCTTATATTCAATTTAAGTCTAGTTTGTCCAAAAGGCTTGGAGCAATTTCCCTTCAGGAACATCATTGTCAATTATGTTTTATTCCAGAATGTCCCAGAACCTTGAGAAATTGATGGATTACTAGAGTGTACCCCTCAAAGCAGGGTGGAAAAGCTTTCCATCAGTGTAAAAGCTTGGGCCAATAAATACGACAACAGTATCAAGTTCCCAGTAATGTAATTTCACAGCCAGATTCCATGGATCAATTTGTGCCTAACTTGGAAACCACTTGGTGGAAATGTAAAAGAGGAGTTCACAGCTGTTGAAGTCTGGACGAGAATACAAAGGGCTTTCCTGTGTTTGATGCTTTCTCGTGTTTTATTCTTTTTCACCTGTTCATTTGTCTGTGGATGTTTGTCTGTCTCCCTCCAGGCGGGCAGGACCTGATTCTTTCATTAAATAGGCTATGACCACATTGTCCATCCAACTATTTCTCCACCACTGATTACAAATCTAGTATTTCATGCATGTAAGGATTTACATGTTTTACTGCAAGTATATCTGGTGTTGAAAATATCTTCACATCTTGTATTACCTATAGGTAGACTGCCAGATACATTAAGAAGCTGATGAAGATAATCTATGAAGACAAAGAACTGAAGGAGTAACTGGGGTAAGCAATGACAATCTTCCAATTCTTGATTCACTGTTTTCATTAGTTGAGGAACAAAACTCTTCATAAATAGCTGCTCATTTTGTTTCTTCAGATTATGAGATAGATTACCAGGCAGGAGACTGGCCAGGAGGATCTCGGGTATCTCAGTTTTTTCTTGTAGTTAGATCTGACTACATAGCAAATTAGTATAGAAGTTGTAAGCCAAGGCTTCTTGTCATAATTCCTTGTTGTCTTCTTGCCTTCTCTTGGCTCTCCACTCAGCATTTGGAAATGGTATAAAATGGTCATCCAACCCAGACTTTGGAATTTTTCAAATGCTACTGTCTCAAACAGTAATACAGCATTTACAGAAGCACTGTTAAGTTGTCAGGCGTGTACTGACTAAGCGTTGATTTACGTTTATAATATGATGGAGGAGAAAATTCAGGTGAAGTTCTCCCACACTTGAAATGGGCTGGATTTGTCACCACTGCATGTACCCTTTTTTCAAGTCTCACTCCTGCCAAACAAGCCTTATTTGCCTCTTCCTGCACTCCATATTTACAGAACCATTTCACATAACCCAGGCCTTGGCCCTGTAACTGATGCTTGTATTCGTGTAGGAACATGTCTGCGATGAACAGCAATTTCATATTGTGGTGACATTGCTTATAGTAAAGAAAAAATTCAGTAGTAGATTAAAACCTAATTCCTGCAAGTGAAGCAGAACGCTGCTCATTAATTCCTGCACTTATAAGCATGGGTGTGTAACTGCTGTCATTAAGTTGTTGGTTAAGAAACTGCACAGTTTGTTGTGGATGCCTTTTCCAACTACAGATGTGAAGTTCAGCACTGTAAACAGTAATTTCACTGTTGATGGAAATGACTGTTGGGAGGTTTCTCTGTTTCCTAGCAGCAAGTGTCCACTGCAAGTCTGTGAACAGGGAGCACTGCCAGAATTCATCTGGCTATGTGTGTCAGGCAGGCAGAAGGTGAGAATCTGTTCTGTTTGCACTTCGTCTTTCCAAGTCTCTGGAGCTAATTACAAGTTAGAGCAGAACTTGACCTACAACATCTTGTACTGGACAAATTAATAAGAAGGCTGCATCCTGCTCTAGCCCCAATGTTTAGTGTGGCTTTTGCAAGATTTTAATTGTCTTCTGCATATGGAATTCATGGAAGCACTGCTCAACTGCAAGACCTTGAGGTGCTGTGTAGAGTAGATGAAGGCCTTCAGTAGAATTTGGTTTACAGTTTGCTGTTTTGCAAAATTACCTGTATTTGCTACCTTGGACAGTTAGCATCAGCTGGGAGACCACAGACCAGGCTGAGCAGTCAGATAATCATGAATTACTTCTCTTTTCAGATAAAGTTTTTGTTTCCATTTGCTGTTTAACTAGAACAGTTTAGTCTAGGGCCTTGTTTTGTTTGAGGTTTTTTTTTAAACATTCTCACCCTTTTGTAAATTGTACATATTTAATCCTTGTTAAGAGGTGGTTCAACAGCATGTTCCTGCAGTTTCTATGGAACAATTCCCTTTTTTCACACAGAAAATTATCTTTTCATAATCACATTTGATTCAAGTTGCGAGGCATGTCTTCAGCCCATAAAGCTCACCTGGAGGAGTCTGGAGTCTTTTTGCTAAGTTCCGACAAATTTATAAGAATAAAGCTGCAAGGGGCTGTCCTCCTCCAGGAGTAGGATGGATAGCAGCATTGTGTGTGGCAGCTACCATCCCAAGTCACCAAGATCTATCCCGACAGTAAGCCAAATACCTGGAAAGAGGCAGGTCACTCAGTTCAAAAGTCGCAGTATGAGTTGATTCTGGTCTTAAGCTGCTATCTCTGAACAGCATCAAATGCTGCTATTCAAAAACCGTAGTTTCACAAATGTGTCCTCAGTTGTGTTGCTTGTTTAGAGCTGTGTTGCCTCCCTGTCCTTTTTTTTCATAGCACCTTCAACAGTGCCACAATTTTCTGCCTAGAGCCACTACCCCAGTCAAAATAACTTCAGAAACACACTGCTGTGCAGTCAGAAATGCAAGGGCAGCTCAAGTCTGCATAAACCAAGAAAATTGTTCAAATTGTGTCCTACAGTGTCATTGTTCATGGCCTAGGGCTTACTGGAACCCACAGGGGGTTGGTTTTGCTTTAGATGCTGCAAGAAGTCAATTGCAATTTGAGGCAGAGATTGGTCAATCTCTTCACATAGTCAAATTCATAAAAGAGCTGCAACCTGGCCTAATCTGGGTGGGTGCTTCGTGTGTCTTTAGCAATAAGTATCAAAACTTCAACCATGAGATTCCCAAATGTCCTTATCTTTGGCATACTGGATCTGTGTTTCTAATTGCAGTAAAACCAGTGCAGAACCTTTGCTCAGTCTCACCTTTGTTTCCAGGAAAGGTCCTGTGGAATCACAGATAGCCAGCAGAACAATTCTAAAGCTTTCAAAGTGCCCAGAGAGGTTGTGGATGCCCCATCCCGGGCAGTGATTGCCTTTGGGCAACCTGGTCTAGTGAAATATGCCCCTGCCCATGGCGGAGGGGTTTTAACTAAATGATCTTTAAGGTCCATTCCAACCCAAACCATTACACAATTCTATGAAAAATGAAAATTCATGGCTTCCTCAGGGTTGGGAAATGACACCATCCTCATATCCACTTTTATGTCCCAAATACAGTTTTGCTGTCTCAGAGGTGTTAGTTGCAAGCATGTGATTTCCTTGAAGATAAAACAAAAAGAATCCTTTGTATGCCCTGGAGTATTTTCCTGGAACTAGTACTTGCCTGGTAACCCCAGGGATTTTATTTTTAGAGTACAACAGGATAAAAAATAATTAGCTAGATCTAGTTCCCTTCTCCCTTTTTTCTCTCTGTGATGCATCAGAAATCAAATCTTATCTGCATTGAACCATACCAGCTTAAAAGGCTTTCAAAGAACTCAAAAATGTCCCAAACCCAAGGTGCTAGAGACTGATTTTCTCTTGTAATTCATGGTAGGGTACTTTAACGCTGTTAATGTTTAATGCTGTCCTTGGAAATTAGATGTCCATCATCATGCCAGATGATGGTGTGTCTTTGGAGCATGTGTAATGATAAAATGAAATTAGTCAGTTTTGATGACCACTCTAGTAAAATACTGTAAATATTTACCTGTAAGATAACTGTTTAAACACCAAGCAGTTCCTCTGCTAAATATCCATTGTCGTCTGGATTTGAAAGGCCGTCCAGATCTGCAAAAAAAAGGAACCATATTTGACACAATTTTGATCATATTCTGAACAACTCGGAAAAAAAAGGGTTTTCTTAAATCCAGTAAGACCTTTTAAATTAATAAAATACTTAAATTGACCTTATGGCATTTCTGTAGGCAAACAAATAGTAATTGAAGTATTTTCTTGCCTCAACAAACTAGAAATGCTTGCCTAACTTGAATTGACTGGTACATGCAATGAAGTGGGATATTGAGTTCCTTCAGAAGGGCAACTTGGACTATGTTAGAGATCAGTTAGAACTGGGGACTTCATGAAACAGAAACTGTTGGTGTTTTGTACAAAAAATATTTCATAATCCTATATAGAACACAATCTGCTCAAACCTTTTCTCCATCCATCAGCATAAGTTCCATTACGTGAGACTGAGTCCAGCCAGTGTCAAATACTGTGTGATAAGAACGTTTGTTACTCTTTTTCCTTCTTGTACTGGCACGTTTTCTGGCACTAGTGGGACTTTGTAGTATGCAAAGTACAGAGCAAATGCTCTCCCTGTGCCAAGAGTGTAGTGCTCCTGTCTAACATTGTAGTGCAGTGCTTTCCCTTGGAAGTGCAAAATGTGGTTGACCTCTGAAAGAGAGAAAAAGGAATTTGTGGTAGACTCAAATATAGTGAGTGCCTAAAAAGATAGCAGGACTAGAGAGCACATGTTGATCTATTTTTCCACTGGAAATTCAGATGTTGTTATCACTTTTGCTAGTAACTTTTTGGGAAGTAATGAATTTGGTGTCAACTCCAAGCTTAAGATGCTGTAAAACATGAGCTATTAGACTGAGTACAAGACACAGGCTACACTGTGGTGACTCACTCTAAATTAGCACTTAGTCCAGTCATTTGGATTTTTTCTTTCTTTTGAGCAACTTAAGGAAATAATGCTGCATAGATATTATTGACTGCATCAGTTATTATCCTTTTCTGATTTTAGCATAGGGCTGAACACTACATATTTCACATTTTAAGACAGGCTCTACAAGACCTCTGAGTACTGTAAGAAGCAGAGGTGGTGTTTCTTATTTTTGCTTTTGGCTGAAGTACTGATACAGATTCAAGGAACACCAGATCTGTACTGGTTGCATGCAAGACAATGGCACCTACTTTTTACAATGAATTTTTTTTAGTGGTTTTACTGGAAAGTTGATAAACATTCAGTTTAACCTACTCAGTCCAAGCCTAGTTTTGACTCTTATTTTTTTCTGTCTAGAAAAAGCAATATTACTAGAATATATTCAGAACTGACTATTTGTATTCTTTCAATTTTCTAGTTGCCAAAACATAACAGTATATTACTTCTCTTCCTTCAGTTTTCTAGTTGTCTTCTCTCCTGCAAAACTCTAGCAATGTGTAAAGTAGGACAGTGGGATGTAATGTCTTTACGTGTAGATTTATTCAGATAACTGTATCATAACCTACTTTCAGGAAGAAAAATTAATTTCTGTATGTAATGAAGTTTTCATTTGGTTGCTGTGAGATTTCAATCGGCATTTCTTAAATGAGTGCATGTTCTCATTTGAAAGTCCAGGGACTTCAGAAATGTTTTCATGCCTTAGAGTAACTGATTCTGCGAGTGACATAGAACAAGTTTGTTGGCCGCTATACAGAGGGCAGAGCCAAGTTTTTCCTCTCTGTAGCTGTATTGGAACTTTTAAAGCCATAGTTGGTTTGCTCCGTCCTGACATTGGGTGTGGCTGATGCCTTAATTAGCCATCTTTTCCTCTCTTTTGCAGAAGATGGTCGTGCATGTGCCTGTGACCGGAAAGCATTTGAAATGTGTCGGTACAGAGCTGCTGGTTGGAAGGGATACACAAAGATCATCAAGTCCAACTCCTGACCCTGCACAGGATCATCCCCAACCACTTCCCTGGGTCCCTGAGAGTATCATCCACTTACTGAACTCTGTCAGCCTTGGTGCTGTGACCACTTCCCTGGGGAGCCTGTTCCAGCGCCCAACAACCCTCTGGATGAGGAACCTTTCTCATATCCAACCTAAACCTCCCCTGGCCCAACTTCAGGCCATTCCCTCAGGTCCTGTCACTGGTCACCACAGAGAAGAGATCAGTGCCTGTCCCTCCTCCTCCCCTCACGAGGAAGCTGTAACTGCAGTGAGGTCTCCCCTCAGTCTCCTCAAGGCTGAAGGAGCCAAATGACCAGGAACTAATGATCCCTCTGCAGGCACTTTTAGTTGCTGTCCACATTAACCTTGGGGTATCTATTTGGGTTGTTCTCATTGAAAAGCTGCTCTTATCCACTCTTATCCTCACTTTTTAAGAATAATAGCAGAGTGAAAAAGTTATTTTGAGAACAGGTGTTATAGGAGAGGGCTTTTTAAAATAATTTTCTGAGCTTAAATCTGAGAATCGTCGAACTTGCTTATCTGCACATCAGTTCTTCATTGAACTTCTGTCTTCTGAACTTCTGGATTAACTACTGAAACAAAAGTAGGCCTGAGATTTTCAGCACTTTTTCAGTTTTTTCAGTGCTGCCAGAAGGACTGAAAATTAAAGCCAGGAGGTCAGAAGAAATTCCCCAAAAATGTGTATGCATTGGGTGTGTCAGCTCAATCATTATTTGTTAAAAAAATAATTATATGAAAGTTAGAAGACAAAGTATTTGGAGTAGTATTGTTTAAAGGTTACATCATTCTTGCAAAAATTGGGTGTTTTGTTTCAGAAAGTTCCTTTAAAAAGGATAGCGAGAGATTTGACTTTGAGTCTCCATTGTTTGTAATATCCTCTTTCAGCATGAAAATATTTTCCGTTCCCATCAGTTTTGTCATTTTTTTTTTATTTGGCAAACATGAATATTTTTCCTGAACTTTGAGTAGAAATAAAAATCGTTATTTTTGTTGGCTTGCAGACGTTGTAGCTTCCCCTCCAGTAAGACTGTCAGATTTATTTTTAGAGTTGTTGTACCAATACATAGCTTATACAGTGTTTTAGTGAAAGCAGCTTAGAGAAGCCTAAAGTAAAGGTTTCGTTTAGGCCTTGCCTGCAAGATTTGAGAGTGAGCTGTATGTAGTAGAGAATATGTTTCTTTGTATCTGTGAATATGCAGTAAATTTTACTCCATGGTTACACAGCTATCTGCTTAGTGCTCTTGGCTGTCTCCATCTCCCTCTAATCCAGCTCCAAAGGGACTACTTCTGACATTCCAAACTGCTGAGCAGCTTTCCGACAGCTGCTATTGAAATCTGAACAAAAACAAAACTGTTTTCTTTGCCTTCCTCCCAAATGGGGATCAGGTGAAAATGGAGCCAGTTTCTTGCGCGTGCCAGCTCTGCCCCACTGCATCATCGCTGGGGTAGGGGTGGTCACCTCTGATACGCAGCTGTCCCCTCAAAAGACAAAGACTGAGAGTTGGAGTTGCACTTGGAGAGAGGACAAACAAGTCAGGGTTTGCAGCTCTGTGTACAGAGAGAACTGCCTGGCATTTGGGGTGAGCTGGCCCAAGACACACAGCAATCGTTCTATAGCATATTAGTGTGGTTCTAGACCTTAAACTGTAGTATTCAGGCTTATAGAAAAATTATTTTAGGTGCTTTTCAAGTGTTAAATAACTTCAGTTTTAACTTTCCTGTTCCTTGTAATTCAGTTAGCCAGGTAAAAGATTAGGCATTCTGTAATATATGTGTTTTCAAAAAAAATTTAGAGAAAGTACAAGATAATAAAGCTCCTTCTTCTTTGTCCAAGTGAGTATTTCCATCCACGTGGTCTGCATTTTAATAGATACAGCAGTTTGGGCACACCTTCTGCAAAGATCACTTGAGTGTATCTTCTCTGTGCTCTGCCTGCTTCAGCAGCTTGATCTGCTGTAGCCTGAAAGACTTTTGTAGTATAGAGGGCCTGGTGCTGGTGCTGTCTCCTCTCTGCCTCGTTAGTGTGAAACAGCTTGTTCCACCAGAGAGCTGTCTGCATCAAAATCTGTGAGGCTGACCTGTGTGAACATGCATCCGAGCACACAGGGTACCATTTCTTTCTCTGCTAACCTGCCATACTATATGAGGATGAAATTCACTCTTGAAAGCAAGTTCCTTGCTGCGGAGGGGCTTGGGCCCAGACACAAGGCAACTAAGAAGGTTCAGGTAGTTCATGATGCATGTGAAAGGCACAACTTGACACAGCTGGGTGTGTTTCTGGTGTGGCTTTGTCTGTTAAGGTGAGTGTGTTTAATTTCTTTCACAAAACTTGACATAAAATCTCAGCAAAGTGCTGTGGATTCGTGTGTCCTACCTATTCCAGTTTGTTGTTACAAAATTTTGTTTAATGAGGTTAACCTGACCAGAGTAAGAACAAACAGTGCTTGTGACACAGGTTACGTTGAAACCTTGGTGATGTACAGACAAGGAGTTACCTGTATCTCCTTCATGCTGTTTTTGTGCTGGGCCAACTCCAACTGCTTTGGTGGACATAACTCAACTTTATGCTGATGTCAAGGAAGGATAAGTGCTATGAATGTATGTATCTCTTTTTTTAATTCAGTAGTTATAAAGTAATGAACGTATCATTTACACAAATAACATAATACTGAGCATTGATATTTAAAACAGTTTTAATGTGAAATAAGATAACTGCACTACTATAACTAGGGTGAAAAAGAAATAAAAGACTTCAAGTTGAAGTAGAAGATTAGCAGCTAGTCTTTTTTTTAGTTGTGGAGTTTTTTTCAAAAATTCTGGGAAACAGCTCTTTCCTTTCTAAAAAAACATGTATGGAATGTTTATGATTCTGGAGGGCAGATTATTTTTTGTGCTTGGTGCTTACTGATATTTCTGGAAATGTCATCTTTCTTCTCTCCATGTTCTTCAGTGGAGTTGTTTAAGGGAGACTTCTGTAATGGCTAGGAAAAAACCTTTCTTAAGAAAGAGAGAACACATTGACCTATTGTTCTCTCTCTCCAATTTATTGATTCTTCCAGTGAAAGATGTCTAATGATAATGTTCTCTCAAGTATCTACTTGTCAAAGTAGTTTCAATAATGTGCTTAGAAACTATTATGGAAATTCTGGTTGTACTTCATAACACTGGGATGTTGATATTTCCTCAGGAAGATGATGATTTGCCAAAATTTTGGTCACACTTAACAAGAAGATCCCATTTCTAAGTTACAATGCTACATGTACTGATTTCATCAGATTTCTTTATTCTATAAAAATATTTTTATAGATGGAATTTTAATATACAATATGACCAAAGAGATTTAAAAGATTAAAAAGTGAGGGATAAGGAGAATAAATGTTTCATACTTCAGTATAGTTTGGCAAATGGCCATGGGGGAATAACCTTGAATGTACTGATTTGCGTTTCAGCTGTTTAGTTTAAATGACCATTTTCCTTTTCTGAAACTCTGCATCTGTAAGAAAGCCATTGTCTTTGTATGAAAGAAATTTACCTCCTTGCAACAGAATTGGAGACCACAGACTCTTCAAGGACTTTGTATGTGAGCTGAGCTATTTTGCAGAATCACAGAAAGGTTACTAAGGGAGGCAAAGAATTCACTGAACAAATTTAAAGCTGGCTGGTATTTGCATTGTTGTTTAACTGTCTGGTTCTACAGTATGTGGATCTCAAACAATTCTTGTCCTATTTGATTAACTTTAATTAAAAAAAGGATATAAGATATCTCAAGCTTGGAAAACACAATCCAATCTTACAGTCACTTCTTCGTAAAGCTTCACGGATTCTAAAATGGGAGAACTCCCTACTGAGCATGCACTTCTTGTGTCCAGATACTTGTGCCTGTGATTTTTGGCTAGAGGAATAATTGGAATATTCAAGGGCAAATGAGCACAGAATCTCTTACTTGCTCAGAGGAAGACAAGGAATTAGGGCTCAGCTTTTCCTTACTATGCTTCCCAAAAATCTTTGCAGAATTGTTGTGGTTTTTTTTTAAGCTGGAAATGAATTTTTAAGTACTTAAGTTACATTTGCTCTCTCAAAGGCATGAGGTGTTTACCTATCATGGCAAGCTGCACACTCACTTGTGGGGGATTAGGGAAGGCAGGTGAGCAGAAGGGGGCTGGGAACAGCAGATACCTGATAGACTGACAGGGGAGGTGACAACAGCTAAAGGGGCTGCCTTCAAGCAGGTTCACCCTCTGAGAGGCGCCCCTTAAACTTCCCAAACTCAGACTTGGTAACCCTTACTGTCACCCGTATGTAAACCTATGGAAACTGGAGGATAAAGTCAAAAGAAGATCAGTATTTGACCTGCAACAGTTTCTGATTAGAGGATCTATACGTTTGAAACAAAATACATCCCAGTCCACCAGATTTCTATTGTTACGAGGGTTTTTTTGTGCTCATATAATTAGGTAATCATGTCTGTTCCAGAGAAACTGGCCGTCTACTGTAGAAAAGTAGAAGTACTGAATAGTAATTATATCCTCTCCACTTTGTAAAAATGAAAACAACAGAAGAATGCAGGTAATTCTTGTGAGGTAACCTAGCAGTAGATGTGCAATTTGGAGTTTGATTCGTTTTGTTTTACAGAATTTTAACTGCACACTTTGCACAAAACTACACTGTCATCCTGGAGGAGAGTGTTTCAGGCAGAAGACAGAACTAAGTTTTCCTTCACCCTTTGCATGCTCAGAAAAGGCACTTAGAGGAGCAACTGCTGGAGAAAGAAGATGGAGGAGAGACTTTTGGAAGGCAAGTATCTACATGAGCAGGAAAATTGTTGCAAGGTTCCTCTTAAGGTGACTTGTTCATTGTGCTAAGCACATTCTTCTGTTTTAGTAACAACTATAGAGAACAATGGAGTTTTGTTCTCCAGGTGTGGAGGGGGTTCTTTTGGCTTTGTCTTGTTTGCTAAGCTCACTCATGAGATACAATAGATGTGTTAGTAGGTTTTTTAGCTACCGATGACGTGTCTGTGTATCCACTTAAATCATGGTGAAGTTGTTGGCAAACAGTTCTTCCTCTAGTGTAGACAGTACTTATATGGACGAGTGAATGTTTACTTTTTTGGAATTCCCCCCTCTTTTTTTTTTTCATTCTGGGATTCATCTTTCATCCACAACATTGCTTCCCTGTATTCTGTGCTCCAGAGGGCACCAAATAATGGCTGAGTGTTGGTAGTTCCTGCCAGAAGTGAGACAAAGGCCAATATGAAGGTAAAAGAAGTAAAAATATTAAAAATAAGCGAAGCCCAAGTGGGCAGAATGATTTGGGGAAACACGGGAGGAGTGGACCGAGAGTAACTGCAGCATAGCTAGAATTAAGACTTCAACCTTCCTGTTGTTCAGCATTCACACACAGGCTGCCCCTCATCGGCTTCTTACCACAGGGCAAGAACAATTATAAATGCTGAGCTAAAAGATAACTACATAAAGTTAATTTTATGTCATTCTATGTCCCAAAGTGTAAAAGTACCAGAGATGTATGTTCCATAATTGCAACCCTGTGTTTACAGCAATAACAGGAATGTGTTTGCATGCTCATGGACACTGCAAATGCCCAACTAGGCGACCTCCATTTTCTTTAACTGGAATTCCCAGCATTATGAATGTAAGTAGAATTAAAATGTCATACTGTAGTGACTCCTCTGCTTCTGCCAGCTCACGGTAGACAAGTGAGTGAAGGATCTGGTTTTGATAGCAAGGTGTGTATCTACCTGCCCAGCAGATCTCGCCTTCAGTCTGTTGGCTGAAGATGTCCAATAACAGCTCAAGTGCTGTTGCTTATTGTTGCCCAGGCACTTGAGCACTAAGGTGCCTTCTCTAGAACTCCATAGGGCTTTGCCAAGTGTGCCTGTCAGGCTGCAGTTTTGGATTTGGTATATCTCTGGATGGGCTTATATTGGTGATTGGCCTGAGGTGGTGGTTTAGCCCAATCTGAGCAGGAGAAGAGTGTGTGAGACACAGAGCAGGCACAGAGCTCCAGCTGTCTTGAATGATGCGGAAGCGAGGTGTAGAGCTCCTCTTTATCACCAGATCTTCAACAGCTGCTGACTTCTACTTTACACTCATCAGAGTTTAGCAACGTGGTTTTGACTTGGAAGTATGAAATGGCTTTTGCTTTTGACACACAACTCTCCAAATCCCTCTGAACCATATGCTTGCAGTCACACCTTCAATTGAATTAACAGCAGTGCATTCAATTGAGGGGATAGGGACTGCTAAAAAAAAGAATTTAAAACCTTTCCCTTGACATGTGTGTCCTTTTTCCAGCTTCACTTGCAGTTGACATGAGCAGATGATGTTTCTATTTGAAATGAGGTGAACTTGACTACTGGCAAGTGCTGAGAGCTGCTTGAGGACAGTTTATGAAATGCAGTCAAGACAAGACTCACACAAAGAGTGGTGATGGTTCCAGTTATTTGTGCCTTTAGAGAGTAATTAGGGCGGCGGACACAGAGGCAGGATTAGCTCCTGGAGAAGGATGGTGGCTTAAGCCACTGATGTGCACACATCTGACTGTGCTTGTAGTCTGTGGGCAGTGGCTCTTCCCACTCCTGTTTATGTAGGAGTGATGTCAACAGCTGGGGCTGCTGCATATCACCTGAGCACCAGCTGTGCTTCCTTTGCACTTAACCCCTGCTCTTCAGGTGCCCAGTAGTTCTCTAAAGGTGGGGGAAAAACTAATAGACATTTGCAGAATAAATGTAAATGACAAAAAGGTGTGTCAAAGCAAATACTACCTGCTGTAATGGCCCCAGTGTCACAATGTGGTTAGAGATGTGTGTGGGAAGAGAAATGCTGTGGCAATGCATTAGACACCCAGTGTCCGCTATACTGGGACATGTTATCCTAAAGGCCAAAACCTGATATATTTAAAGAGAGGAAGACTTTACCTTCTTGATCTTGATAGTTCTGTGAGGAATAAGAAACTAGATACTTTCCTTATAAAACAAGGAGTGGGTGGCAAAAAAGGAGAGTAAATGTCAAGAAGATACTGCTGCAAAGAGAAATGAGAAAAGCTTATGTTTCTCTCTAACTTTTTAGAGTAGCAGCCCTACAAACTGTTGTATCATAAATTATAAAAAATAAACAGAGAAGGACGGTAGGAAATGGCAACAGCAATACTTGAGTCTGCTAAGCAGAATTATTACTTTCAAATGCGTCTGCCAGATATGAAAGATAAAGTTCAAACAACCCAAAAGTGAAAATATTTTTCAGTTGCTGCACTATGCTGTAGCAGTTGGTAAAACTGAAACAGGGAAACTGTAGTCATTTCATCTACTCATCTTTGGTGAGTTCATGCCGGATTCTGTGGCGCCAGTATCATACTAAACATCTGTTGTTTTGATTCCTCTGTTTGAAAGGATTGGATTAGAAGGGGAGAAAACCCATCATCTCCTCCCCCTCACCATTTTGTCCAAAGCTTAGTTACTATGATTTTTATCTTATTTATTTCATTTTAGAAAAGGCTTTGTTGACATGGGGTACTTCATTTTTTGGAAACTGGTTCTGCCTCAATTTTCAGCTACACCAAGATAGAAGATGTAATTATTGTAAATTATATTCCGATAGGCTGCATGTAAGCTCCTCTGTAAACCTGTAGTAAGTCCATTGGTTTTTAGAGGCTCCACCGTCTTGACTGACGTGTTCTGGAATTACACCAGTACAACTGAAACCAGGACCTGTTTAAATCTGTGTTGCTTGGATCTAGGAAACCTTTGTTTAGTATTGTAACTGCAGGAGATCAGTACTGTTTTCTGATAAGAAATGGAGACTATCCATTTGGGGTCTTTGTATCCTCTTCTGCCTGGGGGCAAAACATTATGATTGTTAAATCTATGATTCTTTTAAATGCTATGGATATATCAAGAGGACCATTTGCATGTTGATGCAAGATGGAAACAAGATCTTTTGTGTAACACCAAGAACTATACTTGATCCCTACTCCAAATATTAAAAAGCTTCTGCCACAGAATTCCAGCACCTCATCTTATGATCAGAGTCCACCAAAATAGCAAACTACCAATCCAGGACCTGCTGAAAGGTAAGCTCTCTCCTCTGAAATTAAGAATACAAGAGTCAGAGATCACTGTTATCTTAAGTGCACACAAAATCAGGTCCCTGATGGAACTCGGGAAAATTCTGTCAAAATTTCACAGTTTGATTTTCTTTTGATTTTTTTTTTTTTTTTTAAAAAAACGAAGATGTTCTTTCAAATTTGCAGGAATCTTCTCAGATTCAGGCTAAAGTTGCTGCAAAAGCTGAGACGAAAAGAACAGGAGAGAGACGGAAGCTCATGCTCTTTAAATTACCAAACAAATTACTGTCTTTACTTTAGCAGAGGACATTAGAAATTAGATGTTTGTTGTGAATCCCAACCATCACAGCATGAACAACACTTCCCACTATTGCAAACCCATGCCACACCTCTCAGACTTTGGTTCAAGGTCTGTGTTTTGAGCAGATGGTTCTGTGTGTCCACATCCACTGTTTGATCACCAGTGTGTTGTCAGGCTTAGAACCACACAAATGAGGAATTTGTCACCCAGTAGCCTTGGATGCTACAAGTACTTTAGAAGAGGAGAGTGTGTTATTGTCATCCCCCCCGATCCCCAAACAAGGGCCATATGACAAAGAATTCTCAGCCTGCCTGGCAGACTCCATGGTAACACTTTGGTTACTGCAGTAAACTCAAAACTGTGTGCACAGACTAAGTGACACCATTCAGAGTGGTGAATAATTTAGGTTAAGCCCTTCTCTCTGGTGCTGAACAGCTTTGTGAAGCAATGTGATTCTAACACTAGAATTTGGGCTTCTCAAATGACACAAGTGACTGAGAGTGCCCTGTTCAAAGTAACCAGTGCTTGTTAGTGGTAGGGGGAATTATGCTATTTTCATGTACTTGTATTCTACATATCAATTCATACTGAGTCTGTTTATAATCCTTAGGTTTATCTCCAATCTGGCACCCAGCTCTGCATCAGATGTTGCTGCATATTCATCTTCATTCTTTGGTGAATTTGTTTCAGTTTCCAATATTTCTTCTGTACTTTCTTTGCTGGTTTTTTGACATGTCTTGTGGGCAGAAATCCATGAGGTAACCCTGTGTGTGCACATGTGCGTAACAAACTTCAGTGTTTGTCAAGAATTGGGATAGAGGGAGAGTTAAAGGAGAGGAATTCATCCAGTGAGCACTTCCTGAAGGCTCTTCCAAGTGATTTCAGCTGCCTTTCATATGCAGTTTTAAGCAGCTGTGATCTGAGTGAAGATCAGAACTTCCCTATTCTAAATTTATAGACCATATACAATAGGAAGTGTGATGAGAGGGGGCTCTTTTGGATAAGCAATCTAGATTATTGGGATGTTTTGCTATAATTTGCATATCATGTTTCTCCTTATAGCTCTTTGTGAATTCTGGTTTGCATTTGGAGATGGTTGCAAACATTTAAAGAAATTTCTTTACTTAAATGATACATCATAGACTGGAAGTCTTTGTAGCAATCACAGAGCATTTAACCCAATGTTTATTTACTTTTACAGTATTTTAGACTCCTACTGAGACCCCCTGTTGCTCACAGGCTACTAGTTTTCCAATAGAATAAATTGCAAAGACATGCAAATTAACATTTTGAAGTTTTGAACATGAATATTGTAATTGATACAGAAATCCACATTTTTGTGGCTGGAGTTACATTTTCAGCATTCCATGCAGTACATGTCCTGATTCGGATGCCTTGATAGACTCATCCAGACTGAGCATCTGTCTTTCGTAGACCAGACTCAGCCAGCTTCTCACTGGCAGCTGAAAAGCCACTCATTTCATGAAATTTACGGAACAATTTGTTTGTCATGACAATTAATTTTTTGTCTGTAATTTGAGATCTCTGCCAATGTGCATACATGAAACAAAATTGATGATTCAAACTTGATTTGGCTTTTTTTTTGGCATATGAAGTGCAACATAAGCTACGACACCTTGTTTTAGCCAATAAATGTGTGCAGCTCACTGGAGCCTGGCACTCACCTCACCTGGGCTGCCCAAGCAGGATGCAGTGCTTACCCTGGTGTTGGTGCTAAACCTGCCATTCTGTCTGCTTGGATGTTGGGTTAGAAATCCAGAGAAGGTTGTAGTTCTGCCTGTCTGAAGATCCTGTTGTGTCTCAGTCTCTGCAAAGCCGTGTTCCTGAGCCATTTCGCTGTCACACCACTGCCATACAGAGGTGCTATGGGGACAGTATGCCATGGTTACACATCTTAAAGTGTATTCAGTAAAACTAAACAACTAATCTTACTAGATGGGAATAACTTTTTTTTTTACAATCAAGGAGAAAAAAGATGTAATAAACCCAATAATAGCATAAAATGAAGCAGGGTGACAATTCATAAGCTGCATTTACCCCTGGACTAGGGTGTGTGAGGGCCAGCTTGACAGCTCCATTCTGACAGAGTAGAATTCTTAAATGTGTTGACCTAGTTCAAGTTTTAATCTGATAAAACTTTTATCTTGTTAGTTGATAACTAACAAGACAATTTAAGAGTGTAACAAAAGTGTCTATTTTTCCTTGGGAAATATACATGTGCCTCTCTAGTTCTTTCTGTTGCAGGAATGTCAGCAAATGCAGGAGAAACCCTCATATCTCAGGAGTTTTCATTAAAAGTGGATTCCTTTTTCTACATGCTTGCCCTGCCAATCTCTGTGAAATATTTTTGTTGACATTGTAACAGCCACTTTAAATATAAGTGATTAGATCAATTCCCTGAGGTATGTGTGCTAAAAACGAGAGTATGTTGAGTTTATACTGGAACTTTATCAGCCTATACAAAACTAACTCACCACCAGGTTATGGGCTGGATGTTGAAAGACCAGGCAGAGCAGTGCTGGCTGGAGACCTGTGTTGTGGGTGAGCTGACAAGCCCTTCCCCGGTGGCATTATCCACACACACTGCTTTACATTTACATTTCGTTCCCCCTCCTCTTGGTTTTAATTGAATCTCCTAGTTGAGAGAAGACTGAGATTAAAAAAATAAACCAAATGCCAACAAGAGAGAAAAAACAGTGCTCTGGCATGGCTGGCTGCAGGAAAGGGATGGCAACTGTCCAGAGGCGAAGATGAAAGTCTCAAAGCAAGAAGAAAGCTGAAAGAACCAGCTGGGAAAAAGCAGATATGAACAGAAAATGCAACTGCGATATTAAACCAAGGACTAAGCAGGTGAAACTTTGTCTTAATGCTTTTAACATGTATCTTCATGCATGGTGGTATTGGAACTGTATTCGTATGTGTCAGTAAAGTGAACAGTTTATGCCAGAGGTCAGTGCAGAATGAGAAAAATAGAACACTGTGATACCACACGGCCTCTCAAAAATGGACCTAACTCCCATCAATTAAAAAATAAATAGGCCAAGTTGCAGTAATTGACCATTGCCTTTATTCCCCTCACTTTTGTGTTTAAGGAAATCTAGCAGTTAGTACATTTAGGTTCTTCACTGCTCTGTATGGTTCTACCAAGGCACTAGGAATATGCTGAAAGGTTTTTAGGAGAAGAAAAAAATATTTTTGTGAGTAGAATCACCATCAGCACCTTGATTCAGGATTACTGTTTGTTCTTGACTCAGTGCTTGTGCAGTTTTAAAATCAACTCATGCTGGCCATTGTAATTTCACATCATTATTTTAAATAAAAGAACTGCTTGGCAAGGAAGAGGTGTATTAAAACATTTTAATTACGATTACAGATTATCCAAAGAACTGCTACTCAGCCATGTGGCACCAGGCAAGCACCCTCTTTTAATCTACAGCCCTAATTTATGAGCTACAAAAAACTGGACCATTTCATCTGCCAGTAACTTAAATTCCTTTGTATCAGGCCACTTGCACTGCAAATCAAATACCAAATCTGCATTTTGGAAAGAAGCCTGGGTTCATCAATTGCCAACAGCCATATTGAGAAAAGAGCTGAAATCTGATTTTTATCTGAAATGATGCACTAAACCAATGAAACATTGATAAAATCTTTTAATTTTTTTAAGGGAAAACACGTAAACTCAAAATAATTTAGTGAGTAGTTTTTCTGCAAGTATCAGCAACAGTTCTTATTAAAAGGGCTATATAAATAGTAATTTAAAAGATGTTAATTCAGAGCCATCAAAAAGGGAGGAAATGCCCTTTACTTTGTTTCGCATGAATCCTGTTTGGGTTCTGCTATTTTTCTGCGACAAATATGGCTATAGGTTACCAATACAAAATCAGGAACAGCTCTCTGACCAAGAAACTCCTCCTTTCTTCAGATGTTGATTGTGTAGAGATGTTAATAGAGAGCAACTGCTGCAAAATCCTTTTTCTTGAAAGAAGTCGTTTTCTGGCTCTTCACCTTCATGCCCCAACATCAGAGGCTGTAGCTGGGTATCTGTAGCAATACAGTTTGTTGTCTGCACCTCCACTCAGTAACAACTGATGAGAGAAGAAAACTCTGATTAATATCACAAAGAAGCAAAGAAACAAAAAAAGTTGAGGACTCAAATTCTTTTTCCTCTGAAGAAGAATGAACGATGAACTGCTAATGCATGACTAAAACCCAGAATCAAAGTGTACAAGCAACTTTTTCTCTTACCCTCTTAAACTGAGAATCAAGTTTCTGTAGAAAAGTTGCTAAAGCTTTCCCTGACTTTTATTGACAGCAGGAGCCATACTGAGAATCCTGAATGTTAACAACATGGAGTTTTTGGTGTAGCACTATGGTAGCACAAAAGTTTGCTATGGAGGATTATCTAGTTTCCCCCTTCTCCGTGTCCTGCCATGCCACAGCTGCTGCTTTGTGCTGCTGCTTTAGTCTCAATGGCAGAAAACGGTACCCTGCAGCATGTGTATGTATCACCTCTGTGAGGTGTGGTGGTGTCTCTCCTCGTTTGGAGTATCAGGATGACAGTTAATGCTACAGAGCTTCAGCTCCCACCCTACTCCTCTGCCCTGGAGCGTGGGGGCACAGTGCAGTGCGTGTGACAGGAACACCCAGTTATCAACCACAGAACAATTCAGACTTCCTGTTCTCTTCTATCTTTAAGCATAAAGAAAAAACCAGTCCATGACTGCTTTTAGCCTTCTTCCTAACTACGATGCATAGAAATTGAGTAACTTGCTTTCCAGATTCTTACCCCTGCTTCTGTCCAGTCTACACACAAAACCTTGTCTTCATGAGCAGCCAAGTCATAGAGAGGAGCTTTACAGCTAGGAAAAAACAGGTATGTATTTACAGTCACACATTTGAAGTTAGTCAGCAATCACAAAAAGCAGAATTGGTCCCTGGAAGAAATACTGTGACAAAGGTATCAAACTGATGTGAGCAAAGCAATTATAAACACGTTGAGAGAGTACAGGTATCTATCACCTGTGATATTTTATCTCCTTTTTCCAGAGCTGCTCAAGTTAGTATTACCCTCTCCTACGTCCCCAAAGAGCAAAGCAGCAGCATTTTTCATCTGCTTGCAAACTACCTTGAGACTGACATTTAATCAGTTTTTCAGAACAGTTTATTATATAGTTTCCTTCTTCCATGTGTGCATGCTGCTCAACTGTGCGTGTTTTCCAGAAAAGCCATTTACATCTTCTGAATGCAAACCATTTCACTGCTTGGAAATTTGCAGTGCAAGGTCTGAAAGGCGTATCGAGTGAACCTTCATACTGCTAGGCTCTTTCCTTAGAAAGAGAATGTATTTCATTCCTTAAACTAAAACTAGAGGTGTGATTACCAGGTCGCCTGGTGTTCCTACCCTTAATAGCAGTGGTACAGTTGCTGTCTATTACATGTCACCAAACACTGCTGAGAGTGCCAGGTAAGTGCCACCTTGGAACACCATGCAGCCCTCTAAGATTAAGCCACAGGCCCCCTAAGTAAACTACAAGTAATTTTCTCCCTTTCATTATGTGCTTGAATCCCAGAAGTTAGAGAATTTTCACAGATGGCACTGGAGTTTCTATGAATGTCTCTGACAGCTTTTGCTACTTCATGAGGGCAGCTCACTGTGCAACCTTACATGCCTTTGAAGAGCAACATAACACAGGTTTATTTTACCTCCTTGTGTCCCAAAGCTTCACAATGTTGTCCAGAGAACCAGAGATCAGCTGATGCTCATGGGTAGGTGACCACTTCACAGCTGTCACCCAGCCCGTGTGAGAAGTCAGAGACAGGAGAACCAAGGAGCCATCTGAACAGAAAAAGAGGAGGAAAAACCCCAGACATCAGCAGGTGCCAACTCTGTACAACATCCAGTGAGAAGAGCAGTCAGCAACTTATTTGTGTTCAAGTTAACTGTTTCTCCCACCAGTAATTCTAACTTCAAAAAATCAAAGCAAACTGCAAAGAAAGCAAACAAAAATGTATTTCATACAACTTCTGGGGAAGGAAAACAAAACCCCAAAATGCCTCAAAATATTTTTCCTGTCCTTAATCTCTCTTTTCAAAGATCTTTTTAATATAACAAACAAAAATTGCTTTTATTAACAACATATAAAGGCATTTATAAAGTCTGGTTAGACTTACAGAAGCTAAACAAGTAAACGTTTATTAATTGTGGCCTCCCAGTACCCGAAGGGAGCCTACAAGAAAGGGAGAGAAAAACTGTTTACAGGACAGGACAAAGGGGAATGGCTTTGAACTCAGGCATAGGTTTAGATTAGATATTAGGAAGAAATTCTTTACTCAGAGAGTGGTGAGGCACTGGAACAGACTGCCCAGAGAAGCTGTGGCTGCTCCATCCCTGGATGTGTTCAAGGTAAGGTTGGATGGGGCTCAACAACCTGGTCTAGTAGAAGGTATCCCTGTCCATTGCAGGGGGTTTGGAACTAGATGATCTTTAAGGTCCCTTCTAATCCAAACCATTGTGTGATTCTATTCTATGAAAATAAGTCTGGTAGGCTCAGTGATGGTCCAACCAACTTAACTGTGAACCTTACCAAAAAAAAAAAAAAAAAGGTAGTAATGTTCAACTGTGCAGTTGCAGGACTAAACCTAAGGGGGGGAAAAAACCAAAACAGGAAAACCTAGTTAGATTTCTAAATTACTAGATAAGAAATCAAAAGAGATCTCATACCAGATTACAGAAAAGAGATGTTATCTTCGTATTTTAAAAAAGCCCCTAAATGGCTGGATTTGAGCAGAGGGACCAGAAAACAGTTTGTGAGAGGTCTCCCAACAAGTTCTGATCTGGAAAAATAACTTTGAGACCATGCATGTGTTCAGCTCACCTTTGCTGCGAGGATCCCATAGTCTAATATGTCTGTCAGTGCTCCCTGTTGCAAGACGTCGACACAGGGGTGAGAAGGAGACAGAATTAAACACTTTGTTTCCTGTCTGTCAGAAAAGAAAACAGGAACTCTTAAGAGATGAGCTACTATGTTGCACAACTTTTTCTCTGAGCTGGACTTCAGTTGAAACTATAGACAGAGGATAATGATCTCACCAAAGTAGACTTGACATCTCCAGTCTCAGCATCCCAGAGTTTAATGGTGTGGTCCCACGATGCAGTACAAATTTCCTCAGCATCTGACCACAGCACAGAGGAGACAGCTTCTGTGTGGCCAGAGAGGGTTGCCAGGGGAGTCTAGAATTAAATGGTGTCAGATTTGATTGAATGTCATCAAAAAATTCCTTTCAGCAAGTAAAAATGTGTCTGATAGCCTGAATAGTATCAGCAGAAGGGTTCACATGGTCATTTCTAACAATGACAAATTTTGTGTGGCCACGCTTCTAAAGAAAAATCCTGGACAAACCTGAAGCTCATCTTACCCTCGTTAGTCCCAACTGTTCAGTTTTCTGCTTCTTCCGTGGTCTGTTAGCTGCTTCTTCCATTTCATCCTCTTCATCTGTAGGTACTGTGCCAGAAGATAGGCAGACTTGAGCTGGAGGTTTGTGAATTCCATCTTCATGTGAGTAATTAACCAAACCCCCATATTTACAGTGCCTACAAACGTAATTTATATAACCATGTCTGAAATTGTGTAATGACCCAAAGCCGGAACTTAATACAGTGACTCACATCTTACCTGCAGACCAGATCTTTAACATCTTATCCCAGGACCCACTGCAGAACTGTATGAACAGAAACATTTTGTTAAAAGTTGACCCAGACAGACCTGCTGGAAAAACGAACCAAGGGTTTGTAACACATAAAGAACTGGGCTGAAATCCTAAAGAAAAAAGAAGAAAAGAAGTCTGGCATAGATGAAAATATTCCTTTTCCTTTCCTTCGTAGAAAAAATATCTACTAACTATCGTATTTTCGTCAGCACTAAAAGGTTTTATTTCAACCCGTCTAATATTGAGTCAAGCTGGGAGCAATGACTCCACCTTTGGTGTGAGTGCTCATAACTCCTGAATTCCTGGGTGAAGGGAAAGAGCCTCTTTACCACTTGCTTTTTCCAACTACCACTCTGGAATTTTTTTCCCCATCAAAACCACAGTGAAAATTTAAGTCAAATTTGAAAATTGTTCACTATAACCCAAAATTCGCATGCATTTAAAGTAAGATACACATACTTTAAATAAACAGTTAACTTGTTTTCTCACCTGATTCTACAATTCTATGGCTTAGCACTGATATAGCCCTATTGATTCTCAATAACCACCATGTATAGTAAGACTGAAAACTTATAACTGTGTCACCCATAAACATACGATGACAAGTACCTACATAGGGACAAAAAGATGATTTTGGAGATATGGGCTGCCAACATCCCAAAAAACAAAGGTTTCTTTCCTGGAGTCACTTACTTTGGTTTTTGTACAATCTACAGCTATGGACTCTACACTCCCAGCGTGGCCTCTGCAGCAGTGAAGAGCTTTCACTTTGTTTTTCTCCACATTCCACTCCCATAACAGGATAGTTTGGTCCATAGAAGCAGTGAGTAACAGGCACGATAAACTGTCTGAGGAAGAAAAAAGTTGTGCTCACACCCAACTCAGCCTTCCAGTCTTTAGAGTTTGTAATCATTGTAATCATAGAAATAGCACATGGATAGAAACCCATATGTATTTCAGTTTACACAATGTTACTCTGCAAGTATAACTAATACAGATACCAGTATTTGCTAAAGAAGACTGCAAGGTGGATAGACAAGGTACCTGTTTAAGTAACTATATTCATTACTTTTAAAATACTATTTTACCCACACTATGACTTCATTTCCAACACCACTGACATTTTACAATTAAATATTCATGGCTGAGCAATACCGACATTTCTCCCCCCAGTAAATCAAACTATTCCTACTCTCCTGATATATCTACTGACCTTGCTTCACCCATGCCACATCCTTCACTACCTCTGTATGCCCAGCTATTGTCGTGATGGATTTTCCTTCCAAAGACCAGAGTCGAGCAGTCTGGTCGTAGCAGCCAGTTAATATCCTACAGGGTACAGAATTTGAAACATCATTGTCTTTAAGACCAACAAGGTTTTTATGAAAAAACAACCCCTCAACCAGAAACTGCAACAAGTATTAGCACAATAACTTGTTTAAAAAGAAATAGCTTGAAAAAGTAAAAAAAAATTTGTTACAGACCAAAGCTTCACTGAAGCCCAGAAGTGGGAGGGTAGGAGTACGGGCCAAAAAGAAAATCAGTGAGAGTGCTGCATGTTCTGGTAGGTAAGAATTAAAATCACTTATATAATTCACATAATTTAAATTTTAATTTCTTGTTTGTGGTATGTTACTAGAGGTTCTCAAAGCATTTTCAAACCATTACTTAATACATGAACATCACCTGGTTGATTGGAAAGTGAATGTGAAAACACAGTAGAAAAAGGCAATTATGGCTGTTTGGCTTTTTATAATGAAAACCTCTGCATAAAGGTACACTATTCTATTTGTTGCTATTAAATGTCACATTGCAAGTCAAGGGTTTAAGCGAGATGAGAAAATCTTGCTGTCCTTTAAGAGCAAGGATAGTGAACAGCATTTGTTTCCTTTGTATTAGCAGTATCTCATGTTCAGAGACTCTAGCTGTTTTCTACTTGTGTTACAGTCGTTGTCAGTGATCTGTTGACAAAAGCAAGTACTGACTGACTTGCAAGGTTAAAAAACCCAACAAATAGAAACAGAACAAAGAAAGGAAAAAAATCCACCCACTATATTATGAAAGAGTGAATACCACTCCATTTAACACATGGAGGAACAGGAATAAGCAAGAGAAAACTTAGAATTGGCTTAGTGTGGTACCATTCTTCAGTGGCTTGGACAGAACTGATCCAGTCATCATGGAAGATGCATTCTTCTGGTTGAGGTGCCATGTATTTCTCCACATACTCTATTTCCACCACTTCTTCCTGAGCTCACAGATAAAATACTTATTTAGTACGGTTTTGTTTTTTCAATCAATAACAGTAAAATTGAACTGTAGTGTAGGGAATTCTCCTGGGAAAGTCAGAGAAGAAACAGCACTGAGCAAGGAGATCTGTCTAGTCAGGATGAAAGCGTAATACCTAAATGAGATGGAATTACACTGGCTATGTCTGTTCTACTGTCCAAAAAGGGCAGAAATTGATTACGACTTACTGTGGAGATATTTTCCATTTCCATGTGTGTGACCAGCGGCATTCGCAAGAACTGGCCATTGATAAGGAAGTCAAATTCCACATATTTGTGATCCTCTGAAACGAATTAGGAAAAATCGGCTTTCAGTTGTCGCTGTTTATTTGAGCCAGGCAGGGGTTAAAACCAAACCGCCCCTCCTCCCCCAAAGTCATGAATTCCAAAGGATCATTTAAGTTAAGAGGAAGGAAACTTTGCTGTTGAGTTCCAGAGCTGAGTTAGCCTTTTACTGTATTTTCCCTGTAGCCTTTATTTTTCCCTTTAGCCTTTTACTGTATTTTCCCTGTAGCTATCTGTAATCAAACCCCAGTGGTGCTTCCTTACCGCTCTGCCGCTGCTGCTCCCCACCTTTGTTACTACCAGAGCCCCGTACCTGTGGCAGCAACAGGAAAATCTGAAGAATCTGTGCCTCACGTTTCTACCTTCCTAATGCCGCAGTTGACAAAGGCCTTTGAAAATCTTTCACGACAGTCAGGCGCCTTTCAGCCAGCACGGACAGAATGGCTGGGCTTTTCTCAAAGGCTTTCATGCAAACCAGACCTTTATTTCCCTCAGTGCCCGTGCCAGCTCCGGGGCACCGCTGCCAGCCCGTGCCAGCCCCACACCGCCCCCCGCGGGGTCNTGAGGGTCGCGGGAGCGGCCGTGTCGGCGTGGAGCCGCTCGGGTCGTGTTTCCCTGCGCGTCCAGCGACACACCCACAATAAACTGCCCCCTCAGAGTAACAAACCCGAGGCGCGATGGACTTTAAAAGAAGCCGTGAGTGAATTTCTCTGGTAGGAGGAGGCGGCTTGTGTGAGGAGCTGCTGGGTGCTTGGGTTACGCGTGAATTTTTCCCCCCCACCTTTCTGAGAGCCGTTCATGGGCTTTGCCCGGGCGGTGACTGCCCTGTGGGCAGATGTTGGCTCTTGTTCTCTGAGGCTCTGGAGCCTCGTCTGTTTCTTCAGTGATGCTTCAGAGGAGTCCGATTGTTTGTCAGCGTGACTGACACGAGTGCATCGTCAGCGGCTGGGGTTATCTACACAAAACTCTCTCGAGAAACCTCAAGCCACAGACCTTCTGTGCGTTCTGAGCAGCGTGTGCCTGTGTTTCCATGACACAGAGAAGCTGAATCTCAAACCCGGTACGAGTTAATGCAGAGCTAACTGCGACTCCTTGGAGTAGTATTGCTGTCCCCTCATTTCCTCCCTGATGTGTTTTACGAACTGTAATCCGTGCCCCTGTGAAATGGAGCCGCTGTGTCGGGTGGCAGAGAAATGCCCTCAGAGGGAGCCTTTTCAGAGAGCCTCTTTAATTGTTATAAACTATGCAATTGTCTTAAATCTTTTAATGACATCTCTGTAATATTTAATGGAAAACCCCAAAAAGATCGATGGTAAAGCACTCAGCTCTACGTATTTCCTGTCCAGAACTATGAGCGAGACCCTGCATGAGTGCTCACTGTGGTTGTCATGTTTGCTGGTGCTGGTGGTTTCTGTGGCTGTTACTCCCTTTGTAGAGTTGAACCAAGGGTAACAATGGCCACAGATTTCCCTTTATTTTGAACAAAGTGCTTCCCAAATGAAGGCAGGGTGAAGGAAGTGGTTCTGTGATGTTAAAATGTGCTAACCCCTTGAGCTGGAAACTGATTTCACTGTCCTGTTTGGGGAACTGCTCAACAATATTTGTATGACTGTAGGATTTATTAGTGATCTACGTACATATCTGTAGAAGCATATTTCTTTAGGACAAAAAATAATAATCTTGGGTTGTGATTGCACAGCACTCAGGTTAAACCATGAAGTTCCTTGTCGGGGTGATGTGTGTGCCAGTGTGTGTGACGTGTGTGGCTGGGTTAGGGCAGTGACAGGACAAAGTCACCGGGCAAAACTGTACCACAGGGGTATTTTTAACCATTAGTATAAAAGTTCAGGTATATCTGGACTGCTTATAAAAAGAAGCTGGATAAATACCACTGTATAGTTACCCCACTGCTGTATTTTTTCCTCCTGAGCTTTGTTATTAATCATTCTTAAATACAGGATGTTGGGCTACTCAGGTCATTGGGTTGTCCCAGTACAGCTGTCCTTGAGTTCTGTTGATGCATTCCAGCATTCTCAGAGTATGTGCCATCAGTATCTCTGGAACAAACTTACTCACTTTATCTCAAAGAACTAAATGTGCTGCTTTAGTAAAACTACTGTGTCTTCTTCACATCGTCTAACCAAGAGGAAATGGTTGAGTGATGATGAAGTGCAGTTTTCTGGATTTTTTTTTTTTTGTTTCATTTGCTGCTAACATGCTTTGGGCATTGTAACTGAAGCATCTCATAATTGTTCTCAGATCCAAAGCTCCAAAATATTTGGTAAACATGAGGTAACTTCATTTGGAACTTGGTTTGCAGTGTCATCACTTGAAAATTGAATGGAAAAATAAATCTGCTTTAGATTAAAGTATTAATATATTGAGCATATGAGGAGCTTAACTTCTCAGTGTTGCTTGTATCAGCAGGGTGCTTTATTCAGCTTCAAAAGCCAAGGAGGTGTGGATTTACTTTGCCTGTGTGCTTTATATCTTTGCAAAGTAGCGTAAATTTGTGCTTTCAGAGTTACACAGTTCTTTTCAAGTGACTTTCCAGCGTTTTACATTTTCCTTACTAGAGATGTAAATGGTTGAAATACCACAGACACGAAGGTGGATCTTGAGGCATTTACTTCTTTGATGTAGTGAAGGTACAGCTGGTAGAAGTCATGTGCTAACAGAATGCAGCCTGTCTTCAAAATAAATCCTGAAGGGAAGAATCCTGGACACCTTTCACCCTCCTTCATCCCAAACTGAAGGAATTAAGTGTTCTTCTGTTCAGTTGGGCATATTATGTGTGTAGTCTAATATATAATACTCTTGTAATGTGGGAGCCAAGTTATTTTGTCTCATTGCTTGTGAATAAGTATTTGGGGTTTTTTTAAGGGTGTATTATCCTGTGGATGTGGCAATTCGCTCTCCAATATTCTCTATTTACTTACAGTTTTATAGTGAGCAAATGAGCTCCTTTAAGCTTTCTTTGGGCTCAGAGGTCGATCTCTGAAGTGCCAGGAGCTCTCTCTTTTTGTCTTACATCACATGATTATTGCCAAATTTTATTTCAATTTTGGTGTTTCTTCTGTCCAAAACATACTACTGTAGACTACCAATGGTAATTTTTTGTTCATTTATGTGTTGTTTTATATGTAGCTCTTTAAAACAAATACAATTTACTTCAAGACGTCTGCATGATGGAGTTGTGTAATGCAAATCCTCTCTTTTGACTATGGAAGTAGGTGATTAATGTATTTATGTGCATTGCTGACTTGTTTAAATATCAAGTGTTGATGTGTGTAGTTTTTAGTTCAATGCTTGTGGATGTATTTAGATGAAAATGATGGGAGGGTTTGTGTTTGTGTGTGTAGTGATAAGTCAAGGAAGTTTTCTCATCTAAAAGGCTCAGCTGTGCTGGAGCAACACACTTTAATTTTTCCTGCAGTGAGTAATAAAGTGGCAGGAGTTTCTTGAGGACTTGGCTGTTGGCTTGCAATGGCAAAGAAAACACCTGCAGCAATGTCTTGGCACAAGGCTGAAATAAACTTTTGTATTTTTTCAGGTCACTTGTAATGGAAGAAAATGGAGCTGCTCATGACATTGCTATGGGAGGATCTCATGATTTGTTCATAGGCAGCTGTAATGGTACAGGAGAGTCAGAAACAAATTACCAGGTTTTTCAGGTGAAGTGCAAATGTTTTGTCCTTGTGGATGCTTCCTTTACATCCTCTCTGATGAATTTTGCACATGCTATTTCAGCAATGCAGGAGGCTTTTTTTGCTTTTTGGTAGTACATTGTGTCTTAAAAAACCCCCACCGAATATTCCTTCCCTTGGATTCTTGTGCCATTCAGTTTTGAGCTGATGAATATCCAGATGTTACATGTAATTACCTTCAGTAATTGTATACATATTGATATAGTGCTGAAGAAATATGTGTTTTATTGTCTTAAGAAAATCCTTTAAAAAAAGAATGCTTGGTGACATTCCTTGGAGTAGGAGAGGTTCAGAACACTTAAAAATCAGGTCAGATTTCTTAGTGACCAAATGTGTCAAATAAAAGTCTGGAGACACAGGACGTCTGTGTAAGTATTGGGGAAAAGGAGTCTTTATTTATTATCAAATATTTCCAGATACTGTTATTCAGGGAAGATTTCTGTGCATGAATGTTCTGTAGAATGCACTTTTAACATAAAATATCATTCAGGTAGTGATTTAGTAGTGTGTTTATGGTCTCTGCATAATGTCTTTAACATAACTAGTGTCATTTATTTTTTGCTGCTTTTCTGGTGTATTTTACAGTAGGCAGCTTCAGCACAGAAGATTTATACCTGCAGAATTTTTGACAATTTTATTTAGTGCCAGTCTGACGTTTATACAAAAGTCAGATTTGATCTGTAGCGTGTAAATTTGTGTACCAGAAACATCCAAGTTGTTTGTGCAATTACTGCAAGAGATACAACAAATTGCAGCCTTTCTTGCATTGGCCAAGTGACAGCGTGTTGTACACAGGGGCTGCCTATTTTCCATTACTTTTACATGCTTAATGTTTGTGTTGTCAGTTTTCACAAGACAGATATTTGTGCCTATGCACTTAAATTTAATGAAAATGGGATGTACTGGATGAGAATAAGCTCTTTTTTTTGAGATTTTGACAATCATGTGCTGTACAGTTCTGGGACTTGGAGGTTGTATTTGTGTTTCTTCTGTGGTAAAGATTTTTAAAAGTGTGTAGAGGTTTTTGTCTTCATAGCTAAATGCATATGGCTAAAGGCCAAGTAGAATAGTATCCAGGGTTTCTTTTCAAGTCAAAGGTTTTACAGTTCTCTCAGTTTCTGTGTAGACTTGGGATGTTTTAAAGTGATGAGTGGTTTTTGGGAGCAGGTTTTGAGCACAAGGGATTTTTTTCTTCCCTTAGTAGAGAGTTTGTTCTAGGAAGCAAGAATATGAATACATTTTCAGCATGGAAATGGAAAACAAAAGTAGAACTGATAGGTTTAGCATCTTGATCAGAAGGACAAGTGGTTCCTCCAGGTACAGCACACTGGTTTTAAGTGTTCTTTTCCCTTTCTGTTTTTTTTTTGCTTCTAATAGAAGTTGCGACTCAAAGTACATTTTACTGGTTTTCCTCTGTGAAAGCATCTAATGTGCATGGATTCCAGGGATCCATTGTTCGCCCAGAGTGACTCTGCTGCAGCCTTGCCCATCGCAGCCCAGCCCTCTCCAGCCCAGCCTCGGGCTCACTGTGCCCAGGAATTCCGCCTGGCAGAGCACACCAGGCAGCCTCTGTGTGAGCTGCAGCCCCCGGGAGGGCCCAGTGCACCCACGGTGAGTGTGTCAGAAAACGGGCTCGGGCTGTGTTCACACCCCAGGAGCTGTTTGGAGAACTCTCTTACATGGTGCTTGTTTGTTGTAGCAACAGCTGATTCAGACTTTAGTAACAAGGTGAAACTTTTCAGTGGTTCGGTTCATGCTCCAGTTGCCCTCCCTCAGGTAGGCAAATCCTCTCTCCAGCCATTACTAATTTTATTAAACAACAACTTATGGCCTCTGTCAGTATGAAGCCTGGACTCAGAATGTTCNTGCACCCACGGTGAGTGTGTCAGAAAACGGGCTCGGGCTGTGTTCACACCCCAGGAGCTGTTTGGAGAACTCTCTTACATGGTGCTTGTTTGTTGTAGCAACAGCTGATTCAGACTTTAGTAACAAGGTGAAACTTTTCAGTGGTTCGGTTCATGCTCCAGTTGCCCTCCCTCAGGTAGGCAAATCCTCTCTCCAGCCATTACTAATTTTATTAAACAACAACTTATGGCCTCTGTCAGTATGAAGCCTGGACTCAGAATGTTCTGTGATTCTGTAAAGATGCTTCACCATTTAAAGTGTAATAAATCAGAAACGAGGATATTTTATGTTACTCGAGGTTTTGCAACGTTGGGAACATGTCCTTTGTAATCATAGCAAAATGCATCATAAGAAGTTAAGTTTTTCCACAATTCTAGGTCATTAAATTTGGTGGGTTTATTTTAAATCTCGGAGCTTTTCTTCTTTCTGCTTTTGCACAAAATGCTGCCAATAAAGGTCAGTTTCTTAGAAGTAAAGGTCAAAATTTTTATCTGTTTTGATTAATTCTGCTCATCCATGAATGGGGTTACAGTGAATCCAGCTATGAATGACTTTCAGGTTTTGATAGCTTTGATAATAGTGTTGTAACTTTAAAATAAATGTATAATTCATTGTAGAATAATGTAAGGTGGTGGATTTTTTTCCTTTCCTTAATTCAGTTAAAGGGCTTTTTTAAAAAGGGGAAAGTAATTTTAAGGAATTGACAATAAATAGGCAGTTTTCTTATCATGTGAAATCAAATTAATTTACAGGCCCCGATTCCAATCGAAATGTTTCCTGTACTGGTGATACTCAAACCCAGTCGTGCTGCATAATCACCATGTGATTGCCTTGCAGATGATTGTGGCGAGCCACTCAGAAAATGGACAGGTGCTGCATGTCATTCCTTCTGGGCAGCCAGGAGTGACTCAAGTGATAATTCCTCAAGGTCAGCTTCTGGATGTGACCAGCACAGAGGGTGAGTTCAACCTGTGAGACTTGAAAGAGGGAGCTCCTGTGAGTGAGTATATCCTGCCTGATCTCTTTGAGCACCTTGTTTGTATGTGTTTCTTGACCTTAGTCAGTTATAACACAAAATGTGTACTGAATCTGCTTTCTGAATATGACTCTGGCACCCCACACACCACATTTTCTGTTGAGCAAAAGCCTTATGAAAGAAGAGCTATTATCCTCCTTTTCTGAAGGATATGTGATGGATAGATTGAGATATCAAGCACAGAGTTGTTTCTTGCCTTATTTACAGTCAGTAAGGGTATTTGTGCCTTCAGACAGCTCAGCTTCAAATGTTCACTATCTATTTATTTCATTTTGAGTGAAGTAGTTAATTCCTCTAATGCATTCATTCTTCTGTTCCAGAGATCACTGGTGATGATACAACTTTTGTGAAGCCAGGAATCAATTACCTAAGTAGACATTCAATTCCCAGTGAAGGAAAATGAGACATAACTTTCACTTTGTTGCAAACTGTTGCAATGCTTTCATTTGTCAGATTTTAAGTATGTGGATGGTTGCCCAAGTAGAAGCAGAAATTCTAAGGTTTTTCTCTAGCAAATGGACATACTGAAATCTGAAAGCATTGATTATTTATCTGCATGCCCTGCCGGATGGCAGAAATCTGTGTACTAGTTGGCACTCACACAATAAAACTGAGAACTAGGTGATCACATTTTGTTGAACTCTCAAAGGTTTTTTTTAAACTGTTTTTTCATTCTCTCTATAAAATTCTCAAAATCTGAGCACTAGTTAACTGCTCCTGTGGAATGATAGCTGAAAGGTAAGACTGGAGTCCTGATGCTGGGTGAATAGAAGAAAGATTTGGGATTCAAGTCATGATCTAAGCCCTTTTCACTTACAGTTGGAATATAGTTTCATGACCTTGCTTTGAAAGGATTGTTCCTACCCTAATGTTCAACCTCCCCTCCCTCTCCAGCTCTTGCAGGGTTAAGACAACTCTTTGGTTACAGCACAGTCCTACATTACTTTAAAGCTGACTGTGAGGTTTAGTTGCAAAATAGTTGTTGCTACTTTTTGTAAGCACTATGTTGCAATGCTGAGTAGTATCTTCCTGTTTCCATTGTTCATCTTGTATGGGGCTTGAGGTCACAGTATGTGAATACATGTTCTACAACAGTGCTACAGGTTTTCTTGGTGGGTTTTTGTTTGCTTGTTTGTTTTCTTTTTTATTTGTTTTTCTCTAGAGACTTACTGTGTAAAAGACTTTGTGGTCATTGATCTTGAAAAAGACAGGAAGACTTGTCCATGGTTTACTGTGAAGATTAAAGGGGAGGGAGCCTGTGAGCCCTTGAGGTTCTCTTGTCTGCACATGGTGGAAATGGCTGAAATGGTGCAGGCTTCAGAGCAGCCTGTAGTGCCTTAAGGGCATGTCTGTGTAGGAGGAGCCAGTGCTTTGAGCCGGAGTGGTGTTAATGTGGGTGGACACTTATGAACCTCCTCACAGAGCTTTTTAGTGGAGTGACTTCTGTACTCTGTCAACAGCTTATCACTGTCTTTCAGGATGGGGTAAAGGGGATTTCATTATTGAAGGGCAGAAATCCCTCATCTCAAGAGACATCGAAAGAGTGTTTGAGACCAAAATATTGAATGCCTGCTTTCACAGTTTTCCATTGTTATGTTTTTGTTTAACTGTAACACAGGCTTCAATCTAACAGTAGTTTTTGGCTTATGGATTCCTTGCTATTACCAAGGAAGGCTAAAACATTTGTTCTGACAGCATGTCAGATTCAATTACAAGAGGCTTGTTTTCCTTGTTTAAGTGTTCTTTTCTAAGTACAAAGCAGTATCATTACCTCATTTTTTTCTTATTTTAAAAAGCAACCAGTGTGTGATTTGCAGCTGAACAAAATAGTTGTGCTACCTATATATAATTTGGGGAAATGTAAAGCAGAGTAATTTGCAAGTTGTTCTGATTGTTTGCTGTGTTGTGGAAGGATTAATTAGCAGTAGTGTGATTACCAAAGTCCTTGAATACAAGTAATCTCATCAAATGTATCTTCACATATGTGCCTGATATACATATATGTACCGATTCACAGCTATTAAATTACTTTATCATCTATAAAATTTCTTTCCTATGTTAAAAGGCTTGTTTTATCGAAGTTAAGTCATAGGTTGTTAGTTTTTTTCCCATTCTACGTTCAGTTATTAACAAGGAGACTGTTTTATTTTTGTAAAGATGCTTCAGAAGAGAAGAGTGGTGATGGGAACCTGCCGACTGTGGTGGTGGCTGCTCTAGCAGACAGTGCCAGCAGTTACATCCTACATCCACAGGCATCTCTCACCGTATCGAAAAAAGCAACCACCAGGTGGGTGAGGAGTTAAGAGGATGAACAATCACTTTGAGCCAGTGGTAGTACAGCATTGTTTTCTTGCAGTTCTGGTTTTGCTATGGCTGTCACAAATTTACCATGAATTGGAGACCATGAACCCATAGTGTTGGTGAATGATGTGCAGCTAATTGTGTTTTCAGGCACTGCTACTACTACTTTAAATAGACGCTGTTAATGCCAACGAAGAGTTGAATGTGATCCAGTGAAGGAAAGCCAGGGAAAGTTGATGTTTGAGGGAGCAAAGTTTCCTGTGTGAGTGTACTAAAACATATATAAACCATCCTCCACAAGAACAGTTGATTGTAAAGATCAATTTTTTAGCTGGAGGTTTCAGTAGTTGGCTGTGAGAGCCTAGTCTTTGTTCTCTCAATAACTTCTTCAGTGTCCTTTGATGAAGTATGAGAAAGTAGCTGCTAACAGTGTGTTTTGGTGAATTGATTATCAAACTTTCCAAAATTAATTAGTTATTAGGTATTTTTAACTTGATATCCACCTGATTGTCTCCCCAGGCTAAAGATTGCCTACTGTTCTAATTCCTGAATACTCTTGTATTGTTTTTTGCTTTAAAAAACCCTCAAAACCAAATAAAGCAATAGCAGCAATAAAAAATGGTGACAACAAAAAATTGCCAAAGAAGATGTTTGCTGGTGTGCACTGCAGGCTGGCTTTGCTTTCGTTATGCTCTTTAGATATCAAGTTATGGAAAAGATCAGAGTAATTTCACTGCAACACAAATATATATGTATATTCAATAAACATGCAAAGCAAAGAGAATCAGTTTGTGAATGAATGTTGTGTGCACAGTCTGTACATGTCAAAAAAATAATCTTGCAAAGGAGATGTATTTTCATAGACAGGAGGTGATGCACTTGTTCTGGAATAATAAACATTGAGTAAACACTTTTTCTCCCCCAGGATTTAAGGAATGGAGAAACTAAGTATGCACTTAAATTAGTTATTAGAGCTGATTTAAATTGGTTATTGGAGCTGGTTTTCAGTAATTTAAAATACATTAAAATGTGCAGCATTTAACTAGTGTTTGGTATTGGTTTTAGTCTTTAGCATTTTACCCTCAGTCTGCAAAGAAACTCAAGACAATCAGCTGGTCTATTTCATCATGTTTTGTCTTTTGTTTTCAAGCAACGATAGTAAGAATACTGAATATTTGGAAGTTTTTAATATAGAAAACAGTGATTTTTAAAAATACTTATATTTGCTGCGAATTATTGTAACAGTAAAATAGAATATGAAGAAAATGAACCGCAGGTTTTTAAGGTATATTGGTACATTATCTATGGTTTGATCATATGCTCTAGGGTTGTACATAATACACTGCTTTGATGCCACCTGTTGTTTAGGCTAAATTGTTGCTTTCCTGAATGTCTGTATAGATTTCTATTATACGTTTTTTCAGGGTAGTGGAAGATCCTTTTCCCATCCCTCTCCAGCCATTGCCACTAAATACACCTGCATGGGCACACCGTCTCAGGAACTGTGAGGTGAGCCACAAAAAATTCTGACTGGATGTTTTATGATCTAGATCTAAGATAGTGATGCTATTCCATGAAAAGAAGAATTCCTAGTTGTAGAAGTTGTGCACAAACTTTGTGGTATATAGTACAGGTACAGTTAGCACAGTTAAACACACAAAATTGTATGGAATTCCCTTCTACCTTGAGCATGTTGGAATAAATGACCATCAACAGCTCCTGATACGAAAAATGTGCTGCTGAAAACCCAATGTCTTACAGTGCTGGGAAGAGTCATTGTCTGCCATGTTAGAGTTTGCTCTTGAGCTGAAGTGCAAACTTCACTGACTTCTGCAACTGCTCGTATATGTTTGTGTTACGTAGCACATCAAAATCAAAATCATGTGACTGTCAAGTCTGAGACTTAAAGCGCCTTAGTGTCAATGTTATACTAAGGATTTTTTTTTTTTTTAGATATTCTCAGTGAGGGGGAGGAGGGTATTGTTTTTTTGTTGCTTGGGGTTTTTTGCCCAGCAGGTTAGGTTACCTGTGCTTGCTTTCTTTTTTGTTAAAAAGCTCTGTGTCTTTATTCCCTGTGATGGCTTTTGACCTAACCAGAACTCTTCCTTTATTTGCAAATCATTAGATGTCTGCAGAACTGTCCTGCTGACTGAGATGCTATCAACAGCTGGGACGTATCATAAGTCATTTGAAAGGAAGGGAGGGGAGATGGGAAGACTCTTGACAAGTCAACTACCCCTTCCTCCTACTACCAGACTCTTCCTGAGAGATTTTTATTTTGCTTTCTCTTAATACTTTCTAAAAGGAAAACTTAGATGTTTAGCTGCTTCATCTCTTTAGGTATCTCTAACACTTGCATTTTTTCCTATTGGCTTGGCCTCTGGTAACTGGAAATTGCAGTTGCAGGGACTTAGAAATTTAATTTCTTTCTCTATCCACTTAGAAATGATTTTTAAGTATATTAATCTATTCCTCCTTTGGTATGCTATTTATTTCATACAAGTAGTACTATCCACTTAACTGTTAAGAGACCAGAAAATTCCGGCATGAATTCTTCCATGGTGGAGATACCATTTTCATGGAATCAATCTCTTAATTCAGTTGGCTGATAAAGTTCACTATACTGTGTTTTGAGCACTATGTGGCACATACTTTCCTGTCTTAACATCCTTATCTGAATCATTTATTATTGGTTTTATTTTATAGGGGAACTTGTATTATAATCTTCTTTGTCTGAATCTATTACAAAAATTTCACCTGCTGTGTTTAAACATCACAGCAGCATTTATAGAAGAGTTCTTATTTTTAAAGAAGAGGAAATACATATAAATATTGTCTGTTTGAATGTGTTCTGAGAACATGACCGCCTGCCACTGCTGTTCAGCAGAACTGTTGCCTGTTTGCATTAATCCTCCCTCATCCACTGGAGACTGCCAGGATGTTTGTGCCTTTCCATGGGCACAGAGTACAGTCAATGGGATTTTGAGGTGTAACTTTATCTTTCAGGTGTGACTGTCTTGCAGAATGCAGTAGTAACAGTACTTACTAGTAACAGAATTGCAGGGTCCTACTGGAATTTGGAGATCCAGTTTGGAGTGTTGCCAGTGAACACCTCAACTCACAATTCCACTCTTTCAGTTGTTTGTCAGACAGAATAGAAACAAGCTTAAACCATGTTGAGATGTGTGACTTTCACAGAAGATGTCAGCAGGTGAAGCCACTGCACCCCAAAGGACGGTGACTCCCCAGGCAGTCAGCACTGCAGGCAAACCCAGAGCAGTTAAAGCTACAGTTACCCAGGCTAACACTAAGCTCTGTGTCTGGTGTCAATTCCCAGACTGCCTTGAAATGTTGAGCTTATACAGTGTAATGCCTCTGGTACCCAGCTGCTGTTAGTTCACGCGAGGAAAACTGCAGTCTTACTGTGTGTATTTCACAGAATCACAGAATATTCTGAGTTTGAAGAGATCCACAAGGGTCATTGAGTCCAAATCTTAAATTTCAGTGTAAGCTTCAGTCTACTTTTGCTGAGATGAGGCCAGGGGAAAGAAAAGGAATTGCTGAGGATTTTTTTGTCTTGAACCTTGGAGTGAAAGGGTTGGAGAGTATCTGATTACTTCCAGGTAATTACAAGTGAATTGAAAAACAGTTATTTTCAATAGTCAAACTAGAATGCATTTCCAGCATAAGCATACTGAAATAAAGTGTAATTAGAAACTGCATTAATGAACTATACAAAGCTAAGTTAATTTATTTGTCTGAAGCAGATGGTCTCATTTGTCTGGTTTTTTCCTACTTGCAAAGCTTCTAGAGAGCAGGGTTCTTATGTGCTCTGTGATTTTCTTCTCGTCCTCCTGCCCACCACCAATTTAAGGAAAATGATCTAACTTGTGTGAAAGTAAAGCTAGTTTAGGAGGCAGTATCTTAACTATAATTACTACTTCTCTGGCTCAACAGTTTTATCAGTCTTCTCACCATCTTAAAATAACGATAATGAGCTATTTATAGTGAAAAGGGTCAGATAATGTTAAAAAAAACCTTGTACAGTGTTTGCTGTATGGAGTGGTGCTGTAATCCCTCTTGTGAAAGGCAACTTCTTGGGTTTCTGTAAAGATGATAGTTTTGGTGCTTCTCAGGCTGCTTTGCTTCTCCTGGATTTTTCAGTTCAAGTTTTGGACATAAATGTTATTTATAATTTCTGTGTAAATAGTTGCCAGTCTCTCTTGCTCCACACAGCTGTGTGAGCGAAGCCTGTGCAGACTTAATGAACTGCTGGAAACACATTTTATTTTTCTTAGATGTCCTTGAGGCAGGTTTTAGGCAGTTGTCTCTGAAGTATCTGTGTGATAATAATCTTGAAGAGACACTTGCTGGGGTTTTTTTCAGTACTACCTGAGCATCTGGCTGCCCTGTTGCTGAAGGTGACACAATTGGGTGCTCGCTGAGGGTGTGTTTGTCCCACAGATACACTGTAAGACTGAACTGGCAAACTCCTCTGAGTGTTACTTAATGCTGGTTGGCCAGCCTAACCCTGAGCTGGATATGAACGGAAGCAAGCAAGGCATTCAGAGTTTGGATGGGAAGTTCTTCTCTGTCCCAGTAGTTTTGCTCCTTGCTGGCCGTCCCTGCAGCACCAGCACTGAAACAACTGTGGTGGTGCTGAGTAGCTGGATAACTTATTTGTGTTAAGCTAGATGCAGTTTTTGTGGAGTTGCCCAGATATTGTCAGAGTTGCTGGAAATCATCATCAGTTTGCACATGGCAAATCTGGTATAGTGTGTTTCTGTGTAATGTTGAGAATCAAGAGTGCCTCGAAAGTTGGGAGGGATATTATCCGAGACATTGTGTTCCAAGTTAGTGCAGGAAGTGGCTGAGACAGTTACTGGTGGTGTGAGCTGGTGTGTTCCGCTCAGTGCAGCGTGTGTTGCAGTAGATGCATAGACAGTTATTACTGGTTCAGATATTGTGGCAGTCAGGTGTAAAGCTTCATCTAAGACAAATTTGTGTCAGCGATGACGGCAACTGAGATGTGTTTTGGGAGGGAACCAGAGTAAAGTAGTCCCGTGTTAACCAGAGCTGGCAGTAAGTGTAACTGTGTTCTTAGGTTCTTGGATGGCTGACAAAATCCTGACCTCAGTGAGGGCTGCTCTGGTGTTAGATCCTAAGGTAAATCTCTCTGAGGATACCAGTGTGGGGACAAAAAAACATGAAGCGTCTAAAATCCGGACCTGTGTTATCACCTGCCAAAGTCCCTGACTGCTTTTGTTTTCTTGTGTAATGTTCAGCAGTCAGCTGGGTGAATAATCCTATTATTTCACCTCCTTTCCATGCAGAAAATTGGGGACTCATACCGCGGCTATTGTGTGAGCGAGACAGAATTAGAGGGTGTTCTAACGCTACACAAGCAGCAAACACAAAGTGTGTGGGGGACACGCCAGTCTCCAAGCCCCGCCAAACCCGCCACACGGTTGATGTGGAAATCTCAGTATGTCCCATATGATGGGATCCCCTTTGTCAATGCAGGTAAATAACTTTTATTTTAATAACTGCTTTCAAAATTTCAACATCAGCTGCCAACTGGCCACAAAGAAGGATCTTTGTTGTTCCTTAGTCTTGGTAAAGTCAAGGCACAAACATAAAAAAAGAAGCATCTTGGGCACTTCTGTGATACACTCTGAAGGAGCTTGTTTCCTCAAACCACAGAAAACATGTTTTGGGGTTTTTTTCATGTTTTGTTGTGATTATTTCCTTTTGGCATTTAGAAACTGGTTAAGTATCATCTGATGGGGTTCTTTTGTGAGATCTTTAGGTGTAGGTCCCATCTGCTCTGTTAGGACATGAGAGTGCTCGTAATGGTAAGAGCTTGTTCGATTATTCTTGCCTAACTTGAAGATCTTTTGAAGCGTTTGTTCCACAGGAGTCAATTAACTATTTAAATTGCAACTTTAAAAAAAAGTAAATACCACCCTCCCCCCCCAACCAAAAAGATAAACATCAGCATATCTCAAAAGACTGATTTTTTTTTTTTCATTAACACAAAGGCTTCACAGGTTGGTAATTACACATGTAGCTCGTGCAATTCATATGTGAAATTACTAAGACTTAATTTAGGTATAAAATGAATGGAGTTTTTTTAGAGAAAATAAATGACAGGAGTGTAGGTTATGTGCTTGTTTTTTCTTTCTTTTTCTTTTCTGGAAGTTACTGAAGAAGTGAAATATTAGAACTGAAAAAGTGAAATGTTAGAACGGGTTTTAATGCTTCAGCCATAAACTGTGAGACAAAAGAAAATAAACTCAGAGCAAATTACACTTTTATTTCCCAAAAATGCATATGAGATCTTTAGTTTCCACTAAGATCTGCCTGATAAATGATTTACCCCACGGTAAAATATTTAGAGTAAAAACACACAGGTTTTTTTCTTTAAAGATGTAGGCCAATGGAGACTCATATTATTAAGTTGTAATACTTTTTGCTTTGTTCACACCGCCGAACAGACATTTGTATTTCTAATGTGTTTCCTTTTCAATACATTGTTTGGTTTATAACTCCTCTATAAAAAGCATTAATGGAAATCCTTTTCACCTGTGGACCAGAGGCTGTAAATATTACTGAATTTCAGTTCAAATCCCAGATAACTGAATTCTAAAATGTGGAGAACAAAAGTTTTGGTCTTGAGGAATTTATCCTTTCTACACAAGTAGAATTAATCTGTAATGCCTTTCTTGTTGTGCTTCTTCAGCTCTGGAGGAATTTAAATTGCAGTTTTGTTCAATCCCAGAATTTCAATTTTAAGTTTGAATGTTAGACTGTTTGTTAAGGTTTGTTTGTTAAAAAAGGGACAAGATACCTGTCTGTTATACATTATTTTTATTTTTTTTATGTAATGCCCTAAGTCAATAAATAATTTGGTATTTCATGGAAACACATTATATTGCTGTTACAATACTTAAAACTGTTTTGGTTATATCCCTTGTGGTGTAGGCAGCTCCTTGCCTGATAAATAAAAGATGATGTGGAAGAAATCTGGACCACCTTCTTGACTGCTTTAGTGCTTTGCTTCTTTATCCCTGTTGTTAGAGGTCTGACTGGAAGAAGGCACTTACTTTGAGTTTAGAGCAAAGCAGTGTTTGTTTAAGCCTGTCTGGCTTTGTGTGAGTATGCTGCACTGAAACTGTTGTTTAGCAGTTAAGATAACTCTGACTTGCAGCTAAGAATTTATGGAACAGAATGATCCCAAGTGTTGACTTAAGCCAGGAAGCTGGAAATGGTTGCTGACCTGTTGTCGTGGTTTAACCCCAGTTGGAAACTACCACAGATCCACTCAGTCATTTTCCCTCAGTGGGATGGGAGAGAGAAAACTTGTGGCTTGAGATAAAGGTAGTTTAAAAGGATAAGGAAAAGCCACGCACACAAGCAAAGCAAAGTAAAGAATTCACTCACAACTTCCCATTGTCAGACAGGTGTCCAGCCATCCCTGGGAAACAGGGCCCCTGGGAAACTGTCACCTGTACTGGTGACTTGGGAAGACAAACACCATAACTTTGTGTCCCCACCTTTCTTCTTCTTCCCCCAGCTCTGTGTGCTGAACAAGAGGCCATGTGGTATGGAATGTGACTTTGATCACTTTGGGCCAGCTGTCCTGGCTGTGTCCCCTCCCAGTTTCATGTGCCACTCAGCCTCCCCACTGGTGGGGTGGGGTGAGAGGCAGAAAAGGCCTTGAGTCTGTGTGAGCCCTGCTCAGCAGTAACTAAACATCCCGTGTTATCAGCACTGTTTTCAGCACAAATCCAGAACACAGCCTCATACTGACAACTGTGAAGAAAGTTAACTCAATCCAAGCCAAAACAAGCATATCCTCAATTTCACTGTGGATTTTCTCCATTATTTGGACATTCTGCTTTTTTTATGTTTGTTACCAGCATTGTGCTCCTTTGGTAACTTGTATGACTTTGGTGTTCACCAGGGCAGAATCTGGTATGTGTTTTGCCTTCCCATATGTTGCAGTAGTGTTGTGAGGTGTAATGAGTTTGAGAAATGCTTTTTGTGTTCTTACACGCTGAGAGAGAAGTTAAATGCTTCTCTGTATTACTTTGCTTCACTGTATTTCCTTGCTACGCCTAAACATTCTGCCTTCTGAAGAGTCCGGTGGAAACAGAAATAACTATTTCAGAACTCTCATCTCATTTGTAGTTACTGTTTTACTGTAATAACTTCACTAATTGCTGGAATAAATAAGAGTGTATTTCTTTCTGTTTCCAGGAAGCAGAGCCATTGTAATGGAGTGCCAGTATGGGCCAAGGAGGAAAGGGTTTCAGCACAAAAAAGCTGGTGAGCAGGAAAGCACCTCTGGTCATCTGTACAAAGCCACTTGTCCAGCAAGGTAAGAATTATCTAGAAAGCTGTAGGAGTGACTCAACATCCTAAGAAAGCGTTCATTCTGTGTGCTGTGACATAACACTCTTTTGGGGTGGTAGCTGACACTGTAGTTCTTAGCTTCATCTTCTTGATTACTTGAGGTTGATACTGATTTAGAGACAAGGAGGAAATGCTGTCCTGCTTCACTGAGTAAGGCTGAGATTTGATAGGTTGCCTGGATGCAAAGTAGCAGAGCATCACTATATGAAATACAGGGAGGAAACATTATCTGTCAGGGGATCCATGAGTTATTGTGGCATCCTTTAGCAACCATTTATGGTCCTAAAACTTTGTCATATTATTTGTTGTTTTTTCTTCAGGCTTTATTTGCACTGATATCAGTCAGTCATCCTAGTTTAGCACGTCCCGTGTGCTGAAGGAGTTACAGTTCTTCCTGTTCACTGAGGAGTTTCTCCATATCTAAAACTAACGGGGATTTTTTTTATCTCGTTCTTGAGCAGCCCCCTGGGTGCCTGTTCAGTTTTTACAGACCTATGAGTGTGTTTACCTGAACAGTTGCAGCAACAGTATGTGCTCAGTTCTGCACAGCTGGGTGAACTGCACGCTGTTCACAAATGGTGTTGTGCTTTACTGTACTGAGGGTCAGAGGGAAATCACTCTGACTGAGTGCCTGCCAGGCCAGAACAGAGGTGCGTCTGTCTGCATCTCTGTCCTTAAGAATTTTACAGTTTGTTTAGAGGCTGCTCACACCCTGGATCACTCTATTTGAACTTTTTCTATACTGATGTCTGTTATGAAGTAGGTGAGGTTTTTGTCTTTCCCCTCTCAAGCACAAAGTGTACTGATGGAGAATACTTTTTTATTCCCCCTGCCTTCGCTCTTGGAAGGATCTATATTAAAAAGGTTCAAAAGTTTCCGGAATACAGGGTTCCAACTGACCCTAAAATTGACAAGAAAATCATAAGAATTGAGCAGGAGAAAGCATTCAACATTCTGAAGAAGAACTTGATAGATGCTGGCGGTATCCTCAGGTGAAACGTCTGCTTTCTACTTTATTTTCACAAATGAAGAAAAAAAGAGCAGTATTTTACTTGGTTTGCTTTATTTTTCACTTAATCACTTATTAAGGCTTTTGATTAATATCNTAAGGAAAAGCCACGCACACAAGCAAAGCAAAGTAAAGAATTCACTCACAACTTCCCATTGTCAGACAGGTGTCCAGCCATCCCTGGGAAACAGGGCCCCTGGGAAACTGTCACCTGTACTGGTGACTTGGGAAGACAAACACCATAACTTTGTGTCCCCACCTTTCTTCTTCTTCCCCCAGCTCTGTGTGCTGAACAAGAGGCCATGTGGTATGGAATGTGACTTTGATCACTTTGGGCCAGCTGTCCTGGCTGTGTCCCCTCCCAGTTTCATGTGCCACTCAGCCTCCCCACTGGTGGGGTGGGGTGAGAGGCAGAAAAGGCCTTGAGTCTGTGTGAGCCCTGCTCAGCAGTAACTAAACATCCCGTGTTATCAGCACTGTTTTCAGCACAAATCCAGAACACAGCCTCATACTGACAACTGTGAAGAAAGTTAACTCAATCCAAGCCAAAACAAGCATATCCTCAATTTCACTGTGGATTTTCTCCATTATTTGGACATTCTGCTTTTTTTATGTTTGTTACCAGCATTGTGCTCCTTTGGTAACTTGTATGACTTTGGTGTTCACCAGGGCAGAATCTGGTATGTGTTTTGCCTTCCCATATGTTGCAGTAGTGTTGTGAGGTGTAATGAGTTTGAGAAATGCTTTTTGTGTTCTTACACGCTGAGAGAGAAGTTAAATGCTTCTCTGTATTACTTTGCTTCACTGTATTTCCTTGCTACGCCTAAACATTCTGCCTTCTGAAGAGTCCAGTGGAAACAGAAATAACTATTTCAGAACTCTCATCTCATTTGTAGTTACTGTTATAACTTCAGTAATTGCTGGAATAAATTAAGAGTGTATTTCTTTCTGTTTCCAGGAAGCAGAGCCATTGTAATGGAGTGCCAGTATGGGCCAAGGAGGAAAGGGTTTCAGCACAAAAAAGCTGGTGAGCAGGAAAGCGCCTCTGGTCATCTGTACAAAGCCACTTGTCCAGCAAGGTAAGAATTATCTAGAAAGCTGTAGGAGTGACTCAACATCCTAAGAAAGCGTTCATTCTGTGTGCTGTGACATAACACTCTTTTGGGGTGGTAGCTGACACTGTAGTTCTTAGCTTCATCTTCTTGATTACTTGAGGTTGATACTGATTTAGAGACAAGGAGGAAATGCTGTCCTGCTTCACTGAATAAGGCTGAGATTTGATACTTTGCCTGGATGCAAAGTAGCAGAGCATCACTACATGAAATACAGGGAGGAAACATTATCTGCCAGGGGATTCATGAGTTATTGTGGCATCCTTTAGCAACCATTTATGGTCCTAAAACTTTGTCATATTATTTGTTGTTTTTTCTTCAGGCTTTATTTGCACTGATATCAGTCAGTCATCCTAGTTTAGCACGTCCCGTGTGCTGAAGGAGTTACAGTTCTTCCTGTTCACTGAGGAGTTTCTCCATATCTAAAACTAACGGGGATTTTTTTTATCTCGTTCTTGAGCAGCCCCCTGGGTGCCTGTTCAGTTTTTACAGACCTATGAGTGTGTTTGCCTGAACAGTTGCAGCAACAGTATGTGCTCAGTTCTGCACAGCTGGGTGAACTGCAGGCTGTTCACAAATGGTGTTGTGCTTTACTGTACTGAGGGTCAGAGGGAAATCACTCTGACTGAGTGCCTGCCAGGCCAGAACAGAGGTGCGTCTGTCTGCATCTCTGTCCTTAAGAATTTTACAGTTTGTTTAGAGGCTGCTCACACCCTGGATCACTCTATTTGAACTTTTTCTATACTGATGTCTGTTATGAAGTAGGTGAGGTTTTTGTCTTTCCCCTCTCAAGCACAAAGTGTACTGATGGAGAATACTTTTTTATTCCCCCTGCCTTCGCTCTTGGAAGGATCTATATTAAAAAGGTTCAAAAGTTTCCGGAATACAGGGTTCCAACTGACCCTAAAATTGACAAGAAAATCATAAGAATTGAGCAGGAGAAAGCATTCAACATTCTGAAGAAGAACTTGATAGATGCTGGCGGTATCCTCAGGTGAAACGTCTGCTTTCTACTTTATTTTCACAAATGAAGAAAAAAAGAGCAGTATTTTACTTGGTTTGCTTTATTTTTCACTTAATCACTTATTAAGGCTTTTGATTAATATCAATAGTAAAAAATCCCACAATGCTAGTAAGACTTCTGTGGCTCTGAAGTATTAATTTGGTAGATGTGTTAAACACCAAGTGGTGAAACTTCAGGAGATGTTTTCATGCAGATATAAATAATTGTATTATCTGGGGGCTTGAGGTAGTTTATTTTGCATTGAAAGGTGTTAGAGGGCCCTGAGTTCTGAAAGACATTATCTCCTAGCTCAGTGGTAAAAACTGGCATCACTCTAACTGGGTTTTATGTGGTTGTCAGACTGTTCCCCTGTTTTACCTTCACTTGAATTGTGTGTATGATCTCTCTCCTTCTTGCTAGGTGGTATGTACAGTTACCCACTCAGCAGGCCCACCAATATCATGAAATGGAAACATCCTGCCCCCCTCCTTCACCCTCCCATTTTTCTGTGTCTTCTCCTGAGGAGGAGGAGGAAGTTGTTAGAGATGAGAACTGTACTCTGCCTTCTCGACTTCATCCCCAAGTGGCAGACAAGATCCGAGAACTGGTGTCTCAGGGAACAGAGCAAGTCTATGCAGTGAGGAAGCAACTGAGGTACAGAACTGTCTGGAATGCTCTCAGTCTGTAGTACTGTATCTGCTTCTGCCTTTGATTAATTTGGTTTGCAACTAAATGGCCGTGCTGATGCACTGCTGAATGTATTTCCCAGATGTCATGAGACTTTTTCCCAGCTTTTGTCTTTGCTTTCCATATCATTGTTGGTAGCCACTAAGAGCTGCTGTACTCTCTCAAGTTGCTTAAATAAATGGGGATTTTAAATCTCAAACTCTATAGCAGATGCACAGGCACCTGGCTCAGCAGCTTATCTAGCTTGCTTTTGTCTTGTCCTTGCAACAAGGGGAGGGAGAAGTTAGCAGTGTCTCTAACAGAGGGAAAGAGCACTATATTTAAATATGCATCTTCAAATATCCTTTAATACATGGCAGAAAGTATGTGGAAAGAGAGTTATTCACGCCTGATGAAGTGCCAGAAAGACACAACCTGTCCTTCTTCCCCACTGTAAATGACATCAAGAACCACATTCATGAAGTACAGAAGTCCCTCAGGAATGGGGAGATGGTGTATAATTCAGAAAGTATCCCAGCAACGGTATGTTGGCCTTTATGTATCTTTTTAGTTGCTGGAGTTATACTGGAAGTCTTTAATTTTTACCGTTTAACTGTATTTTATCCAAAATTCTCTATGACTCTGTGTTTCCAGAGACAATATTTTCAGTGGAATCTCTGCCTGAGCAAGATTGAATTAAATTCAAATAAAACTTTCTGACCTTACTCAGTGTTTATCTCATCAGCATTAGATTGCTGTTACTTGATTGACAAATTACACAATACACCATGTGGTGTAGAAGAATTTTATTGTGGCAGAACATTTTATTTATGGCTTTTTCATCTGTGTTTTGAAGAAATTACTGCTACTTTTCTGTACCTGAAAAACTGGGGGTGAAGTGTATCTCAGGTGCAGTGTAAATTAGGTCTTGCACGACATTTTGAATGTGTAAAATTTTATAAATACACTTCATGGCAAGTGAAGTAAGCTTGAGGTCAATACTTAAAAATGCTCAGTAACTCTTAAATGTTGTTCCTTAATTTTCTTCCACGTTCTGAGTAATAAAGGATACACAGTGATCCTAGTTTTTCTCAGTTATGAGACTAACGACCAAGAAATTGCTAATTTAAAATCAGCTTTGACAAACTCTAATGTTAAATCATGCCATGTTATCAGTATTTTACTTCTCCCTACGCTGTTGTGGCCCACGTGAGGGAGTGTTCTTGTCAGTTAGAAAAGTGGTTTGACCATTTTCTGTTTTAAAGTCTTTAAACAGTCAGGAGCAGACTTTAGCCTTCCTGATACATTGCACGTTAAAAAATCTTTTACAGTATTTTTTTATAAACTAGGAGCTCCCAAACTGTGTAGTTAAAGAAAATAAGAACGTAGTTTTAGGCACTGTTTTCTTACATGTCCTGTATTGAGTCTGTGTTCCTGTAGTAGAGAAGCTTGTACCCTTTCTGAGAACTGAGATCTTTTTCCTTCCAGCTGCAATGGACCACAGACAGCGGGAATGTCCTCACAGAAACAGTGACTGTTACATTTGCCTCACCACCTTCGGAGGGTAGGACTGAATGGATAACCCAGCTGTCTTCAAATACAGTTTATTAGCTGTGTCACAGAGCTTCAGTTTGCTTCCAGAGAGGTTGCTGCCATGTCCTGTCCTCAGCTGAATTTAAGAAGGATTATTTTGCTATAACCATTTTTGTTTAGTTTTTCAACTATTTGACTACATGTGTGGAAAAGTATCTGTAGTCATGATGTTGCTGGCAGAAGTATTAAAGTTACAAATTTGGCTCTTATTTGGCATCCTCAAGCAATTAGAGATCATAATGGGATGGTTGTGGGGAGAAAACATTTTACCTCAGATGAAGAAACTAGTGACACCTGTCTAGAGAGGATTAAATTACTTCTGAAGATACATGTCTGTCAGGGCACACAATACCCAGGATCCAACTAGTTCCTAGAGGGTTTGTGCATCACCTAGGCTTAAATGTCTTGCTGAAAGGGACTTGAATGCACATTGAGATTCCTGCTTCTCGCAGTCATTGGCTTGATGAGTTCCACTGCAAGGATCAGGCACTGAACAACAAGCACTCTGTTTCTGTTGTTGGAATTGAGGGCACTCTTTTCCATTTTTCCTTGATGCTTAGAATAGAAATAGAGACACAAATGTCAAGTGGCAGCAGGGCTGAGAGATGTGTTTCTTCAATTCTTTGTGATGTAACTTCTTTACAACAAAGTAGGTGTGATGACAAAGTATCATCTCTTCACAGTGATTGCTGAGATAAGAAGTGCTGCACTCCTCCCATTCTGCTGCAGAACTACAGTGTAGATAGGGTAGATTTCTTTACAAACTTTTATGTATTCATGGTCGAAGGACTGTTTGGGGTTTTGTGAAGTTGCTAGTTATGCTCTTTTTCCTTTGTTAAAAGTGGATTCCTACTACTATTACTTCAACTTTAAACCACATACTAAAACCCAATACAGTTCTTTGTATCTTGATACCCACACACATAAGCTGAGATGCTCTGCTGGATCATGGTGGCTGGTAATAAATTTAAAATTAGGTTATTCTGCCCTTCCCATCTCATTTCCAAGGATGTTTTGTGAAGTGTGACACTTGAAGAACTTCTCTTCATTTTGTAGATGCTTCCCCCATCCGTTTTTTAATAGGTTTGATATGAAACCCATCAGAAAGGTTGTTGACTTTTAGCCAGTACATGATTGAAGTGACATGGAACACTGCAGACTTCATAGATGGTTTTAATCTCAGTAGCAGAACCATCTTGTTTCCCTATTCGACTGAAACATAATAGTAATAATAATGGGTATATTTTATTTTAGACAGGTGACAAAGAAGTCTGCAGGGACAAAAGAGCCACTACCACAGTTGTCATTTTCAAGACGCACTTGTGTTGACAGTTATCCTGTGGTTTTTGCCTGAAGAAATCCTGATACGTTTGTGTCCCTGACCTATTTCTTATCTTAGTTGTAGCAAGAAATATAAACCCCCAGAGGTTTGGCTTCCTGCATGAATTCTCCTAAATGACTTGGTGAACCTGGTTTAGCTGAAGTGGTTCCATGTACACCAGTACATTTACAGTTAATAAAAAGGCCAATGTTGGGCTCTGTTTTGTTTGGTATATTTTAACTCTTACTTTGGCTGTCACTGCAATAAATCTTAACCCAAATATTATGGATGGCTCAAATAGGAAGTGAAATGATTCTATGAGAAATTTTCTTGCAGAAATTGCTAAAAGTGAATCTCAGTTTTTACAAGCCTTCAGGAAATGAAGTCCATCATTCTTGCATTAAAATAAGAATGTTGAGGATATGATGTAATATGTAGGCTGAAAAACCTTCAGATAAACAGACCCTAGATGATCCTGTGTACAAGTTATGCACATTTCACAGAGATTGGAAGGGAGTGGTGAGAAACAGAAAATTTCCTGTGTAGATTTTTGTTTGCAAAGACAGTGCTTTCTTTTGATACCTGACTGTTATTGAGCCCTTACTGAGGTGCAGATACTGTCTAATTATTTGTTTGCTGCTTTGCTAGAAAAGTTTCAGTTTTCATGTTATAGTAACTACAAATTCAAAGCACGGTGTAGGGTGCAGTGTACTTTGCTCTCAAGAACAGATTTATTGATGCCTCTGGGTTTTGCTCTGTGTAGATACCTACAATCTTCCTACAGTATTATCTTTTTCTTGTACTCAGTCTTTTTTCTTTAGCGTCCAAGTTCTGCAGAGAGAGCAGCATATATGTATATGTATGTCTTCTGTATGTCTGTATTGAGATTGAAGGGGTTTGTTCGGTTTGCAGGGGAGGCTTTCATTAAACAGGAAGAAATTTGGCCTAACTGTCTACTGCCTCTCTTTGGCACTGTAGGAAGCTCAGGAGGGGTGTCAGTCATCACCAAAGCAGAATCCAGCCAGAATGGGGAGTCTTTGCTGCCAGAAACAGCTCAGCTGTTGTCTTCACTCTCTTCACTTCAGCCCAAGATATTTACGCACCTTCAGGTACAGTCAAATCATTTCCAGAACATTGTACTGGAAGGGCTGAAGGTGAGCTAACAGCAAGGCCCCTCTCAGCTAATCCCAAACACTGTCTAGGTAACATGGAGCTGTTAACTCAAACTCTGGCTGCTCGTACATGGCACATGTAGCTGTGGTGCAGGGGGTCCCACTACCATCTTCTGACACTTTGAAGTTAGGGTCTCCTGTGAAGGCAAACCAAGAAGATAAAGGTACTGGGTTTCTGCCTCAAACCAAGTGCCTATTCATTTTCTGTGTGGTCCAGTCACTTTATAATGAAAATGCTGCAAACCTGAGGGGACATAAGGCAGTCTTACTCCTTTTAAGTCCTCCTCCAGCATCTTAAGGAAATATGTTAAAATCCAAAAACTGCTCCTAGCTCAGATCTGTAAACTTCCAGGTTGAAAAGCTAAAGAGAGGAGGTAAGAACGTCATGCTGAAAGAACTTCTAAAGGACATCTCCCTTCAAAGCTGGCTCTCGTAGCTTTCTTCCCTAGCTACTTTGACAAGCTGCCTTCATACTTTCAGAACCCCAGTGAGAACTGCATGATCTTTTCCCTGGAAATAGAGTCTACAGTAAAATGCTGTTCTACTTGCTGTTTCCCTCTCTGAAGACAGCCTGGGTCCACCTCACTCTGTGTTTTAAAGCAGTATGCTTAGCTTATAGTACCTGCTTCTTGTAGGAATGGGCAGTATTGGACAATGATTTGAAATGAAGTATCAATACAAAATTAGAGCTTTATGGTTATAAGCAATCTTCTAGATGCTGTTGGGTACCATTGTCCTAATTGTTTTCAAATACATCTTGAGCCTAGGGTTGCTGGGATTGAGTGTTCAAAGGATATTGTGTGTAGGAAGTTGGAAGCTATCCACTTCCAGCATTGCAAAATATATGCTGTTAAATGCAAACTCCTGGTGTTGTAAATACTGGTACATTAATACTTCTGCCTTCTCTTTCACAGGGATTACAGCTGCAGTCCACACTTACCTCCACAAATGGATCAACAGCCCTGATAACTGGGAATGATCATTCCCCTCCCACCCCTCCAAGTCTCCTGGATTCCCTAGGGAGTGCAATAACCAGCCATTCTCTAGAGCTTAGTCAGGGACACAGTCTGCAGGCAGGTGCTGACCTAACACAGCATCGTGTTGCTGCCTCTCCTTTTGAGACTCCGCCTGGCTCTGATCAGAGCCTCATCACCATGGGCCCGTTGGTACCAGCAGGAAACACAGATGACTCCAGAAACCTGGAAGGAGCCCATCATATTCTCCTGGGAGATTTACAGACTATCCCAGTACAGATTGTGGACAACCATCCAGCACTTGGTAAGTCACAGTTTTCTCAATAAAATATAAATATAGAAAATACAGTGGATTTTGTTCTGTGTGTCTTGAAAAGAGAGAAATGTGTTGATAACTGGGAACAACATAAGCTTTTCAGTGGATTCTAATTGGTTTTTACTGACTCCAAACAAACAAAGAACACCAAAAAGTGCCCAAAACTTTTTTGCTGTAAAAAGGTGTTTGTCAATGTCTTTGACCAAATACCAACTTACTGTTAAAAACGTCTTTTTTTTCCCCAAAAATCCTAATATTTAGCTATGATTATGATCTTAAAAATAATTTTTTTTAGGAAAAAGTAAGACTAGAAAATAAGCAATACTGAATCTATTAGAACTCTTCTAAAGGAAATATGTGAGGTTTGATGACTTCTTTGTTTACACCATCCTAGCAGATTTCTGAAAATTTTTAATATTTTTTTGCTAAAATTCTGTAGTTGTCCATATGCTTTAGAAATTATCAGATGGAGTTGTATGTCATTGCTTGGAATTTCAAATTACTGTTTGAAAGCAATTTTTTTAAAATATGCAATAAACACAGTAACTAACTTTCTATCAAAATAGAAGTGTTCTTAAAAACTGCTGGTAGCAAACAGCCTTTGAATTGTCAGCCCTGGAACCTGATTTAGAATATTAGCTTGCTATGGTAGCTATGGATTGATTTTTACTTTTTGGTGAAGAAAACCGAATAGAAATGGACTATACACAGATCAGTGTGAAACAGGAGCTGTGCAGTGCTTTCTTATTTCTGTATTATCTTTTCTTGTCATCTATGACTTCTAAAAAGATGGCTCTTGAGTAGTTCTGCAGAAACATGTGGGTAAAGATCTGCTAAATCACAGCTACACCTTCATAATTACGTGTCTCCATATGTACCAATGACTTTTGCAAGTCAGCAAAACTTCTTTTTTATTTCTTCATGTGTTCTTATATTTTCATTTTCAGGATATTACAGAATTTAGTATAAATTAAGGATATGTGAGAAAATGTACTGAAATTCATGTGTGTTAAAGTAAAATTGGGTTATTTTACTGTGGCAGTATTGCCAAAGTTAAATTTAAGGGATTTTCTGCCAGTTGTGCTCAAAAGTTTGTGTAACTGGTTGTTTTCCCTTTTATAATTGACTTCAACTTCCCTCCTGAGAAATTCCTTTTTTCTTTCAGGGTAAAATTATTTCAGAGAGTTATTGAATGTTTAGCCCATTTGTTCAGTCTATATGAACAAATCTAGATCAGTTGATGCTTGTCAAAAAATAAATTTTGTATGTGTGTTTCTGAAATATTTCTCTCTTACATGCATGTATTTATTGGATCTGAACCATTGTCAGTAGAGTTTGAACTTCAATGTTTGATTTTTGTTTTGTTTTTAAGATGAAGAAAATACAGAGGGTGTTACCTATGTGAGCCAAGTTAAACAAGAACCAAGAGAAAACGCGTTGTCTGTGGAACCAGATAAAATCAGGGACTGCCATAGTTCCTCGCCATAACTCCTCACTTTCACCTGTAAAGCCTGGATGAATTTTTTTCAAATTGGAGAACTCTAAATGTCTTGGAAGGAAAGGCAGGTGCTCTCAAAGTACTGACATTCTTTTAAAATTGTATTGTGACATTCAGACTAAGCCTATTTTAGAGCAGTTCTGACAGAAAGCTGTTTTGATTTGGCTGATGTGGCTCGCTGCCAATTCCAGGTTATTCAGTTGCCCTGTGGAGCACCACCTCTCTGTTCTATTCAGGTCTGAGTAATTTGGATGCTATCCAAATGGCCCATTTTGGTCAGTGTTTCTGAACGTCTTCCACAGTTTAATTCCTTAGCTTTAGAATGTGGATCACAATGCTGAGTTAGCTTTTTCTCTTGAGACCCTCGACACTTACTGCTCTACAGACACCATGGAATCTGTCAGCTCCAAGATCACAGAATCCAACAGCAAAGTGGATCAGTATGACAATGGCTTTGTGACAAAATGAAGGTGCTGGATGCTAAACTTCAAAGTGGTAAAGAGCATGGATGCTTAAGAAACTGCAGCTTTGGCCTGATCATAATGTTAATGGTGTGAAGATCGAGGAGAGGAGAAAGGTGAGGTTTCCAGGTGAATGTAAGGTTGTACGATGAAGAAAAGTGTGTGAATTTTAATGGAGAATGTTTTTGACTTTAACATCTTTGAACTTGCACTCGGCTTAATAATGAGGTTCATTGCTGCATGCAACCTTCCTTTGCTGTGGTACTGTATTAGCAGTCAGTCATAAAAACTAAATGCAAGGGTTGCGTCTCATGGAAGACGATTGATGCTGCCATTTCAGCTTATCTACCTTTTGCTTTATGCACTTGAAGCTATCAGCTCAGATGAATGTGATTTAACCTGCTGCTGTTTGTGACATAGGGCTTATGAATACATTCCTAACAAAGAAGCCTGAGAAAACAAAGCAAATAGTATAAATCCAAGCACTATGTGGAAGTGTGCTGTCACTGTAACATTCAGAATACAGATACAGCCTCATCCTGTGCAGAACAACATTTCTGACAGAATTTCTAGTTTTGGCTCAGTGTTCACAGCTGGAGGAAATACTCTTTTAGTCCGTCTTGAATTGCAGGCAGTGAAATTAATTCTACCCTGATTTGCATGGTACCCTGAAAACAATAGAACAAAAAGTTGGAAGAAATTTAAAGAAGCAGTAAAGAATTAGTTGTTTTTAAAAGCTGGGGATTAGACTTGCAATTCTGTTCATTGAAAAATTTGTTTAATATGCTTCTTCAGGCAATACTCACAGTTTTGTTTTCAGTTTCCTTCATTTTCAGAGAATTTCAATTCTTTGTCTTTCAAATATATATTTCAGTCTATTACTGTGTTGGGTTTTTTTTAATTTAATGTAACCTTTCTTTTTCAAAGATTGTTTACCTTTGTTTTCTGCATGTTGCTAATGGAGAAACACAAACTTACCACCCATATCCAGTCTCTATATTCAACTTAATCCCTTTTTTCACTAATGTCTACCTAAATTTTACAGAAAAAAAGCTGTTATGTATATGGAAAAAAAATCAGAAGTAAACATTACCACTTTCAATGCAGTTAAATTTGTTTGAATAGAATATGCAAGGCTGATTCTTCAGAGAAAGCTGTGTAGCTTGTTACAAAGTAGTTGGTTATTACTTTGTATTGAATTTGTAGTTTCTTCTCTGATGTTTACTTTTTCCAGTGTAAGTTCTTACATCCTAGTATCTCATTCCATTTCTAATGCATGTGACAAATAACATGTTTATTTTCTGGAGGGGTTTGTTGTGTTTTCTGGAGAGTCTTCAAAAGGGAAATCATAAATAGTACTACTATGTCATACAAGGTATTAGTGTGTGTTTGTCTCCTAAGACCCCATCCTGTTCTTGTACAGAAGGGGTTTTAAAAGGATGGAAAGCTTTCAGAGGACAAATACCAAGGTATCCTAAGGAGTCTTCCCTAGACAGAAAAATAGGAGTTGTGGGAGTAATTCTCATCCCTAGTCTGTTAGCCTTTGCTAGGTAGAAGAACCTTGCAAAACGCATGTACTGTAGGTTATTTATGGAAGTTACCTTTGGGTATGTCCTAGGGTGACTCCATTGTGTATATATATTCCATATCTTTGTGCTTCAGCTTCAGTCTATGAGGTAATTTTGTTGTGGGTATTAGTCATTTTCTTTCTCTATCTGGAAGAGGATTAAAAAATCCCTCAGAAGTGGCAGCTTGAGGAGAAAAATTTCCAGCAATACTCAGGTCACAGCTGCAGAGGCTTGGAGCTCATTAACACTCTGTCCCACAGCTGTGATATATAATACTGGAGAAGGGCTCCTTTGGGGAGTGTGCTTCAGCCTTGGGAGACTCCCTTGTGGCTTTTTCCTTGGACGTTTCCTTGCTGCACTCCAGCCTCAAGAGAGAGAGGGCCTCCAATTCCGCTCCTCCGCCTTGGGGGTTCTTCCTGCCCGTCTCCTGCTTTCCCCTCGAGTGCCTCGAGTCATCAGGACTCTCAGTTCCAGCTACTCTCTGGGCACCTGAGAAGTTTCTTCTGGGACTGTCTGGTGGAATTTGGCTGAGTTCTGCAGGACTCTTCACATCACAGGACTGTAGGATGCCTCGAATTTCCCATCAGGATCGTTTACATCACAGGACTTGTGGGATATCTCAGGTTTTTCTCTCATAGCAATAGGTCTTGCTGTTTAATACTATTGTATCTTGACTTGTGTGTTTACTGAAGTAAATAGTTTGTTTTCCACACTTTCCTTTGCTTTTTCCGAATCTGGTGAAGGGGAGGAGTGGTTTTTTTGTTTTGGGGGTTTTTTTGGCTCAGCCCCCAATTTGCCTCATACCCTGACAGGATACTTAATATTTTTGAATTATATATGCATACATGGTTGTATGTATTAAAAATTAAATGGAGACAGAACTATAATTGTTTGCATGTAGTTCTTTAATACAGTTTTAATTACACTTAGCTGTGGTTACATGATGCAGATATTTTAGGGCACATGTAATCAGATCTTTTATTATGGATAATTGGAATTCATGTTTTTACTACAACCATCCTTAGCTCTCTGCAGTGCAGTTCAGTTGGTCATTTGGCATGTACTGGCTTTTGATGACATTCTGCCTATTTAAACAAGAACATGCTGTTCTAAGCAAATTAAATTTCTCACTCTTCCTGATCTTTTTCCTAATAGGGATTGATAAGGCTCGTCAGAGGATGAAAATCTGTCCTATAGTGCTTTCATAAGAGTTGATTTCTGGATCCTCACTATGAAGGAAGTAGAGAGCAAAAACTTACATGCTATTGGATTTGCCATTTGGACATTTTTCTAATGTACTTGGATTTCTATAGCAGGGCAGTATCAATACAGTGTAAACTACCACTAAAATGCTAATGTTAAAATATTAGCTCTATCCTTGGCTGAAATGCTGGTAGTGGCTCCAGGAAAGGTCACAGACTCACTTTTGCTCTTTGTAGAAGTCTTGTCTCTAGGTACATACTATTTAAAAAGCAATTAGCTGTGGCAGTCAAACAGCAGTAGGAGAGTTGGGAACAGAGGTGTGCGTTGGCAGATCAGTGAGAGAGGGAGAAGTTCAGTCCCAGTGTCCTCACGGCAGACTGACATTCTCTGTGCTAGTCCTGAATGCACCCTTCAGAAACAGTGATTTGTCTTTGTGTGCTGACGTAGCTGTTCTTTCTGCCTGCCTGCTCAAGAAGTTCTACAAGCCTGCAAGAGATAGTGAAAAAGGTATGTAAGATTTTATGAGAGGACCTGCAGGAATGGAACAGAGGACATTAATGTTTGATGAAGTGATTTCTATGTAACCTGCATTCTTTGGTGGGAGAAAGGATTTTTCAGTATAGAATGAAAGTATTACTGTGACTGTCTGCTCTGCTTGACAAGATGCCCAGCATTTGGATGCACCTCAATGTTTTTATAAAGGTGTACCAAAATGCTAATGAATACTCATCCATACATTGCTATCTTTGCATATCATACTGAAGCTGTAGGCCAGTGGCACCTCCTGATCTTTTTACTGTCTGTATACATTTCTTAAAATAAATGAAAGCTTGTTTTATACAGAAACGGTGGAGACCTTTTGTCCAAAGTCCTTTCAAATACATGTTTCTTAAGTAACCTTTAAATGAATAATGTTGTATACTCTAGCCCTATAAAAACCTAAAATAACTTAGGTCTTTTCAATTTTTTTTTCTTTTTATCCAGAACATGAAGCATTCCAAACTGCCCAACAAAACCACCACGTTCACATCCTAAAAGGTTTGACACTTTTCTTCTTCTGTAGGTGATCATCCATCTGTGATGTAAATGACTCTGTTCAGTGTCTTCAACAACAAAAATAAATCAGTAATTAGAATGAAACTTGCACAAACATAAGGGGTGGAGTGGGAAACAGGCATGACACCAGAATCCGTACCTATGACCTCTCCCATCACATGAGGGAACTTTTCTGTTGGCCTGATCTGGTCACTTGAGAGCATATTAGTAACGGTGGCTGCAAAACCATAGTTTGTTTATTAACATCCATGTCACGGCAGTTCTAGATGTGGCAAATTTTCTTCGTGCCTGGAGTTTGCATTGGTTTAGTGAAACCAATGGTGTCAAAAATGGTCAGATCTCATCAACTGAGAACCTTCAGTTGTGAATTTGATCTTATTCTGAATTTCATGGTGATCTCTATCTGTGCTGTGGACAAATTCTGATGCTATGGTCCTGTGTTCTGCAGCACTTGTTGAGCAGAAGACAAACCTTCCAGCTGACAAGAACAGCTGCACTGCCTGCTCATATTAAACTTTTGAAGGACAGTTCATGGAATTCTGCTTTCCAGCTTAAGGAAAGCTAAAGGTCTCTGTATATGAAAACTTGATGGACAATGTACATAGAGTTGGGAGCACCTAGGACACTTACCCTCAAACATGCTATAATTTAGGAATGGGAGCTGATGGGAGGAATAAGCAATTGAAGAATGTAATGGTAAAAGTAGGCATTCTTGCTCTTTATATAGTACTGCCCTTACATAATACATTTTCTTAAACATACAGAGCCAGCAGTCGTCTCACTGGTCAGCAGTGAGAGGAAAACTCATCTCAATTTCTCCCCTCCCACAACTTCGAATTTAATGGTACTTTTACAAATTAATCAGAAGTTTGGCCTTAAAATCTCTTCTAAGTTCAGTTTTGCCTTGTCAGGTTGCTGTTAAAGACATAAATTTACATTTTCCTCACAGGTATTTGTCTAAAAGCTGAAACTAGGTAGAGATAATTGAACATTAGTTATTTATATTTCTCCAAGATTACACTTTTCAGTTTTCAGTGTGCATGTGTTTCCTCTTTGGCTTCTATTTTTATCTCTTAGTTCACTATGTTTTAGATGTTTTCTCGGGGTCACTACCTGAGAGTACTCCAGTCAAGAGAATAGAAGAGGAAGGGAAATTTGCAAAAGCTACTTGCAGGAGATAGGAAACTCTCAAAGTTACAGCTGAAGATTGCAATTTCTTCTGGCTGAAATATGTCGTTCACTTTAGATGTTTGGGTTTTTTTAATATAAAATTTTTTAGTCATTGATTTTATTGCTACTTATGCTCTGAGCACACATCTAACAGAAGCTAGAAGAGTAATCCAATGTATTTGCTTTTCTCTTCAGAGCACTAGTTATCTTCCGAATGCAAACTGGTCTGACAACTCCATGTTCTTGACTGTTGGCAAAGCTGTTACCACATCTGAGGTGTTTTGCATATGGAAGAAGATGGAGAAAGTGGGAACATTCTTGACCCTCTTGCTTCTACTGACAACAGATGATCTGTCAAAAGGGGCTTTACCAGTTTGAAATCAATATCTTCTCAGTAATTTGGTGGGTGTACAGGTTTTTGATAACAGGTGCCTAGTGCATGTCTAACTTAGAACATTATACAAGCCATAAAATTACCTCTCACTGTCCTGCCTATACTAGGGGGGTTTGTCTGTTTCCAATGTATTAATTTGGTTTTGGGGAGTGGGGAAATTGTTTTATGTGTTCTCATCTTCCACTTTTCTGACTCTTCCTATTGATTCTTTCTCCTATCCAGAGCAGTATAGAAACTATTTTTTTGTTTAAAAAACTGCTCTATCCTTGGTTTCTGCCTTTGGGAGATAAAATTCCTCCCTGCGTTACTGTGCTGGAGGTTGATTCCTTATGTGACTGAAATAGTCGTTATGTTTTGCTTAAGGAGGAGGGGATACTGGAGTGGGCTTTGCTGCCACCTTCGTTCCAGAAGGTCGCACAGGAGGCACCTGCCACAGATTCTGCTCCTGCATCTGCATCTCCACAGAGGCCAGCACAACCGCAGAGCTGTGCTGATGAGAGCAGTGTCTTGCTGTATGTGTACCAGTGTGTTATCAGTACAAAGAACTGTCCTTCTCCTCCTTATATGGTTTTGAATCCAGACCAGTCTGGGGGTCTGGCCCATTGTGCCCCCACAAAAGACTCTTTGGGCACAGCTTGAAAAAGAGCACAGGAGAGGGTCAGGAATTCCTTAATCTCCAACTTGTAGTTTGTGCTTCTGTTTTGGGTGCAGATGCCCAGGTGTGAGTGACCCTGTGCAGGACACAGCTGGTTCCAGACAGCTCTGCAATGGACCCACTGCGGGACTCAGCTGAGCACATCAGAGAAGCTGCTGGCACCTCTGTGAAAGTGTATTTAAGAAAGCAAAATGCTGCATGGCAGAGAGGAGGGAGGAAGAAGATGAGAAAAACAGTCCTCTGAACACCAAGGTCAGAGAAGGAGAGGGTGGAATGCTTCAAGTGCTGGAGTGTGTGTTTCCCTGCAGACCATGGACGATCACATGCCAGAGCACTTGGAGATTTTTCTCAAGGAGCAAGAGCCCTGCCAGAGCAGGCTTATGCTGAAGGACTCCAACCTGTGGAAGGGACCCATGATGGAGCAGGAGAAAAAATGTGAGGGAGGAGCGATAGAAAGGAGCTGTTACAGACTGACTGCAACCCCCCATTCCACTTTGCCCTGTGCTGCCTGGGACAGGGAGAGGCAAAGCTGTGGGTTGAAAGTGTGAAGCTGAGTCTGGGGAAAGAGGGGAGTATGAAGGGAAGGTGTTGTTTTAATTTGCTTTTGCTTCTCATTGATCTAATCTATTTTAATTTGCAATAAATCATTGTTCCTCACATTAAATCAAATATTGAAATTTACATCTGGAGTTAAGTCACAATGGAAAATACTGATTTCTCTTTGATCATTGCAAGTGATTGCTTTTAGTTTTTTAAGTAAGACACAAAATTGATCAAATTTTACTTTTTAAGCATTTATTCTGTGTGTAGGAAGGAGTGCACTTTGTTTGAATCAGAAGTTGCATTTCAAGATCTCTTCTGGTTAGACCTTACAATTTCTGCTGATTCACCTCTTCACTAGAGTAAAGCTCATCTGGGGAGGTAACTCAGAAACAGGTCTAATCCATCACATTACATAACTGGAAAAGAATACCAGCCATATTTTTACAGGTTTGAGCATGGATGAATCATTCTGAGGAGAGGATGCTGCAGCAGTAAAGTCTACTTTATCTCCTTTGGAAGTGTTGTTCTTACACATGTTAAGGATGTGCATCTTCACAGTGTAATGTCTATCCGTGCTTCAGAATGGGACAAAGTTTGTGGTGAGCAGCGTCCTTGGTGAAAGTCCTGTTAACTTTGGGAAAAGAAATGAGCAGGGCTAAGGAATGAGATTTACATTCTTGTGAATTTCAGAGATTGTTTTCCCAAATGAGAAGGCAACTTCCTTTACCAGGTAACTTTTCCATGTGTATCCTTAGACCAGCCATGGAAAATACCTGGCACTGGACACCAAGGGTATTTGAATAAGGTACTAGCTGACATGACACGCTTAATGGTTTCTACTGGGGTTCCTGTTTGGAATACAAAATTTATGGATGGCTTCCTAATGTTAGCTAAATTAATCTTTTATCTCTTCCCCTCTCTTGACATCTTGCTGTGAAAGGAAGATTCTCTGTTAAAAGGAACATGATAAATTCCTAGTTGTCTGTCTGGAGGACACAAAGCTATTTGTGGTGGATAAAGAAGACTTCTTTGATAATAAATTAGAGGAGCTTCAGAAAGAATTGCACTGTAATTTCATTAAGTAATTTCTCCCAATGATACCACTCATTGTTGATTATTGGTTTACTGTTTATTTACTGTTTAATTTATTCATTAGGATTTTCTGACTATGTCAAGGCCATAGAAATAATACATACGGCAATTCTCTTTTCTCTTGAAGTTTTATGAAAGGGACTCATTGTGCAGCTCTTGAGGACAGCCCTGCTTGCTTAGTCACCAGCTCTCTGGAGGAGTTCATGTTTATATGTGTTTCATAGCTACTGAAAAATCTTCTGCTCTGAAGTACTCCATAAATCCATGAACTTGGATCAGACAAAATGAATTATACATCTTTTAAAAAAACAAACTACTCTGGAACCAGATTTAGCATCTTCAGGAGCTGTGACCCAGGCTTATCAGCTGCAATTGTAAGAAGGTTGATGTTTTCATAGTGAAATATGGTTTTTTATTCAGCTAGTTCAGCCTATGAAAAAAAGTGTCTCCATTCCTTTTATTTCAGATTTCTGAACTCCTTTGAACAATGACATATTAACTACTAACTGCAAAAATGGAAAACTTTCTCTATGGACAGGTGGTAACTAAAGATACATACCATAAAGTCAGCCAACGTAATTAACATTAGTAAGGTAAGATCTTTCAGAGGTTAACCACAGGTTAATACTTCTGGTGGCACACTGATGTTTATTCTGATTCTACAAACAAAAATGAAGATTATAAGCCATTGCAGAAAGAACTGGGAAATAAAGCACTTTGTAAAATATGAGTCTGTGATGTTTTTAGTTTCAGTTGGCTTTGTCAAGGTTTTACTGGCGTTCAGCTCCTTTGTGTACGCAGTGTAGGGTCTGGTTTATCTGATCTCTTGTGTAGAGTAAGCTAAAATAAGTTAACTGTTAACACACAGAGCGTAATACTCAGTATTTTCTAACAGACAGTAGAAGTGTTTGACTATTATTTGATAATTATCAGAAAACATTTGAGAGAAATGTCACATTTTGTGTTCATTCTTTTATCTGGAGCCACCTTTGCACTTGGGCAAGCATTTCCTTTTGGTCATGATGTTACACGTGAAGGTCGACAGGGTTTTCAGAGAGGTTTGGCCGGCATCATAGACAAATGCAGTAGTCTGCTGTGAAGCAGCAGTGCTTCCTGCTTTGTTATGAGATGTCTAAAATACTTCATTATTTAGTGTCTTGCTGCTGATATACCAGTGAGATGTTATAAAGAAAAGAGTCCACAATAGATATTTATTTAAACCCAGAAACAGAGGCAACACCAGGCATATTTGACATGTCTACATAGAAAAGTGTCTTAAGATATCTAGAGTGAAAAACTGTTGTTTGTTTTTTTCTCTATAGCATTGTCTGGTAACAAAATATAGTATGTTAAGCTTATTTGGAGAGTTTTCTAGGATGCAGGATAAGGTGGTACTGATACATAATACATAATAGTGCCATTTGGGTGCTTTTTTCAGATTTCCAGTTGCTGTGACTTAATTTCTTCAGGGAATTTTGTCCATACATTCCAGTGGCATGCTCTCTCCTGTATCAGGTTGCTCTGTACACATCAAGAGATAGCAAATTTAGGAAGTAGCTGTACTTCTGGAGGCTGCAAAACCCTGGAGATTTTTATGTGTATGTGTAGCCTTATGCTGTGCACACATACACATGTAGTTATGTATGGAATAATTTGCTAATAATCACTTTTATAAAGAACTTGGGAGAAAGCTGGTTTCAGCCATCCTCTGAAAAGTAAATAGCTTTCTTTTTTCATGTGACAGCTCAACATGACAAGAGCCTTAGAACTGTTTATAGAATGTACAGCTGTTTTACAAAGAGTCATTTAAAAATGAAGTGTTAGGTGGTTTGCTTATGTGTTGAATTTTAAACATTTAGCATGGCTGTTACCTTGTACTGTTGCTTCTGTGCTGAGCAGTCACAGAATTCTACATTATAATCACATACTCAGAAATTTGATTTCTTTTATTTATTTACATATATTTATTATTGGAGAACACGGTCTCCGGGCTGTTTTCAAGCTGACATTATAAAAGAATCAGGTGTTTTTTCCTAATTAGATATTTAAATTTAAGAAATACCTATAATAAAATCAGTTATAGCTGTAGTCAATGACAGTCTTACTTCACGAGTGCAAAGCCAAACTATGGGATAGGACAGAAAGTTTGTGAATCATTTGTGACTCTGCCTTCTCCAGCTGACATCAAAAATTTGTTTTCAGCTTCTGTCAGCCAGTATTGAGACGTTGATTTGTTCTGCAAACAGGTCGAGAAAGAGGGATTGCAATGGGGTCCATGCAGTGATAGGCAGGAGATGAGGCAGTGCATGTAAGACATCAGAAACAGCAATGGATGAAGAAGAGGGAGCGCCAAAGTTCTAAGCTAAGCAATTACCAACATTATTAGGCACCACTTCTGGAGCATGTACACTGATAGACATGTGCTTGTCTCGGCCTGGTCTGACCTGGGTCTCTACGTTAGCTGATTTTCCTGCACCTCATCATTTGTGTCTCTTCCCCATGTCCTGGCAGTAGGGAGGGGAGGGAGAGGGCGCTTTCTCCTCTTCCACTCTCCCTGCTCAGCCCAGTTCTATTCTTTTCTTAAGAACATGCACGAGGGATTTTCTTTGCATGTGAACCACTGTGACACTCTGGCCATAACATGAGTGCATGAAGATAGAGCATCTCAGACTATGTGAAGGGAGAAGGAGAGATCCCAGAACTCTGAGTGCTACTTATTCTGCAACTTGCAGCATGGAATGAATTCTGTGGCTCTCCCAGCGAAGACTGGACCAGTTTGGATTTAGTAGAGATATATTATTCTTGCATTAACAGCCTCTTCAGCACTGAAGCCCCATAGGGAATTTAACTAGGTGCTTGATCTTTCTGGAATATTGGGGGTCACTGGGAATGTCGCAAACAACTGAAATCTGCAGTGCCTGCCTGGACTACGAGTTGTTGCTTTCTCCTGAAAAGGGGAGAAGGAGCTCTCTAACTGCTGAGCACTAGGTGGTGTTGCTTCTGCGTACCATTTTGTCTTGCGGTTTTGTCCAGTGTAGTGGCAGATCCATTTGACAGTGTCACACTGTCAGGAGTTACCTTACTCTGTCATTTTTTACTCCCTCTGTGTTTTGAGGGAATTGCTGTGCCAGAGAGAGGCTTCCTGGTCCCCTGGCACAGCACAAATACTGTAGCAAATGGAGCAGAGACCTACAGGCATGTTTGTGCTTGTCATCTCTAAAACCCATGCCCAAATGCCACCAAAAAAGATGTTGGCTGCATCTCCTTTCTGTCTGTCTGGGAAAGAAGACTTGCCAACACACTCTAGATGGAAGAGCTAAACCACAGCAGGGGCCCCCTTTCTCACTTACATGATTTACTCAAAGGATAGCATTTAGGGGAAGGGGAGCTCTTAACACCAGTAAAATAATCCTCTGCTTTGCTCCCAAAGGCTGTAAAATGGAAGGAATTACTAGAGAATCTCTGAAAACCCAACCTGAATGTTGTGGCCTGAGGTAGTCTAGAGGATTGTTTCAGCTACCTTTTACCCAAGTTCATTCTTTTCTCTTCTCGTTTTATTCTCTTTTTGGTCACAATGCCCTATTAAGCAATAAGCACATTTTCATGCAAAAATCATCATCTTGCCCGCTTATACTGCTCTCCTGTGAGAGCTGATGACCAATCTGTACCCATGGTTGATGGAGAAGGATGTAGAATAAGATCCTGCAGTGTTTACCTATGAACACGTAAGTAATTGCAAGGGGGCTTGGGGATGGTTTTTTGTCAAAAATGAAGACAAGTATCATTCTTCCTTCATCTTACTGGTATTTCTTTATATTTGCTCTGTGTTCCTTTAGGATGAGAAAGGTACCAACTGCATTAATTCTTTTCGATACTAGAGGGAGCTCATGGCTTGAGCAGTCAGAGTGAATCACTATCTTGGGCAATTCTTGAGGAAACACAGATGGGAAGTTAAGTGCCATTGATGACTGTAATGCACCTCTTTCCATCACTTGCAAAATTAGAAGGGCTGAATGTATCTGCTTAGGAAATTACACATGGCTTTCAGAGGCACTTGGATAAAGAAATGGTATAGCTGCAATTTCTTCTATATCAGAGCACCTCTCTCTCATGGGCGGATTTGTTTTCCCAACTTGCTTTGAGGAAATAAGGAAATATCCATGTGGATACACAGGAACTGTAAACCATGGAGCCCTTGTGGCAGTGTATATATATACGTATATATTTGTATACATACATATATATGTGTGTGTGTACATATATGTATATACACAAAGTAGTATTCCAAAGGAAATTTCCAAAGCACCCAGGAGGAGACTTGAAAGCATTAGCTGACATCGTGAAATGTTGGCTGACTCTTTTTTCCATCTCCTTCCTTTTCTGCACTAGGGATCTGTCACTGTAACAAGACAGTAGATTAGCCACCAAAAGCTAGGGTCTTTGGAGGCTGAAATGCAGCCCCACTTGAAATGGGCTAGTGTGGGAACTTAAAATTTCCTCTGATTATGCAAAGCTATCTTTACTAATATATTTAATTTACATTGCAGCCATTTCATCACTCAGAGTTCTTGACATGTGACATGACTTCCTATCCTAATGAGCACTACCTGTATCCTCTTCACTTATATGTATTTCAACAAATCTTAATTCCTTCAGAAGTAGCTCATCCGTGATGCTCAGTTTGCAGATGATACCAAGCTGGGGGCAAATGTTGAACTGCCAGAGGGTAGAAGGGCCCTTCAGAGGGATCTTGATAGGCTAGAGAAATGGGCAGGTTCCAATAATATGAGATTTAACAAGTCCAAATGCCGGGTTCTTCGCTTTGGAGATAACAATCCCATGCATAGCTACCGACTGGGGGATGAATGGCTGGAGAGTGATAAAATGGAGAGGGATTTAGGAGTAATGGTTNTTAAGAAAAGACGGGATGAGGAACTCAGTGACATGGTCTAGATGATGGGAGGCTCAGATGGATGGAGTGTGGTGCCCATGGCTCCGGAGTTGTGGGTTCGATCCCTGGGTAGGAGTTGGACTAGATGATCCTTGTGGGTCTCTTCCAACTCGGAATAACCTGTGAACCTGTGATACTTGAAGTGTCAGGGCGACAGTAGGTGGATAATCATGCTCCTCCAATGCCTGAGGTGAAGTCAACTTACTTGCTGAGCAGATTGGGAACGTGGGGCTTGGTGTCTGTGCGGTGGCAGCTCTGCCCAGGAGAGGGCAGCGATGCCCGGCCACCCACTCCAGGAGAGGGAACTGGGGCTGGAACCAGCACGGCTTCACCTGCACATGCTGAGCTGTTCTGCTTCTAAGTAAGTTTATTCTAAATGTGAAGTGTTTAATGAAAGATAAACAAGTGCAATACTACTGGATTGAAATGTGAGGCTTTTTTGAGTCTTACCAGTTCAGGGATGAGAAGTGTTCAGTGTCGTGACTTTTCTCTTTACTTCCATATGAGCAAGGAGGGAGCAGTGCCATTCTGAGGAGCTTTGGGGCGCTGTCAAGCCAGCATCAAAGTGGAGCCTTTCATTATAGCCATGATGGGGAAAGTACAATATCTCAGGTAGGGAGGAACATATAGACATGTAGACATTACATACGTCACAAAATAATCACTCAAATGCAAGTCACAGTATTTCAGTGCAATATTACTGCCAGAAACATGCTGTCCTGCTGGAATAGGTGCTGTTTGGGAAGCCGTACAAGGGCAGTCTTGCCAAGGGCAGAAGATGGGAAGGCATTACAACAGCATTGGCTTCACAGGTGCTTATGCTTAAGTGCTACAGTTTTCCCAATATTAAGCGTTGTTGATTTGCAGCTCAGTCTAATTTGTGAAATAGAAGATACTTCTGACCTGCTCAAGATCTACCTGGGTACAGCGGGCTGAAATTTTTCTCCTTGGTGTCTTGTAACACAGTTGCATAAAGCTAGATTGCAGGGGGCTCTTAAAGGATGCAACAAGTAACCAAAAAGCGTTACCTACTCTCTTGTAGTTGATACTGTAGAAACTCCTCTGGCCAAGGCAAACTTAGGTTCCTTAATCACTTAAGGGGTTAATCGCCATGAATATGAATGCATCATAATTATTAGCTGGATTCCCTGTTAATTCTGATGGCCTTTTTCGCTTCTTTTTATTTGTGCCCTAGCTTTACAAGTTAAAATGAAAAGGACTGAGACTATTACAACACTTTAGATATAGAAACATTTTGCGGACAATCTAATTGGAGGAGATAAGAAATTTCTGTTGCTCACGAAAACATTTTACACTTGGAAGGAACCTCTTCCCATAGGTACTTGATGTTTCTCCTTCTCCTGCCTAGCAGAGGAGTTAAATCCCTGAAAAGATAATTTTTTCACAGACAACCTCGGAGGGCCCAGGAGAGGTGGCCAGGCAAGACATTAAGAAGGCCTGGAGAGGGAAAAGCAGGGCATTCTTTCATTCCCAGTGTATGCACTGTCACGTTTTTTTAGTGTTTTTGCCTCGGAAGTAAATTTTCCTAAATCCTTCTATTCCTGGCATTTTTGGGGGTACCTATGAGTTATCTTAGCTCACAAACACATTCTTCATGTTGACCAAGTTCTTGGATATAATTTGAACATGACTACAGTGATAGATACATGAAGTAATGAGGATTTTAGCTCTCAGGGCAGTATAGGAGTTGCAAGCTATGGGGAAGGTATACCTGGGAGGTCATATTTATCCTCTTGTTCCTCATACCAGAGAGAAAAATAGCCCTGAGGCTGCTCTAACTTATATCTAACTGCAGCTGCACCTGCAAAGCTAAAACATCCAAGATCTCAGGAATGCGGCAGCAATGAACTCTTGCTTCTTTCCTCACTCTGCTAATTGCTAATTAAATTAGCATTAAGATGAAGAATCACTTTAGCAAAGGCATACACTAGAAGTCTGGCTGTAACTCCTGAGGAGGAAAAAAAAAGCAAGTTTCTAGCAGCAACAACTATAAATGATCAGTGGTATCAAACTCTCTTTTAAGGTATGGTAGCAATTACATTTGTGACAGCTTTGGCATCTCAGAATTCTTCTAGGTGGGATCAGTGTCAGGGCTCTGTATCCAAGCCTTTCCAGGGGAATTGGGATGGAAGTTATTGCTGTAGAGCAGCTGTTCACTAAACTCAGTCTAGCTTCAGTGTTTTCTTCCCACAGCATTTTCTACCCAGCAAGGTGCTCACATAAGCTGTATCCACATTGCAAGCAAGCAGTGCCCTGTGAGAAATCCTTGAATGGGTTGGAGGCTCCACACAGCTGTGCTGCTATGCAGAGGGACTAGCCGAGGCTGTGGATGCAGCCTGGTGCCACTGGCAGGTGAGCGCAGTGTTGCAGAGCACTGAAGTCTCAGTATTACTCCCATTCCCAAAGCTGGCAGGATTAGTGCTGGATAGGGGAGCCTCTGCACTGAGCTCCCTCTCATAGTATAGATATTCCACTATGAAAGACTGAGTGAGCAGTGTCCTGGCACCAGAAAAAGTTCAATGTCTATGACTGGGAAGCTGAAGAAACCATGGAGTGGGCCCAAAACATGCCACAAAAGGCAAAAAAAATGAGTGGGGCCAGGACAAGGAGAAAGATGGGCCTGAAGCAAAGGCCCACAGAGAGAGTTCCTCAGCAGTTAGAGCAGTGCAAAAGACATATGAGGAAAAGACAATATTGAATATTCATCTGCATCCCTTAAGGCTACCTGTGCCCCCATAAGATGGTGAGGCTGAACAGTGCCATGTTGATCCCAGTCCTTGGGTTGTTTGGACACAGAAGCCACATCAGACTGATCAGGACATGAGTTCATGAACAGCATAATTTCTTAGTATCTATCAGCATAGAGTTTAAGTGTGCTCAGATGTACATTTACAGCAGCATTCCCCTTTCTGGACAGGGAAATGTAACTGTGGAGACAAAACCAGCTTGCTTAAACTCACATAGGAAGGGCATGGCATACCTGAGAAATAAAGGCAGCAAATCATCACCTTAATCTGCCATTCCTGCCTTTAAGCCTTTCCAAATGGCGTTTCATGGGCAGGCAAAAATGTCACATAATTGCCACTGTCCCCCCTGCTCTTGTGGGCCTTGGTCTACCCGGCTGCTAGGTGAGTGAGTACATCTCTGTACCACTTCTGTTGGCCAGGACAATGGCCTCTAGGAATGAAAACGAGAGGGTAGGAGCAAGAAGCACCAGTTGAGGGCATTAGAGGGATGGGGTTTTGCCAAGCTGGCAGAGCAAGACCTGTCTTGTAGAGAAAGAAGAGCTCAAAGGATACAAAGACAAAGCAGGGAAGTTGCATTTAACTAAACAGGGATGTACTTGCAGAGATTAATAGCTGCTTCCTGTCCCATATTTCAATGTGTCTTCTGCTTGCAAACACACACAGAAGATTTTCTGGAAATGCTTATTTTACTCCTTCTGACTTCTGTTCAATTTCCCCTGGGTTTCAAGGCACAGGTGCAATTAAATAAATGGCTCACATCTACATTAAATGAGTTCAAACACGATTCAGGACACAATCCAAAACTGTACAGCCAATGCAGGCCTTTTCATTGTTTTAGTGGGATTCAGATCAGATCCCAGTTAAATAGTTTATTTAAAGTGTGACACGATAACAGCAGTAGAGTGAAGTAGAGCAACCTGGAAGGAATCCACTCACAGTCATTGTTAGCTTCAAATGCTAGCAGAATGAATAATTAAAAAACAAACAAACAAACAAAAACTGGGGAAGAAATATTTCTGTACTAAACTATAGGTGTTACAGAGCAAATCTAAATAGAACTGGCTTGATGAGAACCGATGTAGTCATTCCCTGCTCTCTGCAGGAACTATACCTGAAGGAGAATGAAGTGGAGAAAGATTAGCAGACAAGGTTCTTAGATGAGGCGTTGCTTCTAACACCTTACTTGTGCTCTTTCCATCACTTTCATACTTGATTCCTCACCTTCAGCAGTGCTAGTCTGGCTGAAGTTGCAAGAAATAGGCCCACCAGCCTCTCATTGCCCATCCTATTGCTGTCACTAGGAAGACAGGAAGATGCAAGCTCTCCTCCCTTCTACAGGACCATCTCATTTCAGCTTGCAGGTGCAGGCTGCTCACTGAGCTTTCCTTCTTGTGGAGTCTCAAAACATCCCTTTCTCATGACAAATCTCTGTCTGCTGTGGCCATCCCTCCTTTACATGGTGCAATGACTTTTTCTGTGGTACCCATATTTTCTAAGTCATAAGCCAACTCTTTTTTCACCTTTCCACTCATTTCCCCCTGGTTTGGATATCAGTAAGTTCTCAATTCTCCCTTCTGAGTTGTTACGTATTTTGTTTTTGTTCAAATACTGTCTTCATTTGCAACAAAGATGACAGTATTACCTGCTAGTGGCAGGGAAGGAGGACTATCAAAAACACTTAAAAGCAAAACCGACACCCATCAGAGGCCAGGTTATGTGCTCCTAGTAATATATTGCTTGATGTATGTTTAATGATTATTCTAAAAAGAAAAAAATATGAACTAAAACTGAATGTCATGAAGAATGAAATGCTGAAAATAGGTTGGATTTTCTGATCCAAGAGTATGATCATAGTATTGATAAGTATCATAGTATTGATAAGGTTGGAAAAGACCTTGAAGATCATCTAGTCCAACCTATAACCTATCTTCCAGACATTTCAAAATAGCACTGATCTTGGTACACTAAGGCTCTGGAGAAAGAACTATGTATATCCACTTCCGAGCTCTGCTGTGGCAAGAGTGACCTTAGATATTCTGTATTTAATTTCACTGTGACTTGGCTCTCTGTGTGTAAAGGGTGATTGCTCTTTCTTTGACTTGCAAGATTGGTCTAAGATGTTTTGACCCTATAGAGATGAGTCAGAAAAACATCTGTGAAAAGTTTTTTGTTACTAGAGATGCAGTTACTGGTTAAATATTGAAAGAAAAACACCAAAATCGTGAAAATTTCAAAACTACCAAGCCCTGAGGAAACAAGGGTGAAATCCTGTGCAGAGTCCATTTCTTCAAAGCAGTCTTGTGGTTTGAGCAGTGAGGAGTTTCCACATCTTTCTTCCTTCGCTTGTGATAAACCTTCAGCACCAGGACATTTGCCTAAGTGGACAGGGTGGGTGCCTGTACAGAGATTTCTGTCATTCCATGCTTCATATAGTATCTTAATAAAAGAGGCTCAGCAGTGAGGTTCCCAAGAATGCTGCCCTGCACATGTACAGGTACACAGGCACGGCTTTGCTCTGCGGTCCATGGACTGGTTGTGTGGTACAAACATCTATTAGGGGTGCATCATTTGAAAGGGAGGTAGAACAGCACAGTATCCAGGGCTTGGCTTCAATGAAAGACATGTCCAATGTGGGGGGAATTATTTCCTTTCATTGTTCTTTGGATTTCTCAGAGGCTAGAAGTTAGTCTAGCAGTTCTCAACTTAGTATCCACAACACCTTGGAAAAGGCTGTATGGTTTATTTTTCATATCTGTGTGTATCATTACAGTTCATTGTTTGAATGCTGCCTTTTGCAGAGACTTCCTGAGACTTCTTGACCCCATTTCTCTAAGTGACCAGCATGCATCTGACTCTGTAATATTGCAAACTGCCTCAAAAATTGGCCCCTTACAACTAGTGGTTGAAGATGAGGACAGTCTAGGAGCCCTCAGAAGAATTTTAGTTGCATGCTCCTGAAAGTGGCTCTGAAGGATCTCAAGATAGAGGTTCATGCTCAGTTTTGCCTCAGTCCATCTCTTCATCACCAGGAAAGTCCCCGCAGCCAGAAGGTAGGAGACACTGGCCCATGCTAGATCCCAGCCTGCCTTCTCCAGCCGTGTGGGAAGGGGAAGCTGCTCCAGTCCTGCCTTCCCAGCAGCATCTCCCAGTCACAGCTGCTGGATAATGGACAGCAGCCTCAGGTTTTGCTGCGAGAACTTAATCTGCACTGTCGTCCCTCATTACTGCCACTCAGTGCCGTCGTGTCCAGCCATGAGGGGTCACAAGATGACATGAGAGAGGTCGGGCGGGCGGTGTACAAAAGGGCCTGGCAAGCACAGAGAAATATGGAAAGGCTATAAAGAGAACAGCCACCCAAATGATGCTCCCAGCGGCTCGGTGGGGATGGGGCTAAAAGCGGCTGGGTTCACACTAAGTTTTCCCGAAGGTCACTCTGCAATATGGTAACTCCCAGCCCGGCTGTCAGTGCCCATAAAGGCAGCTCTCCTCACAGTGCGGGGGTGGGGAAGGGAAGGAGGTTTGTTTAGAAGCATTAGTGCGCCCCTCCCCCGGCCCCATTAGTGGCCCTTATTAAACCAACACAGACAAAGAGCAAAGATGCCCTCGTTAATGGAGAGTCTCCGATAATTACTCTGCTCTGCCGCTTCTTTTGGGGCCTGAATAGCCTTTGAATAATGTTTCTCTTGCTGTGGTTGCAGACAATACCCTCGCAGACTGCTTTAAGCGGTGCCAATCCCATTAGCAGAAGAATAGCAGAGCTCTCTGGTTGTGTGGGTGTGTGTGCTCACGGGAGGACGGCGGGCTCGCAGTGGGAACAGGCTGCACTGCCCATCGCTTCGCTCGCCTCTCCTGCCCTCCACAGCCCAAGGAAGCAAAGCGGGGAAGTGCTGGGCGAAACTCCATCTCGGAAATAATCTCCCTATTTAAGCAGCCCCCCGTGCCAGGGGGTTGAGAGAGCCGTGCTGCTCCTGGCGGCAGGAGCGCAGAGACGGGCATGTGTGCTCACCAAAGGAGAAGGGAGGAGCTGGAGGCAGAAACCCCGCAGGGCTGAGGTGCCTCCAGCCTCCCCTCATGTTTCCCAGGCGCAGCTCTCCTCGAACCCACGCGGGATACCAAAGGGGATGGAGGCACAAATCAGGCTCCGCTGCTGCTTCACTATACAGAGGAGATGAGACTCTCGTCCCTCTGCATACAGATGGTTGCAGAGCGTGGAAATGGCTATACCGCCCAATTTCGGGAGATTTAATTTTGTCCTGCACACCCCAAGCAGGATTCTAATTAGAGTGTTCAATAGGTAGCTACCAACCAAACTTAGAGGAGCTGGGATAACTCTACCTGAGCCTTTCTGTTTGATCTCCCCTTCTGCATGATAAGCGAAAATAGTGTATAGCTGGGCTGGCTGCAGTGTTTAATTTAATCATCTGATGATATTTTTTTTTCACAAACACGAACTCAAGGAACAATTATCAGAAAGGTTTCATCTTGTGCTGAACGTGCCAGTTAATGGCCTTCCTGTGAGGTAATAGCTTCTAAGTAGGGAGTCAGTAATTAAAACGTGTGAAAAAAGGCCACTTCTTCAGAGGCAGCAGGGGAAGACAGTGGGTTTAACGCTCAGCTGGCATGAGCTGGCAAGTCTGTCAATGGCCACGATAAATGGGCATTGCTCCTTTCACATTATGCCTACAAAGGATGTGCCCACGGGGTACTTAAAAGTTTCCCGGTTTGAGAAAGATGTTTGGATTCTTATTAACAAGCTCAGGAATAGGTGGTAGAATAACCTGGTCTTCGAAAGATGATTCTGCGGTACTTATGGAAGATGTTCAGATCTAAGGAGCACTCAGTCCTGCAAACTCTCCCACAAGGAAAGCAGATAAGTTTCTAGTGTTAGCAGAGATAGAGTCATTTTCTCCCTCTTTTGGTGTTGACTATCTAGACTTGCAGAACCATAATCTGAAAACTAAGGAAAAGCTGACACTTCAGACATTCCAAGTGGCAGGAAGAAGAATTCCTTTATGTATTCATTGTGTGGACAAATAGGGCAGAATTTGTTTACTCATGCAGGTAACCACCATCATGCTCCTGCACTCTGTTCAGTGTTGGGCCAGGTGCTGATGGTTTGTGAACAAGGAGGACAAAGCTGGAAGTCAAGATGCGTGGAAGATTCTGATATCATGACCATGTCTTTAACTAGTTTATCTCACTGGAAACAGCTTGTGATTTCATGATGGAGGACAGAGGTATGCTGAAACAGTAAAACTTGCAAAATATGGAACTTGCATTCTTAAAGGTATCTCTGTATATTTAAAGACGTGTAAATAAATAACAACATATTTCTTCGGAATTAGAGAGTGTTATCCTGCAGCTTTGAAGTATAACATTGGTCATTGTGGGATTTTTCATTGGCACAAAGACTGCAGGAAGAGAAATCTCTAAAAGATCAGAAGAAGAAAATGTAGAATTACCTGTTCGCAGATTCAGTTCACAGATTCACAGAATACTATGAGTTGGAAGGGACCCACAAGGATCATCTAGTCCAACCCACCGTCTAACACCCGTAGAGAGAGAATGAACGCACATCTCAGAGCGGTAAACACAAACCTAGTTCCCTCACAGTCTAACAGGCCACTTCGAGCCAGAAAGCTCGAACCCCATAGCTAGACCATGTCACTAAGCTCCTCATCGAGTCTTCTCTTAAACACCTCCAGGGGTGATGACTCCACCACCTCCCTGGGCAGTCCATTCCAATGTGCAATCACTCTCTCTGTGAAAAACCGCTTCCTAACATTGAGTTTAAACCTCCCCTGGCGTAGCTTGAGGCCGTGCCCTCTCGTTCTGGTGTCATCGGTCTGAAAGAAGAGGTCCACACCCATCTGGTGGCAACCACCCCACAGGTAGTTGTAAACGGCAATGAGGTCACCCCTGAGCCTCCTCTTCTCCAGACTGAACAACCCCAGTTGTTTTAAGCTGTGGTAGAGGAATATGTGATGGATCACAGATATGAAAATATGATTTAGAAAGGGGATGGAATCTCTTCCTCTTGTCAATAAAATGATGTCAATTGTTTATAAAGTGCTTCTCAGACAAAATGGAAAATTGAAAACTTGAACACAAACTGGTCCTGGCAGCCACTGTAAGACAGGTGCATGTTAACTGCATTTTGCCTAGGAAATGGGAAGTGTTACCCATCCCAGTACCTTTGCAAAGGGTTTCCATCATGTAAGAATAGTAGAGATAGGAATATTCAGAGCTGGCAAAAGTGCTTTTTAGGGGGCTAAGAAGGATGAAGTTAAGAGACTAGTATCAACCACTTTCACTATGTGTTTCTCCTCTTTCTTGGGGGGACTCTGTTTTCTACAGACCTGGGAGTCTGGATGCTGGAGGAGTTGCACAATGCACTCCAGTGTAGTGCCTGGATGTGTTTGGCAAATGGGGTCCCAAGAAGCCGTGTAGGACAAGTCTGGGCTGTAGGAAAGAGAGAGGGCAGGAACAGAGCCTGACTGCACTGAAAGACTGGCTGCTGAGACAACTAGGATTGTTCTGGATGTCATACATGGTTGCTGTCCTTCCAGACTTATGGCTGTCAAAGTGACTTTGGGAGTCTGGTTTTAAGTAAAAGAGTGATTGTTCTTCAAGAAGGCCTCTCTGCTGTCCGCCCCTAAATATCAGTGAGATCTACGCTCTTCTGCAGGATGAAATTGCTTTTCCACTACAGGTGGAAAATGATATATGGGCCCCTTCCCAGTAAACTCTCTGAGTGTAATGTTAAACAGATGCAATGTCTTTTCAACACAGCAGTGAAATCAGAACCAAGAGAGGGATGGCTCTCTATAGCGTACACACTGCCTGCCTCTGCTCCCCTGGCATTTGTGTCCCCACCTGTGATGGACAAGCACACCCTCTGCACAACTTTGTTAGGCCTGGAAGGGAAACTTTTAACTCACACGTGGCAGAGAGGCAAAGTTCTGAAATATCATCAGACTCAGGAGTCCTAGAGTCTCTTTCCTTCTGAGGAGCCCAAGAGATAAATGTCTCAGTACCATTTGAGAAAAGGCTGGATGGTGATAAGTAACATGGCAGATAATGATACTGCCTTGCCTTTTGTGGGATCTTAGTGCATACTGTTGAATTGGAATAAAAAGATCAATCCTTGTCTTTTACCCACTGAAGAAGCCGTTCATCTTTAGGAGCAGGACTTGAAATGTATCATGGTCTAGTAATATATTATTTGTAAAGGCCAAGATTAATTAATTTTCAATCCGATGAACTTTTGTGCCAAAGGCTTTCATTCATGCTTGCTATCAGAGAAATGAGACAACCTCTACAAATGTAACATTTACATGTAAAATTTACAGATTTAGAGGTATGCGAGTGGCTGGTGTGCCAGTTTGAGAAGAAAAACTACTGATGCAAGCAGACCTAAACCCTGCCTTTTGCTGTGGATCGTGATTCCTCTTCATGGGTTCAGTTCAGCACCACATGGCCACGCAGATACATTTCAGCGCTAACCTCGTGTCTGCTGCCCAGCACAGCACGGGCAGCTCCCCTGGGACACGGCTGGTGGAACTGCCCCGCACCCGTGATGTTAAACGTGTGCGTGGTGCTGCTCGGAACTGCTCTGCACCTACCAGCCGTCACACCCCAGGTACCTCCCTAATCCCCACATGGCTATTTCTTGCCATGAGGTTATTTTTACAGGACCTATATTGTCGGCGCTGCCAGCTACATACACGGCAGTATGTGACGAGCTGCATATTGATGAAATAACCATCTGTAATTGTCTTGCAGCTCTTTGTTTTCCTTGGGTAACAGGTTCTGCCAGAGATCCTTTTGCTGCCCTGTGGCGATACGGATTCACATGCCGGCTGCTCCCTGCAGCCTCCGCTCCTAGGTAAGCGTGCTTGAACTTAGGACTGCTAAAATCCGGTCAGGATTTTGCATTTCCCACCTCTCCCGAAGTCAAATGTCACCTCCCTAGGAATCTCGGCTTCTTTAAACTTGGAAAGGTACATTTTTCCCCCCGGTGTTTATACAGGAAGATCTGCGGGTTTCCCCGTTACTCAGTTTCTAGGGGCAGTGGGACCCTGGCTGGCGGCAGGGTCACCGAGCCGCTGTCCCACGGCGCCCGGGGGTGCCGGCGGCGGCAGGAACCTTGGTGCGGCGGAGCCGTTTCCCGCGGCGGCCGGGACGGCTTTNGAGCGTGCCGGGCTGTGTGCGGGGCCCGGGCGCGGCCGCGTTCGCTTTTATAGCGCAGACACGCCTGTGGGCATGTGCCCGTCTGTAAAGACACGTTCCCCTCTGCCCTGTGCTTTCGTTCCCCCCCCCCCCGGCTCACGCTGTGAGCAGCGGTGTCGGCAGAGTGCAGCCGCAGTGTGTGTGGGCACAGGGTGCTGACAGCCCGCTGTGTGACATAATGCCGTGGTCTTCTTATGCTGCAGTAAAATTGCTGCTTCTGCGTGGCGAGCACCCAGACACAGCCGGTGGGATTATAGATTGTGCCATCAAATAGGCCTGCGGGAGAGCCTGTGCTCGCTGGGAATGAGTGTGCGCTGGCTGGAGTATCAGCACAAGTGCTGGGGTCACTGGCCTTCCCGGGTAAGGGAGTCTGAGTTCATGTTTGTGTAAGGAATCATGAGTGGCTCCCGGTCTGTTCTGCAGATGTGCGTGTATGGCCCTGATCCCACAACGCTTTACAGACAATTCTAGTTTTTGTCACTGTGTAACCCCACTAAGTGACTACAAAAAGTCACAGTACCTAAGAATAGGAAAACACCCGAATCTCAGTGGGACCAATGCCCATACACTTTAGGCAACGGTAGTTTTGATCTTGACACGTTTAAGGCTTGTTTATCCAAAGTTGGTGAATTAAATTTGGGATTAAAAAGAATTCAGAAATCAAAATGCAAAACAGGGAACTATGGTGGAATGGAAGTTCTTACCAGTCTGTAGTAGCCAGGTGCATCATTCCTGCAGAACCTTAGACTGAAGTCATATTTATGTGTTTACATTTCAATTTCATCAGATGTGTTGAGGCTTGTCCTGGGCTTCTGCTAAGATTTTCTGTTATGAGGATGTAGTTCAGTTTAGAAAACAGCAAAGCATTTTTGTGCTAAATAGTCATACAACTCTGCAGTGATACCTGTGGTTACAACCAGCCCACAGGTCCAGCCCCTGTGGCAGAGCTGTTGGGTCCTGAGTATGTGGGTCGTGGTGGTAGTTTGCCAAACTGCAGCATTAGTTGTATCATTGCGTCTTTTTCTTCTGCCCATCTTCTCCTGACAATTAGTGTGACAAACCACTATGATCATGGCTGTTTGAAAGACAAGAGAAGGGCTTAGTTTGAAATTATTTTGTTAATAAACACTGTATTTCCATTAATGTCAGTGTGCAAATGCTAATAGTTACAGGAAATCCAGGTCTCACTGTGGAATGGCTTGTACAGAGCCAGCTGAGCTCTTTGGACAGTGCAGTTGGAGAGAGGAGTTGCAGATCAGGGCTACTCAGAAAGTTGTGTGCTGTACACATTTGGATGTCAGGTGTATTTTCTTATAGCTGTGTCATGCTGTGTTTCTTAACCTCCTTTTGGCCTCTGGGGAAATGGAAACTCTTATTCCCAGCTGTACCTTTTATGTCTGTTCACAACTTAATGGGGACAAACTGAAAATGTCTTAATTTCTGATCTTAAAAAAATAGTAAATTCAAGCATTTTTGCGTCTGTCTTTCCCTTCAACATAGTTCTAGAAAATGTGGAGTAGGAAGATATTTGTAAAATTTTGGTTTGCTCTCAGGAGAGCCTCTACTCCCCTGGGCCTGCCATCCTTCCCTGCCAGGCCAGCCAGCCAGCCAGCAGCATGCCCGGGGGAGTGGGCTGGATTTCAGTCTGATGTAGCCTAAGAAGGTGCCCCACACTGAAAGGTTTGGCTGGCCTGCAGCCTGGGCTGTGTGTCACCATCAGCTAGCACCGCTCTGGTCAGTCTGCTTGGCTTTCTGTTCCTTTCTTTGCTAAGGGTCCTTCATCCTTTTCAGAATCTCATTCCAGCTACTGAGATGTCAGATGGTTACTCAGCCGCAGGAAGTGATACCGCCCTTCATTACTTGGTGGTGCTCCCTAGCCAGGAGGGATATGTGTCAGATGGCTGCAAGGCAAAGGAGTCAGCGATAAAGATCTCGGGAGAGCTGTACAGCGTCAGTTTCTGGAAAAGGAAAGCTTCCTGTGGTTCATCTTCCTCCACTGCTGTGTGCTCCTCACCCTCCAGGTCCTCTGTTCTGGTGCAGCAGGCTGTTGTGTGCTTTTCAGCTTAGTGTTTCTTGCGTTTTAATCTCTGTTTCCTGAATTAAAGATAATGTATGTGCTGAGTGCTGTTTATTATTCATTACTGTGTGCTCATCACTGGATGAGCTGTTCTGTAGCTGTGATGTGTTAGTTCCCCACACGGGGAGAATGCCTGGGGAGCTTCCTTGTCAAAGGCACTGGGTCAGATCAGTGGCTGGGGAAAATCTGTGCTTGCTAAGGGCCTGCTTCCCCTCACAGAGTATGGGATTATTCTTCCTCCCTCCTCTTCCTCCCCTCTTTCTTCAATTCAGCTTTTCTTAGTTGTTTATTTTTTATTTGTTTAGTGTAGAAGAGATCACTTCTGTCTTTTAGTTTGACTGTAATTAGGAACCCAGTTAATTGCAGTGCATCCTGCTCTTTGCCTCTTCCTGGATCTAGCAGACAGGATGTGGGAGCTCTTCTTCACTGATAAATGTCGATGATCAATTTCATCCTTAAGGGAATTGAGACTGTGGCAAACAGGTGGATTTGCATCACAGAAATGTTATACTTGCATTCTCTAGTGCCTGGCCCTACTGCCAAGCATTCCAGACCAGAATGTCTCTTTCTCCAGTTCTGGTGCTCTGCTCTTGAATATTGTCAGTGGTTTTGTGCAGGAATATGAATCAAAAGGTATTTTTTGTGAGACACTTTAAAATTGGGATAGTCTGAATTTTTTAAGCAATTAATTTCTCAGTTTATCTATGGGGAAAGAGGTGTTTGAGGAGGGGCTTTAAAAATGTGATATAAAGACAATTATCCAGACCGTGTTGAACCAACCATTGAATACCTCTGTGAAACTGTGGTCCCCTGTGTATGAAAAGTTTCTTGTAGTTTTATCTTCTCTGCAAGGCACTGTAGACTTAATCCAGCCACTAAAATGGTGACTCTAACAAACTTGTGTGCTCTGTTGCTCATTTGACGTACGCAGCAGTAGGTCACCTGGGGTTTTGGAATCACTTGGGGAGAGGGCTTGCCTTGTGCTGAGGGAACAAAATACAACCAGGATACAAGGGAATATGATAGCTTGCACAGGGACCATGTCCCAGCTGATGCTCACTCTCTACAGTTGTCTCTTAGGAAGTTCCTAGTTATCAGTTGCCTCTCCAGCTAGCAGTTGCTGCTCAGAGAACTGGCCACTGGATTGCCTGGGATTCGTAATCACCTAGAGTGTGTCTGGAACCAGGACTGCTCTCTGATTACACTGGGTGGCACACAGAACAAGGGCTCTGGCTGGGGATACTGTGTGCTGAGGCTTCAGCCACAATTGTCATTCTGTGCTTCTGTAGAGCTGAGGGAGAGGAGGCTTCTGCCTGGGAGACAGGCTGAGATGCCATCATGCCTTGGGAGAGCTTCTGGTCAGAACAAGGTGAAGAATGGTTGCAGGGTAGGCCTTGCTATACTGTAAATAAAGAAAGCGTCATCTGTCATCTAGTTACAGCAGGGGGGTGCTGCGAAGTCCTGTCAGTTCTTCAGCTCTTTGTGCAAGCAGTTTGTGCCAGCAATGTGTAGGCAATGGTAAAGACTGTGTGTGTGACAGTCAGCCACCTGTGCATCTTCATTCTCTCTTCTACCTGCTCAGGTGTGCTTCGTAACAAGGTAGCACCTAGGTCTTCAACTTCATACCTTTTTTTCAGGGATTCTGCACAGCAGAGCTTGGTTTTCCAGGAGTGTCACTGACCTAAGTGCATCCTGTTTAGATTCAGGGCAGTACTTCGCTGATGTGACCCACAGAGCAAGTCAAAAATCCTTGTAGCAGCAATACAGCTGTCTGTTTGCATAGAGGTAACTTAAAAAACTCCTCTTATACTTATGAGAAAAAATTCTTAGAAACCCAAATCTCTGCCAGGAATTTGAGCCCAAGAGTCATTAGGAGTCAATGAAACTTGGGAGACTTTTAGTATTACCTGTCTTTTGCTGTCTTTTGCTGACTGAGAGCTCCTGTAATTTATGCGTTTCCTCTTGAACACTTAGCTTATGAACATCATTGATTGATACTTTCTAATTCTCTCTCCAAATACAAGAGAAAAGGGGAAGCCCCTATTTATCTGTTGTGTTATATGTCTTTATTACCTGCGTACTGAAAGAAGTCCTGTGAGTGCCAAAACCAACAAGATCATTTCTCAAGTTGTGTGATGCCTCCTGTTCTTTCTTCCGGCTTTCTCCCTGTGCTTCCCAAAGCTTTCAGATCCATCTCACATCAGCCACTTGCACCGTGGCTAATGTGGAGAGACCTGTGTGATGGAACTGGTCTCCTGGAAAGGAGGAGGGACTGAGTTTTGCCTGCTTCTCCATTAGCAGCAGCAGGGTAACATGGAGCTTGTTTCCTGTCCACTGTTGAACAGCAGTTTAGGAACTGTGTCTTTAAGGACACCACTGCTTTGTCACATATAGTTGAAGTTACCTGTACTGTTCAAAAGAAAGAGAGAGAAGGAGAAGAACTGGCAGATAGGCAGGATGGTGACACAAACTGTTTCCTCAGACAACCAGACTGAAAGATGTTTCTCTTAAATATACTTTTTGTATGGATTGGTGAGCTAAATGGATCTCTTCAGTTACTGGTTCCTAAGCACATGCTGGTTCTAGCTTTCCCTCCTGCCTGAGTTTGAATGAACAGTCCTATACATAATGTTTAAGCTGGGGGTACACAGCAGATACCTGTTGTGGTGGTATATGTCACCTGCAAGATTACTTTCTACCCTTGCATTTTCTATGTTTTTTTAATTTTGCCATGCAATGCATGAGGATCCAGATAAGCACATGAGGAAGTTAAATGATCTCTTCCAGTGTGTGTTCCTTGGCATTGGTCAGCCATGATTTTTCTCTGTTGTCAGACTGTAGGTCCATGTGGCTTCTCTAAGGGAGGTAATCTTGACTAAACTGAAATTCAGTGTCCCATGTGTCATGACCAGTAATCCTTGCTGTTTACCTCAGCTGTGTGAGTAATGGGGCAGCTATTACTTGTGATAGTAAAGGCTTTACTCATGTTGTAGGTGCACATTAATTATCTGTCTGCCAGACGTTCATGGACAAAAGCTGTATCTGTGCTAAGCAGATATACAGAAAAGCTGCTTTTCAGCTGTGCAGTCCCTGTGTCCAGCAGGTTTTGCTGAGTACAGTGCAGCATGTTTCTTCGCCCTTTTTTCAGTAAGATTAGTTCCCAATGGAAATCCCTGGGAAAGCGCAAATCCATGCTTATCATTGCCTATAACTTCATCAGTCTTTAATAGTTTGGGCTGATGTTTCTCTCTTCCTCTCCAATTCACTGCCTTAGACTGACTGTCTTTGAAAAATTTTAGGTGTTTTAAGAAACAATACATACGTAAATACATTTTATAGTAACTTAAAAGGAGTTTAATTTAACTAATTGTTTACCTTTTTTCTCTTTTCACATGAAGGAAGTGATTTTCACTGCTTTCCCTCCTGGAGAGTATTCTGATGGAGCTATTTACTGCCATGTCAAAGTTTGCTTTCTCTTCAAATCCTTGTAGATATCTGAATGAAATTTTTTTAGGTGTCACTGTCAGAAAATGCTGAATTGTGTTTATAGAGGATATGTAATTACAGAATCCCAGCATTAGTGGAATTTACTGGCACAACCCTTTTGTTGGTGTAGAAAAGGATGAGCCTGCCACTACTGAGGTCCACTTTCCCGTCTTTATTGAGCAGGATTATCAGACTAGTTTGGAAGGTATGAACTCTGCAGTTTGTGAACCTTGTGGTGCAGGGGCCTGTCATCTTCTCATGACCTTGTGATTCAGCATCCTGCTGCGTATGAGGTCAGTTTAGTTTGGCATCACCACACTTGGCTGCTGGATAGCTCCAGTCTCACAAGATCCAGAGAAATGTGCAGCCACTTGAAGCTTCCAGCATTTACAAATGAACCCGTTAAATGTAAGTGTCAGTTTTTCCCCTTGCTTTCCACCTTTCCTAATGGTTTAAGCTCACGAACAAAGCAACATGGTATCTGCTACCACTGAAATGCTTCCGTGGCTTGTCACAAGCCCTTCTGGAGTGATTGCTGCTCCAGCTGTGTGACACTGGACTTAGGCTGTGCCTGGAGCTCTCAAGCTCCGCACAGCTTTGCAAAGAGTCTGTTCCCACACTGTTCTCATTTGAAATAGCTCCAGATCTGTATTGTTCAGCCTTATAGTTGTGGGTTTGGCTCTACTTTCAGGGTCTTACTCTACATTTACTTATTGAAGCTGATCCTAGCCCTGGTTCACTCTGAACTGACGAAGTAAATAATTGCAAAGAGTTAAGGGAAGAAAGATCTCAGTGTAAGGACTTGATATTTCCAGAGTTATGTATGTGATTAGTTACTGCTTTTGAAAGTTATTTACTTGGAGTGTCTTTGTGGAGATCATGGCCTGAACTGCAGATCTGTTAGGAGCGAGAGTGGGTGAGCTGCTGCTTTTCCTGACAACTGTGTCATGCCTGGCCACAGCTGGGAGGGGATGGGATGGGAGGAAGCCAGCAGGGTTTGTGGAATGGGTTGGTTTGTGCTACAGGATTCTGTGCTGCCTTCTTGGAGGGCTGCTGGCCTCCTCCCTCCCTCTGGCTTGCTATAAGAAAGAGTGCCTGCTTAGACAGCTTTACTAATAAGAGTTAGGCTAATAGACTGTTCTGGATTAAAAAAAAGAATCCTTAAGTAGAACTACATATTATCTGTGTTTGATGCTGTTTAATAGATGTTTTTTCCTGCTAAGTGTAAATCTTCATGGGTCCTGGTAGCACTTCAGCAGCATTCACGAGCTAATGAGTTGCTAATTATCAACCCAGCTTGGGCTAATTAGTTCTGTTAAGAGTGTATTAATCTGGGCAAAGCTCTGAGGTAATGTAGTTTTGCTGCTTCTAGGACTTGAGCTGATGTGGTCAAAACTTCAGGCTGTTCTGCAGGTACAGGCTCTGGGTACTCTGGTTTGTCCTGGCAGATGTGAGAGCGGTTCTGCTGGTACAAATGCCCAGTCTTCAGGTCCCAGGAACTTGCAGACATTTGACAGATTACCCCAATTTAAATATACCTACAGTGCACTTCCCTTGAGTGTGACAGCACTGTGGATGGAGCTTCAAGAGGGACGAAGTTAGAGGGCAGCAGGCTTGGTGTGACAGAAGTCAGCAATGAGACACCCCCTTATTGCACCACAGGGAATAGAAAACCCCCTTCCTTCCTCCTCACAGGTGTGAGCTTAGGTGGGTCAGTACAGCTCTTCAATAGTTCTTAAAGCTCCTTGCTGTTCTTATGTTTGGCCCAGTTAGTCAACAGCTTGGAAGTATCTGCGGATATTTGACAGTGCAGGTTATGGTATATTTTGTTTTCTGTTAGGATTAGGTAAATTTTGCTTTGTCTTTTTGGGGCATGGTTTCACTCAGCTTCCCAGGGATATTCTAGAGAAAAAACTGTGTGCAGTGCTCTGCAGAGGCCTCATAGCATTGATATCATGAAGGCAAGTAGGCAGAGCAGCTGCTGTAAAATTCACATCTGTCTCCTGAGATTGGGAGTGCAAGCAATCTAGGACAAAAGGCAAACTATTTGGGGCTGGTTGGCTTATTTTACTAGCACTTAGTTTCCTAACTTTTTATTGGAACCCCAAGGGAAACTGTATGAAGCATTCCGTAGGTGGCTGCATTTGTGATGTTAGTATTGCCTCTCAATGCAGCTTTTTAAAGCTTGGTAAATAAACGGTATCACTTTGGGTTTCTGTCATCTGGTGCTCCATCCTGCTCTCTGCAGGTTCCAGTTCAAGAAGTGATTGTACACGGAGTTCACACACAGTGAACAACAGAAACCACAAAGGGTTTCTTCCTACACAATAATATTGGTGCCAATTGGAAGAGAAAGTTAAATGAAGGGGACTGTGACTGCAAAAGGAGTGATCTGATCAAACATATCTGGCAAGAGACCCTTACTGATGTGATGTTTTGCTTTGCTTTACAGGTACCCCTCATCACTATGAGCTTATTTCATAGAGGGCCCATAGCCCACTTGATCAATGGGTGGTAGATCTTCCAGCTGAAGACAGGTTGATTTGGTTACTTCCTACCAGTGTGGATTGTGATTGGCAATTCTATTTACCCCACCACCTTCAAGTTAATGATGTGCCAAGGACAGATGTGAAGAAGTTCCCCACTCAGTATTGATGTGGTATCTTCTCAACATATCCCAACGCCCTGGGCCCACTGGGAGCACAGGATATGGAGGCTCTTGAAGTTGATGACATTAGCCCTGCCTTGGAAGTGACTGAAGACTTTTTCAATAGTTTTGATACTAAGCTTGAAAAGATTGTCCAGCCCTCTGAGGTGTATGGTGTGCAGGAGGTCCCTGAACTGGTTGGGCATGAGGTATTTGATCACATAACAGAGAGCAGGAACCTGAGGAACGTCGCCTCCTTAGCCAAAAGTAGCCTCCTCTGGGATCACTGCAAAAATGGCCTCTTGGAAACCAAAGCTCAGACAGCATTCCCTGCCAAAGACCAACGCATGGTGCAGGGGGGAACAGCTACTGACAACCTTGCTTGGGCAGGGGAAGGGGAGACCACAGCTTTTAATATCTTCAAGATCTGCCAGCGGAGGAGAGACAGGCCTCGCTCAGTGAATGACATCCTGGTGCAGAATGAGGAAGCCTCCACCTTCAAACCAGGACACAACAGGTCACGCTCTGATATCAGCCATGTAAACTGGGGAGTGGTCTTCACTGGCACCTCCCTGCAGCAGCCACCCGCACCTGGTCAGGACAATAACTGTGCTCTGCTGTCTTACCTGGCGTTAGCCAAGGGAGAGGACATCCAGGGAAACACAGGTTTGTGCTGGTGCTTTATTGTTTCCCTTGATAGAATTTCCTATTTGTTTTTTATATTTGTCTTGAAAAAGGAGCTGCATGTTAAAAAACACAAACAAAACATTCCAAAAGCAATTGTGAAGTAACTCTTTAGAGGAGAGAAAACAGTATGGCTCTGTTGTCTTTGATGTGGCTCTGTCTGCCTGCCTGCCTGCCTAAGTATCAGTTTTAAACTAATCTTGACTTCTGTTCCTTTCATGGTTTGACAAACTAAGCTTGTTTTACTTTTTACTTCTATTTTGTTCAGTTTAACTCAGGAAAAAATAATGTATTTGGCATGTGTTTCCAGCAATTTTCTTACTTGATTTTCCCAAACTAAAATAAGCTTAGAATGCTAATTTTAATGGGAGAATGGCAAATCCAAGCAAAAGCAGTTTTCATAAAGTTAAAGAGTGGCCATTAAAAGAGGTCATACAGGGCTTTAGTGTGAGGCCTGGGATATCTGCTCTGACCTAGTGTCTTCATCTCCATGATTTGTTTTGTAGGTGCCAGAAGTGGTCTGGGAACTTATGGAGAATTAAAACAACTAGTGCCAGAGATTTTAAAAATCTAAATAAAGGCAGGACTTAACAAAGGAATTTAAAAATCAAAGGGTTGTGAAAGTGTGCATGTATGCATGTGGTGGAATGACTCTAAGGTTAAAACAAAGCGTTTTGCATTAGGTTTTCCAGATTAGTCAGCTATTTTGGAGCATGAGAAGCAGGTGCCTAAATGTTTGTGCTTGGGGAGATGTGCGCATCTATAAATATATGTAATTTATAAGTATATATAAGTGTATATACATGCACAAACATATAGGTTATTGTGTTATAAAGTAACGCAGTTGCTGTATTCAAAAGAAGGGTGCTTGTGGTTGAAAAAGGCATGTATATCTGCAGTTATTTTTGTTTAGGGAGATGCATTACTTCTTGTAGAGTAGGGTTCCTGTTCAGTGTCATTTCTGTGGAAGGGATGCTGAACAGAAATGCAGTCTGAAATCTGGAGACAGAGCTCTTAGCTTTTGTCAGCTGTATCCCAGGCATCTCATGGGTTTAACTTCGCATGTAACACTTTTATATGCCCACAGAAACTCCCTTAAAATCTGGCTATTAGAAGTCCATACACGTCTCTGATGGTGTTTTAAGCTTAATCTTTTTGGCCGAGTTGCCCCATTCAGCCCACAGAAAAAGAAAGGCTTTCTGTTACTTACACTGTTTATAGTAAGAAACACCTAAGTTATTCTGTATTCCAAGACCTATTTATGTACATATTCACTGAGAGTTCCAGATTGCCACTGGATCCCCAGCCTGTAAGAAGCAGGTTGCCAATCCAGCTGGTGCTGAGCAGCAGAATCTGAGTCCAAGGTGGTCTCCCTTCTGTCGTTCTGGGCTCACTCCAACAGGTTGATGTCCTTCCAGTGCTGGGGCCCCACAGCTGGTCGCAGAGGGGCAGAATCCCCTCCCTTGACCTGCTGGCCATGCTGCTTTTGGTGCAGCCTGGGACACACTTGGCTTTCTGGGCTGTTGGCACACACTGCCGGCTCACATGCAGCGTCTGATCCATCAGCACCCCACGGTCCTTCTCTGCAGGGCTGCATGTGCTCTGTTCATCCCCCAGCCTGTATGCGGACCCAAGTGCAGCACCTTGCACTTAGTCTTGTGTTTTAAGCTGTGGGCCCACTTCTCAAGTTTGTCAGTGCTTCCTGTGTGCCCTCCAAGAACCTTTCTGCATGGGATATGTGAAGCCAGCGGTACCTTCTTTGAGGAAGGAGAGCTTCTGTGCTCTGAAAAGGCATACTTTGAACCTGTTGGGTTTGCTTGTTCAGCTGCTATGCAGGTTTTGCAAGGTAGCCCTGCAATTTCTTCTCTCTGTGTTTACAAGATAGCCTACCATAGAGTTTGCTGCTACTGTGAGCTGAGCTGAAAAGAGAAATGCAAAAGCAAGAAAGTGGGTTTTGCAAATATGTGTCTGTGACTAGTAATTATTCTCCAGAAAATACAAAAAAAAAATATTTTGAGGTTGGCTGAAAACTGTTGCTGTTGTTGAAGGGGTCATAGTGGCTGCAGCCTGTGAAGACATCCCTTTCCAGGGCTTTAATCCAAATTAAATGCATGCTACGAGATACTTAGGGCAACTTCAGCAAGTCCTGTCAGTTCTCACTTCAGTAAAGGACTTCCCTCTGGAGCCTGCAGAGGTCTCCCGGTTCTCCGAGGCTGTCCCAGTTGCTACACAGATGAACTCTGCCTGTGACATTGGCTCGTGTATTTAGTGACACACATGAGCATGCTGAGCAGGTTTGTAGTGCCGGGTCATAGAGCAGCAGAGAGCAGTGCTGCTAGTTGCCACTGTTGTTGTCCTGCTCAGGGATGAGCTGCAAAGACCATTAACTGGAAAGGGGAGATGTGGCAGGTAAAGGAGCTGCTGTAGAGGTGGAAGCAGCCAGAGATTCTGCGTGGCATGAAATACTGGAGGTGTGACACGCAGCCTTAATGCTTCCCCTCCCATGATGGTCAGGTGAAGCCTAGCTCCTAACCTGTCTGCCAGGGAAATTTCTGAAGCCTAGTTTTCTTTGTGATTTTGCAGAACACCCCTGTAGCATTGTCCTTTGTCTGCAGTGCATAAGAAGCTACACAGCCAGGGCAGAAAAATAGGCCATTAATTGTCACTGGGATGGCATCTGTGGTGTTGGGCAGAAGATAGGGGTGCTGCCATCTGAGAGGCAGATATGCAGAAATAACACTTCTGCACCTTCCCCTCTGGAGAGCAGGAAGCCTCAAACCACTTGGAAATAGTAATCCCACAGGTATCAAGGCTGATTTTACCCCTGTGGCCAATTTATTTTCAACATTAAAAGGTAGTCAAGAAAGGGTAGCAGTACTGCAGAGATTTGAGACTTTTCAAAATTTCAGGAGGCAAAAATGCTGTTTAAAATAGAATGAGAGTTGGATGCCCTCCACCACCAGAGTCCATGTCTGTGAAACTGTCTGTGCATCTGTCAAGAGCCAACTCATTCTCCCAGGAGATTACAGTTTAAATACACCACACAGTAAGGATAAGGAGGGTGAGTGGGGACAAAGATAGGTGAGTGCTTTGCCCAAGATCAAATGGAAGTATAATTTAGATCACCTGACTTTGGCTGATCTGCTGGATGCTACTTCCCCACTAACCCCACTGGACCAATCAGGGAATGCATCATTTCACAAAATCATAGAATATGCTGAGCTGGATTTGGCTACTGGGCAGCTGTCTGCTGGAAATTTGTGACTAAACGTCAATGCCGTTATTTCAGGACCAAGTGGAATTGGATATACTTGCCTGAAAGATACATATCGGCAGAGCCAGATGGGGAAATAGGCGGGAAGAAAAAGCTATGTTTTCAAGCAGGAAGGTAGTGGACATTGTGAATCTGGGGTGCAGTTTGTCCTTGATCTAGCAAAACCCCACTGAACAGTCAACCAGCCCAATTCACTTTGAGAGTGTTTTAGGTCTCAAAGGTCTCTGCTAAGTTTATGAAAATCGGAGAGGAGAACCTTTGACAAAAACTCTGTAACTTATGCCCATCACTTACTAAGCATTAGAGATTTCAGACAGGTGTGCTGAAGAGACAAACTCTTGAGAAATGAGGCATCTCTGCTTCTGTTATTTTCCAAGTTACTTGGTATTACTGTCATCAGAACTGCTTTGGTGGACAAGTTTTCCTTCCGTGACAACAGAGGTGCAAGTACAGTTGTTCAGTTGTTCAGGGGCATGTATCTTCTGGACACACTGGGACAACATTTGGGCTCCCTTTCCAGTGGTGCTGGTTGCATCAGATGCCCCGAGTGTGGAGAGGGGTAGGTGTGTGCTAGGTAGAGGGTTCCTAGCCAGAAGGAGTGTGTAGTTCCCAAGGGGCAGGAGAGATTCTAAGGAAGATACTACTCTCTCCCCTGCTGTGAGTCTCTCTTTGTTTTCCTCTGCCTTCTTCGCCCTATTCCCTTGAAATTATACTAACTCCAAATGGCTCGGCCATGGGCCATTTTCTGTGATTATTTCCCGTTTTTACTCTTCCTCAATTTACTCTCCCTGTCTCTGTAAGGAGGAAAAGAGATGTTTCTATTTGGAAAGTGGATGGAGGTATGGTACCATTTGCTCTCTGAATGGAAAGGTATTACGTATCTGGCACTCTGCAAGTTGAGGAGATAAAGATGTGTGTGTATGTGTAGCATATGGATTCAGCCTGTCTCTGCCAACATCTATTGTCTTGACCTAAACAATATGATGCATTTGAATGTTAATCAAGTTGGATGCTGGTTCTGTCCCAATCAGAGCAAGATCCACTGGAGCCAGTTCATGGGAGCCTGAGGGGAAGGAGTGGCGCAAAGGAGGGAGACAGGGGTGCTTCTGTGAAAGGCAGAGAGAGATAGCCTTTCTCTAACTCAACAAAAGACAAGCAAACCTGTGTGCAGATGAAGGAGGGGTCGTGGGGGAAGGTTAGAGTTGTCGTATTATGGAGAAGCTTGAACTGTCATCTGTACTTGATGGAAGCGAGAGAGATTGCAGTTGGAGCTGCAGAATCGCTGCCTCCCTGATTGGATTAATAGAAAGGGAAGATGACTCTAGAATGGGTGCCCATTATCTGCACTACAAAGGGATTAGTGTGGGTTTCAGAGAAATTAATGGCTTTTGAGTTAGCGCAGAAATACTAATGAATGTCAGGGCCAGAGATGGATGGTGAACAAAATTGGTTCTCTTTTACTGTGTGCATGTGTGTGTGCGTGTCTATCCATTTGGGCTATCAAATTGTGCTTTTTCTCTACCATTTTTAGTTATAGATTAGGCTTTTAGTTTTCATATTTAGCTGAAATGCTCTCAAGTAGTTTATTGGTTTTCGAGGTATAGTTATACTCACCTTTTTAGACCTAGTGCCAAAGTAGCAATATTTTTAGCTGTGGTGGTGGTTTAGCCATATCTGCAGGAAGTCTTTGTAGGTGTAAAGCTTGGAGCATGGTATTGAAAGCAGGCTCCATTCTGAATACGTACATGTATATGGTGAGTGGGGAAGCCGAGGCTGAGCTGGCAAGGCAAAACCTAAGTGCATCTTTGCTGTTTGCATGGATCCTTCCCCCATTTTTAACCCCCATGAGGTTTGCATACTCACATCAATTATATCTAAGAATTAAGTTTCATGTATGTTCAATAAGTTTAACTGAAACTTGTCTACTTAATCCTTAAAAAACCTTAAAGCTCGTTTTCAGCGAAGAGCTACCAAACGCTTTTACACTGTTGTTGTTCTGAATCTTCCTCACGCCCATGGATGAAACTCACAATCAACTATAGCAATGCTTTCAGCCAAGGGTGGGAGCATCTCCTCAGGATAAAGGTAGAGTGTAACTTCTGCTTTCTCACCAGTTGGTATTGGAAGCCCCTGGGCAGTAACTAAGTCCCTGAAAAACTCACAGTTTCTGTCTGTCCTTGTGTCCTGGGAGGATACAGACTCAGCTATAGCCAGTGGTGGTGAGAGCTGCTTGGCCAGCAATCTTGGCCATATTAACTGGAGAGCCCAGTACAGATGGGGATGCAGTAGTTTCTATGCTTTCTCGTTTTTAGCTCTTTGTTTCTAAGCTTCAGCAAATCTAGATGCTTCCCTTCTCTTAGCTCTCTGTTGAAGACATCCTTGGTATACTCAGATGTTATTGTGGCTAAAGCTTGTTAAAGCCTGACCTGTTAATAGGAGTTGTAACTGGTTAAGCTAAGATACCGAGAATGTTTAATGCCTCCAGGTGACTGCCCCATCCTTCTTTGGAAGGCTGTCAGCCCTAGGGCACAAACCTCAGTGAAACATCTCCTGTATTGCTGCGGTTTGTAATGTGTGTTAAGGCCAATTGATGCTGATTTTGTTGTGGCCTAATTGCGCTGAGCAGTGGATGAGGAGCTTTCTCTTGTGACCGGAATAGCAGTCGCCAAGAGAGGTGGACAAGCAGAAGCCTCTACTTGGTTCTGCTAATTCTGTCACTGTTTGTAAGTCAAGATGCATCACAGGTACCTGTACTTTCTTACTGGAAAGGTGAAGTAGAACTCAAATTAGGAGCAAGAATTTGTTCCTCAGGCCTGGGTTGCTCTGGAGTGCCAAGTGGATATGACAGCATAACAGGGAATGTCACTGAATTTATCCTGGGACCATAAAAGTTGCATAGAGCCATGTCCAGCCCAAGGTAAAAATATGATGTTTGCCTGTATGGTGGTTGAACTTGTACAAATCAGATTGGAAAAAATTTTGCATGGAAACTTGTTTTAAAACTCAGAAATGCTTTAGATAAGTCCTTTTAAATTTTTATCACTTTAGCGTCTGGAGTGACTTGTGTTTATGACTGATTTTCTGGGGACAAAGAAAATTCCCCTCGACTTTGCCTTGGGCCAGGGTTTGTGAAAGGGTCTGCTCCAAAGCACCTGAAAGGCTGAGACACTCAGGTGTGTGTGTTTGGGTCTGTCTGGACAGCCTCTTATGTTTCTCTTTTGATCCTGTCTCATGCTCCTGAGCCTGATTGTCATAATTCCGCAAAGCTCCTCTGGAGCAAACAGAGCTGCGCAGAATGTTCTGGTCCTGGTCATGTTGAAATGTGGTAAGAAACTGCTGTGTTGGGCACAATTCTCCATTTCCTGTGACCTGGGTCATTCCAGGTGCTGTACCCAGGTGCTGGCAGCAGGGTTCTTCCTGGTGGTTCCAGCAGCCCCACCACAGAGCACAGCTGTGCCTGCCAGCCACAGGTGGGGCCTCTCTGCCTGAGTGCATCTCAGGAAGGGCAAAGCACTGCACAGGAGTGTAGTGTGGAACACTGAGGAACAGCTGAGGGTCAGAGGAGAAGGTGCTGCAGCCCCTTGCGAAACCATGGTAGAGCAGGATATCCCAGCAGCCCCATGTGGGATCCCATACTGGAGAATGCAGAGATTTCCTGAAGAAGCTGTGGCAATGGAGAGCTTGTGCAAGAGCAGGTTTAACCTGAAGGAGTGTAGCTCCTGGAAAGGACCCATGCTGGAGCAAGGGGAAGGTGTGAGGAGGAACAAGCAGCAGAGAACAACTGACTGGATAGGGCCATTCTCCTTCTCCCTGTGCTAGTTGGGATGAGGAAGGTGGAGGAGGTAGATGTGAAAACATGAAGTTGAGCCTGGGAAGTAGAAGGAAAGGAGAGTAATGGGTTTTATTCTGTGTGTGTTTCTCACTGTCAAAATCTATTTTAGCTGGCAGTAGATAACTTGATAGTATTGTCCACTTCTGGACTGGGTTCTGGGACACTTACAGTGTTTTGTTGCTCTGTTACTTTCCTCCTGGATAATCTCAGGAGAGTTGCTTTGTTTCCCTGTCCTTGTGATTCTCTGTTCCCTTTCTGTGGAGGGTTTTGGTACCCCTGAGTAAAAAAGTCCTGTATTATCATGGGCTCCAATGTAGAGTTAGTGCTTGTGTTTGGTAATTATAACCTACTAGATGAAAGCTGAATCCATGATCCTATCCTTAGATGTGCCGTGTATGTGGAGGAGATATATATAAACCAGAATAATATAGCAACTTGAGACAAAAAAAAATAACGGTAATATTCTCATTTTGTTTCCTGCAGAACACAGGCCAGTGTTCCCAAATCTTCTGAAGAAGGGATACTTAGAAGTTAGAAGAGACAATGACAGTTACTGGCAAACCTGTTATGCTGAGCTCTCCCCATACAAACTGTACCTGTATTGCTTGGACAGCAGTGGCAACCAGACCCTTCCCACGGTGTATCCACTCATGCGTTTTCAAAGGGTCACTGTTACTGGTGGCATTGAAACCAAGGTGGTGGATACTGTCCTGTCAGACAGCTCACAGCTACAGCTGAAGACAGAGTCCTCGTGGGAGACACTGGACTGGGGACAGAAACTCTGGGAGGCAGTGCGTGCTTCTGTGCCTGCTTTCACGAGACAGCAGGAGACACTGGAGAATGTGCCAAAGCCTGAAAACAACAGTGACCTTTCTCAAACCAATGGATTTTTAGAGAAGCCTATGGAGCTCGTCTTATCCATGAATTTGACTGAAAACACTAAAGAGTATCAAAATATTCTGAAATCAGGGACTCTTTACAGATTAACTGTCCAGAATAACTGGAAGGCATTTACTTTTGTCTTGAACAGGTCTTATCTCATGGCATTCCAACCTGGTAGGCTTGATGAAGATCCTCTGCTGAGCTACAATGTTGATGTGTGCCTGTCAGTGCAGACAGATACTCAGGATGACTGTGACTCTTGCTTTCAGGTCATTTTCCCCCAAGATGTCCTGCGTCTGCGTGCAGAGACCCGTCAGAGGGCCCAGGAGTGGATGGAGGCATTGAAAGCAGCAGCCAATGCTACTAGAAGTTTAACTCAGAACCCACAGGTCACACTCAGGAACAAACCTGGAGATCGGCCCTTTGGAAGTGATCTTAGAAAGAGCAAGCGCCAGTCTGTGACCACCAGCTTCCTTAGCATCCTGACCACACTTTCTCTAGAGAGAGGGCTCACAGTTCAGAGCTTCAAGTGTGCAGGTAAGCAACCAGGCTGCAGCATCAGCATCTACTCCTCTTCTGCAGAAGAAAATTACTTGAAAGAGCATGTGTGTGCTCTAGCAGCACACAGCTGTTGCCTGCCTCTCAGTGTGGCCATAGTTAGCCTTTCTTTGTTCTCTTGGATAAAAGACTATGAAATATTTGGAGGTTCATCTGTTTTCGGTGACCAGTGCTGAAAAATTAGGTCCTGCACATCAAGCACTACACGGTCCATGGCTGCCTTATGGAGTGACTGGGCTATTTTCTTGATACAAGACGCTGTAAAGGTGGCCAGTATCAAAGGGGTTTGAATTCATTTGTTGTCTGACATTAGTCCTAGGCAAGATCCAGTTTGGGAATGAAGTGAAGATTGAGAGGTCCTGTGAGAATGCATTGTCATTGTCATCGTCATTGCCACTTAGCAAGGGCACCTGTGTGGAACAAATTTGGGCACCCTATGCCTAAACTATAGTCTTTGAATCACTTTAGTTACACTCACTTAGAAATTGTCAGGTCTATCAGAAACAGCTCTTTTAGTGGGTTTTGCTCCTGTGTGATGTGAGCTGTGAGGATCCCGTGTCCTCCCCACTTTGCTCTAGAGTGGGGGTCTCCTGTTGCTCCGGAACCACATGTGTTTCTGGGAGTGTCTGTGTGGGCCCAGGGCCTGCTGACTGAGCTCCAGAAGTACTGGACTGCCCTCAGAACTGAGTGTGTGTGTAGCTGAGTTCAGCCCTCTGGTAGTCACCTGCAGGTCATGTTGTTGCTCATCTCTCCACAGTGCATGGCACCCACCTGGCAGCTGGACCATCACAAAGGTCGGCCTCATTGCAGTTATTGATTTGGTCACAGTATTTGGGCTCCTGCCTGAATTCAGGTCTGTTCTTGGCCACCTATGCATCACTTCATGTCAGTATTTTCTAGGAGTATTTATGTGCTGAACTACTGTTGAAACTGAAGAGGCCTGGATCCTATGGTAACTGATTACCTGAACACTATTGGGTAATGGGCCTTTAAGGATGTCTTTAAGGATGGTTGTGAGAGTAAAAACTGCAGGGACTCTGGGAATGGCTCAAGTAAGTATCTCAAAATAGGTCCAAGCCCAGTGTGTAATCCAAGAGCCATCCTTGTGAAATCCAAGAAGACAGCAGAATTAACAACCTCATTTTAAGATAATGTCCCGGGTGAGAGTAAAGTTGTATGCCTTTCTCTTGATTTCTTTAAAGCTCGGTAGAGGAAATTTTGTTTTAGTCTTGTGTTATGTAGTATGGGAGCAGAGTTTTCTGTGGCAAAAGGTGGATTCCCTCTTCTAAACATTGGACATTTAATCTGTACTACTCATGTATTCACCACAGAAATTAAGTGCTTGGACTGTGTCAGGGTTGCATGATGTCTTTTCCTGATACATGTGAGGCATTCAGTGCTCCCATGGTCTCCTTTTAGCCTGGCAAACTGAACAAATGCTCTTGTGCAGAGAAATGTGAGTTGTGGAGGGTCTGTGAGAAGCCAGTCACTGGGATTCCCTGTCCCCGAGGATGGGAATTCACCGCACTTACTGTGGAAGCGGATCCTTTACCATTCCTGGGACCCTTAAAGCTGGTCATCGAGAGTCGGCTGGAACTTGGAGCTGTTGGCACGGTGCAAAGAAATTAATAATTTTAATTTTAACTGAGAGGAACAGGGGAAACTTGTCTGGTTCAGAAAAGTTTGTGCTGAGGAGACTTCGGAGGCCCACGGGCGAGCCTCTCCTCTCTTGTTCCTTGCTCCCTGCGGGCAATTTGGACCGTTCCCGACAAGGGCTGCTGTTTAACCCAGGGGGCCTGCTGTTGGTAATTACAGCTTGTAGGCATTGAGGGCGATTTTCCCCAGGGCTGCTGGGAGGGGTAAGCTTGGATAAAGATGAGGAGGGGGGAGGAAGAAAAGTTTTGCTGTGAATTCTTCAGCCATTTAGTGCAAATTCCTGTAATTACCGTCTTTGTGTCCTGTCCCAATGGCACATAATACAGCAGAAGCCTTTCCTAATTGAGACCTTACAGGAGGTACAAATCCCTCCTTTGTTCAGCCTGACAAATTAGTGCCAGAAAGTGGCAAGGTCCGAGTGGGAATCAAAGGCAAGCAACACAAAGATGGAACTTAAGGCTACAGTAATAACCCTCTCTAGTCCTGCAGGGGTGGGAGAGAAGGAAAAGTAATGGCCAATGAAAAATGAAGGGTTTTTTGTTATAAATTCCCTTGACATGACAGCACCTCAGGGCTGCTTTATTTATTTAGGAAAAGTGATTAAATAGTAATACAACAGGGCAGACCATTGTCTCTCGAGCTACCCCCCTTCCTACAGACCCCTGCTGTCTTGGCTAATTGATTGACAATGAACCTCTGATAAAGAAAGTTGCTGGAAGGACCTGATGGGGACAGACTTTTTTTTTTTTTAATTTATTTTCTCTTTGCAGTCTTTGTGGGGCCCCCCTCCCCGATTTTTTTTCTGTTTGAAATGCTCTCTGCGTCCTTCTTTTTCTCCCTCCGTAGAAGCTTTTCAAGGAACTGCTCCCAGACAAACAGCTGACATTCACAAGCAGGTAGAGAAGAATGTGAATGTCTGTGCCTTGCTCTTGACAAGTTTATCTTGGAGTTTGACTAGCACTTTTCAACTTGTGATATAAGGCAGGGCAGTGGTGTCAGATGTAGTCATGGGGCAGGGGGGACAAACTGTTGATACACTGGAGTCAGAAGGGCAGCTTGAAAAAAGTTTTCTTTTGCTTCATCAGCAGATACAAAAGCTTTCTCCCACATTTCTGTTTGTCTTACTGTGGAGAGTGGGGCATTATTTCTCATAATTTCAAAGAAATGAATGAATAGGCTGTTGATTGACAGTGGAGAGGCAGATTTTTTTATCAACACTTTTACCTTTACAGATTTATATTTTTGGCTTGGAACAGCAATGTTTTGGAACGTGGGGTTAACTAGAAACTTCTGGCATTGCAATGGCAGTGTCCTCTGCCCTTTGCATGTTCATATGGGTGCAGGATCGATCATACCTTGATGCTGGGATACAGCAGAGTTCCCATGGGAAGTGTCTGGGGCTCTGAGCAAGAGTAGCAGTTGAGAGCATTGATCTGCTCAGGTGACACTTCGGAGGGAATGGATATGAAGTGAAGTGAAGTGGAAGTTCCAAGTATGAGCTGGTAAATACCAGATTTTGATTCATTCTTGGTTGCGTAGGAATGAGAGACGTGTATCATCTTAGCATGATTTGTTAGGGGAGTGTTATTATTTTTTATGTCTTTATTTCACAGAATCACAGAATATTATGAGTTGGAAGGGACCCACAAGGATCATCTAGTCCAACTCACCATCTAACACCCGTACAGAGACCGAGAGCACATCCCAGAGCGTAACACCAACCTAGATCCCTCACAGTCTAGCAGGCCACTCCGAGCCGGAAGGGGCCCAGGGTCATCCAGCCCTACACCCCCCAGCTAGACCATGTCACTAAGCTCCTCATTTAATTTCATTTCACCTGGATTTAAGAGAAATTCCTAAACTGTCATCCAAATTTGGGAATTAGGAAGCTTCTATGAGAGCCTGGCTTTGGCAAGTGCAGCATCTTGCAGAAAGCAGTAGCTGTTTGTGACTCCAGTGGCTGTCCTTCTCCCTGTTAGGCCATCTTGTGGGCTTCTGGGGAAAGGTAGTCATTTCTCCTCGAGGAACTCTCCTGAAGGTCTGTAAGGAACAAGTGTCTTCCGATGCCCTTCACTGTCCCTGTTTCTTTGCCATGTGCATTCACTTTTCTGTGGATGGGGAAGACAAATGGCCTCTGCCTTTGCTCCTCTTTTTGCATAGCTCCTGTTCTTTTGATGTCTCTCTTCTGTTTCACCTTTCATTTTCTTTTCTCCCTGTCCTTTATTAAAACTTCTTTTTCAGAGAAGTCGGTTGTATCTTCCAGGAACTCTTGTTACTTAGACTTCAAGTCCTAATAGATGTGGGAATTTCTGCCTTCTGCAGAATGTGCTCTGCACCCTTTCATTTGTCTGTCTGGCTTTCCTTGCTCCTCTTCTGGGGTTTTCTTCCTTGCCTTCTGTCTTTTCTTCCCTGCTATCTCCATGTCTCCTCACTTGCCAAAAGGATAAATACTGCTATTAGGGCTCCACTGACTTGGCTGGCTGAGCTGAACACTAGGTACAGAGAAGCCAAGGTTAGTAAATGGACTACTTCCCGAGCCTGCAGCCCTGTCAAATGGAGCAGCAGGTGGAAAGCTGCTGTCTTTCAAGGAGTCATTCTGCATCTAGTGCTGTGACCATGTGTGTCATTGGGGAGCAGCCCAGTGCAACATGCGCAGCTCCTGCAACCTCTGCTCTAGCTCATGCTGTTGGTTTGAAACCAGCCCCTACTGCAGTAAAGAAAGAATTGGGGTTTTTTTCCCCCATCAGTGAAAAGACAGTATTTTCCTAGTACGTTGCAAGCCAGCAAGCGTGATTTAAAAAAAAAGATAGCCAAAGTAGCCAGGTGAAATATTGACTTTGTTCAACTTCTCAAAAAGCCATATACATAGTTGAGAAACATACTTGAATTTAGCAAAAACACTTTGTGAACTGTCGTCGCACCCAGTTCTTTGTAGCATGTCACTGAAATAAAAATACCAAAGGACAAATCTTAGAAAACGTAGCACAATGATGAAATACCATAAGATCCTTTGAAAGGTTGTCAGCCCTGTTGTCACATTTTCAGTTCCAAGTAACAATTGTTCTCACCTGTCCATGGCTTTTAGGATTGTGCTTTTCCTAAGTGCTGTATTTGTTTTGTGCTTGGTTTCGTTTCAGTTGATCTCTTTGTTCCAAGGTTTCAGCAGCTTTTTGCCTTCCCTGTATTTGAGACTCTGTAAAATTCCTTAAGAATGTGCTTTGCACTGTAAAGGTTTTATTGTTTAAGGATCTTCACTTTAGACCAGTCTTTCAGTCTTGTATGTGACTTTCAGGCCCTGTTTCTATTAATTCAAAAATAAAACGTCCACTGCTAACAGTCGTATTTTGAAACTCTGTCTTTGGTAGCCAAAGCCTACTGAGCAGAAAAAAACATGGCCTGAATTAGAAAATACTTAGAAAATATTTAGAAAATACTCTATCTCTGAACAAGGTCACTGACTTCTTGTGAGGAATGGAGGAGGAGTTTCCAGACAAGGGTGACTGAAATTTGTGTAGCAAGGAGTGCTTAATTTGCAGCAGAGTGACATATTTCAAAACGCAGGTTTGCAGGTACACAGTGCTTTGACAGCTCTTTTTTGGGTAACGATCAGAAGATACCACATGCTTGAGTTGATTATACCTGTTTATCAGCAATCAGTTGTGATCACAGACACCATTTAGTCTTCATTGGTAAGGTCAACGAGTTCTTCAGTCTGGTTTTAGTATGGCTTGACTAGAGGAAGTGGCAGTGAAAACTATTAGGTTTGTGTAAGCTGGTAGAAGTTGGGTACTTCATACTCCTGAGATTTGCCTGGCATCTTCACGGAGTGAGATTTTCCCCTTCATGGGATTTTCTTTGGCGTGAGCCTGCTACTGCCCTAAAGGGCAGCTTAGATGAGTACTCGATGAGTTCTGTACCTGTCCTGTGCCCTGCTGAGCACTTTGCAATCCTCAGCTGGTGCTTTAGTGACGTCTTTGTCTCAGCCCTACAAGCAGAACTGCTGATGCAAATATCCTGGCTGAAGAATCTAAATATTCCTGCTGGTTGGTTTGAAGGGTACCTTTATGGGCATGGGTGACCCCATCGCTCTGATCTGTCTCTGTGTACAATTCTGCAGGTTTTCAGTATATTCTTGTCCTGTTATGAGCTCAATTCTGCTGTGTGTGAACATGTCTCTGCTATCAGCATAAGCTGTTTGTTCTAAACAAGGTTGTTATACTTTGTTTTTTCCTGGCTTATGATTACACGGCCCTCAAAGAACTCTTGGTTGCCTGGGGAGTTTTTTGGTCCATTGTATGAAACTAGTCTTGATGGATATTTTGGCATAAAGTTGAAAGAAAAGAATGCCAAAACCAGGAGTCTAAATGTTTAAGTCTCACCTTTGTTGGAGTGAAAAAAGCTACATCCGGACAAAAAGAAGTGTTTTCAAACATAAAAACTCCACTCACCCCTCCCCTCCCGCCCCCCAGTTCTCTGGATAGTCTAGAGATTCTTCATGAATTGCCTTAGAAGAGATAGCTTTATTTGCTGGGCTACCATCTTCTGAATCAGTCAAGCCAGCTTTTGCTTCTAAAGGCCTTGCCTTCACAGAAGGGCACAGGCAGGGTACGTCTGCACAACAGTTTTTCTGCAGTTGCAGTTTATACCAGATCCCTGAAGTGGTTTGGAAAATTACTGTTAACTTAGTTTCCAAAGAAAGCAAAGCTTATGTTCCAATGCTGTTTGCTCACAGTTTTACTCTTGCCCCATAAGACTTGAATCTACCTAACTGTTTCAACAAACTTTGACAGAGATGAAGAAGAAGCAGAGATGTGTCATCTTGCTGGTTTCACAGCAGCCAGCATCACAGGGGGGCCCTCTTAATGCTTCTCTGGAAAAAAAAACGTGCAATGCGTGCTGTGCATTTGCTTGGCATCAGAACATCTGTGCAGATGTGCAGCCTTGAGGGACAAATACAGAAGGAAAATGGCTGCTTGAGGGTCCACTGCTGCAGAAGTAGGACATTTGTGTGTATGTTGGCAGGGTTTCCCCCGTTCTGTCACATGCCAAGCAGTGTATTATTAGCAGAACTATTACATGTGGATCAAATTGGGCCAATGTAAAAGAAATTACAGAACAAACCAGTGGCCAGCTGGTGGGAAGGACTTAGGTTCTCAGTCTGGCCTTCTGCAGTGTCTATAGTCTCTGCCACATACGTGTGCTGTGTCAATCTGAATAGTTCATATGCCCAAGGTAGAGCTGTTACAGTGATGTGTGACCAAGAAAAGATTCAGCCAATTAGCACTGGCAAAAATGTCCAACTTCACTAGCCGCGCAATGGTTCCTCATTTTAAAGGAAATACATAACTAGTTGTGTATTCAAACAGAAACAATAACTGGCTATTTCTAGGTATGTTAATGCTCTATCAAATAGATGTAACTTGGCAAGCCAGGTAGCTTTCAGTGTAAGAAAATGAGTGGGGCAGGAATGGGAATACCATTATTAATTATGCTCACATTATCTTCTTACACGTAGCTGTCCAGCAGACTTCAAGATCTGGCCCAGAGAGTGTGTTCAGTTCCCATTCCTGACTAAAGAGCTGGTGAATTCCTGGATCCTGCCAATAAGTGATTCCACAGTAGCTCCCAGTCCCTTCTATTAGGCAGCACTTCAGAGTCTCAGCAAAGCATCAGATAGTTTATTGCAGAGAATAATCCCGTAAGGACATGGAGGAATGAATACTGAATTAACTTGAGGTGTATGGTATTCTTCCTCAGTGCTGTTGTCCTGGGAATGCAGAGAAAGGATTTGAAAGCATGCAATAGGAGAATGCAAACTGGCCATGTGTTAAAAGTCACAAACTATAACTGTGTGTGAAGCATGTCTTCATAGCTGTTTGTAATTTTCTTGGAGTAAGGTCTCTGGGAAGAATGTCATTTTGTCTCTTTTCAGAATTTGACAGTAAAGGGGAAATTCAGGTGAGGAAATCCTACCAAATAAGAAGCTAGCGTCCAAATGTATGGTTTTATTGCTGCCATGTGACACACAGCTACGTTTTTTGATCCTCGTTTATTGATTGTTCTTGATTTATATATGCCAAGTACAAACTTACACTTTGACTTTTAAGGTGGGTTTTTTTGGGTTTTTTTTGGTGTTACATTTGCAGGCTTAACTACTATTAGTTCTATTGGGAAGGCAGAATTTAACGGTGTAGCCTGCAGCATGCTTGTGTGCTATCTTCTACTAAGGGTAATGGAGACATGTAGAATTTGGTGTGTGCACACGTGTCTGCTATCACCTGGTTTGTTTCCTACAGTGATTCTTTTTTTCTTGATGGTTCATCTTCTTAGAGAAAGCCACAGCTGTGTGTGTTCAGCATGACTGATGTAAAGGGTGTTGTTTACTTCACCTACCTCCAGCCTCTAAATATTGGCTGTCTACCCTAATCCAATCTTTGCTGATTAGAAGACAGCCTGGATGCACAGGGAGTGATTAATCTCATCTGCCTTGGAGAGGTGTTCTGAGGCAGTGTGCCTGGGAAGCATCTCCAGCAGGGTGGGATGGATCACTCTTTGGAGTGACCACTCCCCAGCCCAGACTGGAGCCTGTAGCCACCAAGCCAACACTGGCTGGGCTAAGTTAGCTGAGCTGGAATGTGTAAGACAGGAAAGACAGAGCTATGCATTCTATGTATCTTCAAACAGTACTAACAAAGTCAGGAAGTCTGTTATAGTGTTAGCACTTAGTCCTGAGCTATGGCTAATAGTCAAGGTTTCCACTGACTTGGAATGGTTGGCCCATCCTTTGGAATTAATTTAAAAATGAAAAATAAGTCTGGGAGTTGGGGACTAGTGAACCATTCCTTATTTCTGGAGAAGCTGATCTAGTTTATAATTAAAGTGGGGTTTGTACATTACTGCCTTAAATAATATGGGGTTTATATATTGCTTAGGTAATTATAATTTGATAGGGTCAAACCCACATGGTTTCAACATGGAAAAATTTCTGACTTTATTCTGTTAAGGTTTTGTTGTCTTTTTAAAGTTTGTAAGAAGCTCACAAAAATATAGACAAGGTGAATAAAGTTAGGCTTTGTTTGGAGGTTCATAAGTTTTTATTTATTTAGAAATAAAATTGCTTTGGAAAAAAGTAATGGTGGAAAAAGGACAAAATATAATGAAAATTCAAACCTGGGCAGGCATGAGGGAGAACTAAGCTGGATTGTTGCTGTGTCTTCCTTGTGAATATGAGTTTTCTCACAGTGGAATGAGTTGGAAAAGGTGCATAGAAACACAAAGCAAGCAATTGAAATAATTCTCACTTTCTGTTTGTGCTGGGCAGATGGAGCAGTTTTTTATGCCTGATCTTACATAGAAAATTTGTTGCTATGCTCCTTCTGCTTACTCTGCTTTATGCCTCTATCTAGCTGAAAGCCTTTTGAAGTCTGCGGGTCATTTTCTTTTCTTCATATTATGTGTTGTTTCTAAATGAATTAACTTCTAAGCTAATCTGTCACAGATTTAATTATAGCACGCAATCACAAGGGACTTGCTTTTTCCTGATACCAAGCAAGGAACTTTATTGAATAAGGAAAACAGTTGTGTACTTGATTTGAGTTTGGTTTTTCACTTTCTCTGTTTCGCTGTGGAGCTACTCTTGTCTTTTCTTGCTAAAAGATTAAAGCAAAAGGTGTCTGGACAAAAAGAGTGGTTGTGTGTGTCTTGACCACAAGACTATGCAGCACCCTGAAAGTGGCAGAAATTGTTCTCCATGCTTTGCAGAAGAGGAGTTATATTGAAATGTCTTGAATTCCTCCTCCTGCACTACACCACCATCTTAAGACAAGGAGAGAGGCTTGTTATAACTTTTTAACCTGATCTTCTGACCAGTTTCTTCCTGAAGTCTTCACACTTGGGCATGAGCCTCTTGATAATAATACTCCTGCTTCTTTCACAGACACATTTTTGAGAGAGGTTCATCTGTGTCCAGCAGCACTTTCTTGGTGCTATTTTTTCTAACCTCTCTTTTCTTTCCTTGATTCCAAGGCTGTTTTGTTATATTTTCTGTGATGAAAGGTTTGGGATTACTCCTTCCCTCACTTCACTAACAGTATATCTAAGGTTACACTTCTCTCTGTAGCTTGCTCTGTAATGTTCTTTGGGTAGGGATGATTTGGGGCACTAGTAAATATTGCAATATTTTCTTTGCATTAGGCTCAGGGTTTGCCAGACCTTCATACAGGTGTTATATAGATAATATTCTGTGTGAGCATTAGGAGTAGGTGAGAGAGGCTTGGTGAAAGTTGTGCTGCTTTTTTCTCTCATCCTGTGGGAGGTGCTTTCTCTACTTATATAGGCAAGTAAGTGTTTTCTCTGCAAACATGGTCCCTAAACTGTGTTGAATTGTGTTATCAATCTCTGGGGTGGGTGGCTACATCTGATTATCCTGGTGGGAGAGATGCTCAAGAGTTTAAAGCCAGGAATTAGTACTAGCTGTGCCTCTGGTAAATATGATGACAATTTATGTACCTGAATGTCCAGGTGCAGGATTTCCAAGGGCATTAAGCCAATAGATATTCCTTCTTCCTTTTCTTTCTCTCTCATTCTTGCTCTCTTTTTTTCCATCTTAAAAAACCAAAGTATTGTAAGTGGTCTGTGCCACGGAAATGTTTGTCACACTACGTCACTTTGAACTGCATAACTTCAAAGAATATCAGGGCTTTGATAACTTGATTTGAAAGGGTTGTAGAAATAGCCATCATTATGGATCACGACAGATAGGGATGGAAAATATGGTGATTTTCAAACAGCAAAGCTTGTACGGTAGGGGAAGTTGTAAAGTGGGCGCCAGTTCCACATTCTCATCTAAAAAACTCCAAGCATACAACTGTTATGTAGCTTTGCAGAACAGGATTTCTGGAGGATATGAAGAGGAACAAGAAATACTAGATGTAAAAGATGTGTTTCTGAAGAACTAGAAAACAAATGTGGGTTCAGGAAAGGGAGAAAGCAATGCATGCTGCTTTATCTTTCTCTGCTTCATAAAGCCACCCTTCCTGAAGATGAAGGGTGTCCAAGGTTGCTTGATGAGACCCTTCTCACCCCAGAGACCTTCTTTCAGTTCTTGTGGGCTGTACATGGAGAGGAGGAGAGAAGCCTTCCTACTTCTTCTGTGCTTTGTCATTCCTCTCCTGAGAAAGCTCAGTGGACTAGAATGAGTTTCTGGCTCTAGGAGCTGCAAGAAATTAGGCCTTAAAATGGTGACTTCTCAACTGCAAATGTTTTAGCTTAGGATGTTGGCAACTCAAATTGAACTTTAGTTTGTTCTTGCCTGCAGTCTAGGACATAGGGCATGAGACAAACCAGCAGCATCTGGAGTGGCGGAGGGTGCACATTGACAGTCCTGTCCCATCCTCATCCCCAGACAAGTAAATGTTGGCTGCCACGGAACGTTTACAAAAAGGTTTCAATGACATTGACATGGGAAACTTAATTCGCATTCAGACACAGCTTTTTACCGCTAGTACTGCACAGCTGGTCCAAACACATTGAGCCAGAAAATACATGTCATTTAGTAGTCTCTGTTTCATCCAAGGTGATGCGATGTGTATGCAATGAAAGATGGAGCTATTTGATGTATACAGGTAGATGCTTCACAGCACAGTGGAGTAGGAGTGCATGAAAACTCATGAAAAATGACCTCTGGGTAAACTGCTTTTTTCTTTTTTTTTTCTTTTTTTTTAAGAAAAGAAAAGAACATGAGAGAAAAAAACAGGAAAATGCATGCTTTGCACTGAGGGAAATAGAAAGTTGTTGGTTTCTAAGTTCTGATCCCAAGGCAGTGTCATAGGTCTCTAGTAACACCCTGATGAATTACGTACTTGAATTTACTTTGCCCTTATGAAAGGGATACCTGCATTCTTTCTGCCCTAAAAATACTGTTTTGCAAAAAGTGCTGCTAATACCATACAAAAAATTATTTATATGATGATAATAGTTGACTGTCCTAGTGTTTGGATTTTCTATTTGATTATTAGCTGAGATCACATTTTTACAGTATCTATGTTGCATTATACCACTTGAGATACATGTTTTTACTTATGCTCTGGTCTTACAGAGGATAAAGGAGGAGACATTAATATAATTACGTATATCTTTCATAGACTGACCTGCTTCTATATTTGCTTGTTTTAAGAAACTGCATATCCTTGCTTCAAAAAAAAGGAGAGGAGGAAAAGAGAGATGGAGACAGAACATGTCCCACATTGTGATTCACTTGATGGTGCATATTGCAGGGAGTCAGTAGCCAAATAGCTTTGGAGTGTGGAAGAGGAGGAAATGAGCTAATTGTATTGATCAGGTTATTGTCATTATTTTGATTACAGCAGGGGATCAATGTATGCCTAGAGTAGCTGACCTGCAATCTTTCCTCAAATCAAGGTAACTTGTACTGGGGAGAAAAAGATGCCTTCAATGGGAGAAATTACATAATTACACTAAATAAAATCAGTTATATCAACTAAAGCAGTCAGTTGGCTTCTATCTGAAAAACTCTGTTTAGCCAATACTTTTGCTATAAAAGTGATGTACAAGGATTCTGCTAATTGGAATTTCTAACCAGCTGCAGCAGAGACCATCTGAGCATACAGCACATGCTGGACCAGAGCTCTAGTGCTGTGGCTGTAGCTGTAAATATCATGTAGGGACACTGGCATTTGAAGGAGAAGCAGAAATACTATCGTGTGTGCTGTGCCAAACAGGTGTTGTTAACAACCACGGACACCTCCTTGTATCTTACACAAAGATTTTTAGCCTTGTTTCCTGAGCAGGTTGTTTAATGTGACTGTGATGTCTGTCTTTAACCATCCACTCTAATATTAATTGAACCTGTTGGCTCATTTTAGTCACTATTGAAAGACAGAGGCGTCAAGTACATTGAGTTTGTATGTGTTTTGTGAAAACAGGTGGTCAGGTGAAGGAGGGCTCCGCATTAGTTTTTTCTAGCTAAAGCAGCTTTTGAATACATTGTTTTACCCCAGGGCCTCCGCACAAGAGGGCATGGGAAGAGGCAAGGGATCCAGCTGTGAAAAAAGTACAGGCAGACCTCAGGCCTTGTAAGACACAGGGTAATCCAATCGTAAGGGGGGAAAAACCCACCCTGCTGGAAACTGAGATGTGTCACTGCTGCTAGTCAAGAACTACTCATTCTCAATGTGACTGCTGCTTACAGTTATTAATGATGGTCTGTCTGTGGTTTGCCTTGGCTGTGCTAATTCTGTGGCTGAATCCTACCTGCCAAGTCAGCATCCTGCCTTGGCTGTCAGCAGGATCTGGCGTTATGTTCCTCCAAACAGGCAATACTGGCCCGTTCTGTTGTGGGGAAAATGGGAGCTCTCTAGAGCGAGCTCACAGTACTTCTGTGATCTGGTGTTTTCTGCCTAAGCTTCAAGGCACGGTTCCAGATGTCTATGGCTTTTAAATACCCAGTGTCTCGAAGCAAGTTTTCTGCCTTTGTTTCTTGAGAAGTGGTAAGTATCATTTCACTGCTGTCTGAACCCTGTCACAGATGCCCAAGTTAGTGTGTGCTTTTTCAGCACTGGTCCAAGAACACTGGTACTTATTTCCCTATTTTCTAGTGCATAGTAATGTCTCATTGGTAAAATAAATACAATTTTAAAGGGGTCTCAGATGAAGGAATCATTACTTTTCTGACTCCATCCGGAGTGTGTATCTCTGACACAATATACAAACTTAGGCTTTTGCCCCTCCCTCTTTTCTAGGCTGTCAACGCTCCATAGGTTTGTCCAATGGGAAAGCCAAGGTGTGTAGCTACAGTGGATGGTATTACTGCAGCACCTGCCACGTGGATGACAGCTTCCTCATCCCCGCACGGCTGGTTCATAACTGGGACACTTCCAAATATAAGGTAATCTCCTCCAGGTTGGTTTGCTAACAAGTGAACTGAATTGCTCTTTAGATAGAAACACTGACATTTCAGCAGCCTGAAGGTTACAGGCATTGACTTCTAATACTGTTTTCTTTGTCCCTCTTGTCAGAATGAGAAAGAAGACAGATGTTTTCATCATGGTTTCCTTAGCCAGACCTAAGGCATTCCTCCATAGGAGCAGCTATGCTCCTCTTTCTTGGTGACATCTTTTTCATCGTTGCTGTTCAAGGGACAGGGAGAGAGTGTGCACTGCAACCTCTGTTTTAGCCCTACTCATCACAGTTATTGGGCCCTTGAGGAGTACCTGTTTCCTGAGCACTAGGGACCAAAGACTGGCACTGCTTAGTGGTGAATGCTAAATGGTGGAAGTGCCTGCAGGGAACTGGCTTAACCCCCAAAACACAGTGTTTGTGAGGCCCAGTGTGTCCTGTCTCTTGGCATGAACATTTCAAGGAAACTAGAAGGACATTGCTGTAGTACTTGATTGAACCAGACAGACAAAAGTAACATAACAAGAAATTTTTACAGTTGTTCAGTTGCCACACAAGAGCTTTCCTAAAACTTTTGTAATCTTCTATTTGCTGCTCCTTTGGTGGCATGTTGATAGATAGGGGCAACTGATGCCTCAAAGCATTATGCCAGCAAACACAGTAGCAGTGTTGTTTTGCCATCTCTGCAGTATATGCTGAAACAATAACAAACTCATAAGGAATCCAGACCATGCTAGAGCTTCAGACCTAGGAGCCACTGTTAGGAGAGGTTGTTTGATGTTTTGTGTCTGCAAATATTATTATTATGTGCTATTTGAAAAGGAAAAAATAACCAGTAAATGCCCTATTAGAGGAAAAGCAGGTGTCTCTTGAAGAAAATTTGTCAGACAGGGATATCATTAAAAGGAAGCTGGAGCCTGCCATCAGGAAAATAATAGTCTTGTGCTATGAAATGAAAGATTCTTCTGAGTTACAAAGCTCCTGTGTGTGAAAACAAAAAGCCCTCCCACGCCTAGAAGTTAGGAATAAATGTTTAAAATGTCTTTCTTCGAGTGCTTTTACCAAGGACTAAACCGGTAGCCCACAGTAGTATAGGTAGCCCTAATATGAAGCTAGTAGGTAGTAAGGCAAAGACCTCATATCAAGCTGCCAGCAATACCTACTGCCAAGGAAATTAACTGGGTGGTTTTCTAAACCTACAAGGTAAAAACTATGCTCTGTGCTCTGTTTTCTGCAGTCTTTGTATAGGCAGCTGAGGCGCATAAGAAAATTGGACTTTCAAGCTTAAGCATTCATTAAAAACTTAATCTACGGTCATCTTGGTATAGTACTTTATGTCGACAGACAGAACAGATGTGAGGTGGTTTGGGAACAGGAGCAAATTCTGTGCAGATACTTTACCAGTCTTTGTGCCAATGTGCTCAGAGAGGTGAATTTAAGAATGGAACACAATACCTTAGGTAGGAAAACACTACAGCATCCCAAACTATTAGAGCAGAAATTAAGACAGGGTGGGAAGGTGAAAAGGACATAATCTGTTGCAGTGTTGGTGTGACAACTAAGTGGAGATCACTGGTTGGATCTCCTCAACTCCATCCCATCCACATATGGCATTAAAATAACAAGTAGTTTTTCTTGGGGTTTTCACCTTTCTTTTCAGTTCTACATACATATGCTTCTATTTCTGTCTGTGCAATACCTCCTTGGGAACAAAGAGTTACTTGTCTGAGATAGAATATATATCTTTGACTGCACTTTCACATCCACATCTGCCTTCTCCATTCAGAGATAAGGTTTGGTGTTTATTTCAACTTTGTGCTGGCTGCTGTACTTAATAGTTGTAATGAAACGGCATGATTCCTTAGTAGTGTATTGATTAAATGTGAAATCACAGGCACAGGTACAAGCTGGGCAGAGAATGGATCAAGACTAGCCCTGGGAAGAAGGACTTAGTATCATGAAACTTCACCTGGAGTACTCTGTCCAGCTCCCAGTTACTGTCTAGCTCCAGAGCTCGCCCCCAGGATTAGAAAGGTGTGAACCTGTTGGAGGGAGGCCAGAGGAAGCCACCAAGGGCTGGAGCACCTCTCCTGTGAAGACAGGCTGAGAGAGTTGGGGTTGTTCAGCCTGGAGAAGAGAATGCTTTGGGGAGACCTTAAAGCACCTTCTAGTACCTAAAGGTGCCTACAAGAAAGCTGGAGGGGGACTTTTTACAGGGGCAGGGAGTGACAGGACAAGGGGGGAGGGCTTTAAGCTGAAGGAGGGAAGAAACTCTTTACTCTAAGGGTGATGAGGCACTGCTGTGAACTCCCCATTCTTTGAGGTGTTCAAGACCAGGCTGCAGAGGCCTCTGAGTAACCTGTTGTAGTGGAAGGTGCCCCTGCCCATGGCACCAGGGTTGGAACTGGATGGTTCTACGGTCCCTTCCAACCCAAGCCATTCTTTGATTTGGCAAAGGCAGATATCTTGTCTCACTTCCTTGAGGTGATCATAATAGTAATAATTGTCTTTTGGCTTATTTTTAAAGGAAGATCACTTAATTTGTCAGCATTTCACCTCCCATAAATGGCCAATGTGCCCACACAAAGCTGTGCAGCAACATCCCAAAATGCAGATGAAAAATAGAGCTTCTAAACACAAACCCTGACCCTTGCAGGTAGTACAACAACACCTGAAAGTGGAGCTTCTGATGTCAGGGGCTTGCTCCTGACTGCGCTCATCACACACCCCAAAGGGGTCCTGCAGGAAACAAACACCTACCACGTTTGGTGGTCAGAACTGAAAGAGGGCTTCAGCCTTCAAAAACTTCTGTTTTACACAGTCTGAAAGGTGCCTGTCAGTCCACCAAATGGGAGCAAAATTGAATGAAGAGTTTGAAAACCTGCACTCCTTCCCACTGCCATCTTTTCCCCCCCTCCACAGGGGCACCAATATGTAGTGTAGCACATGAGCTTTTACAGTGTAATTGGAATTGTTTCTCTTTCATGTTTCATGGACTCAATTTCTGAGCAGCAGCTGTAAACTGTTACGTCAGTTATGTAGGTTTTGAAATTGAGAGGTTCTTGTCTGCTTTTGGTAAGACAGATTGTGAAAGAACAGATGCAGCAAAGATCGATCGAGTTGTCTCTTCCCATACCCAGGATCTTGAAAAACAACAACACACTTAACACCTGAAAGAACATGGGTAGGAAAAGAAAAATCCTCTTGGCTGCAATGAAAGTTCTTTGGGAGGACTTGGCAGTTAGGCATGTTTCTTCTATCATAACCAAGGCAGCAGCTCAGTCCCCAGATTCACTTTTTCCCCCCTCTCCCTACTACCCATATTTGTGGGTTTTGTATGTTTGTGTTAAGGGAAAAGAAAAGAGGCAATCTTGTGAACACCCATTCTTCCTCTAGCTTAGACCAACTGTTTTCCCTGTTTGCATGCAAAACCCACTAAGCATTGCACTTTGGTTCAGGTGGTTTTCAGTCTATGCAAAATGCCAGACAAACACAGCAGGAAATGAGCTCCCTGTGCCAGAATGCTTCAAGGGAGGCTGACTTCTGGTAAACTGAATTCCGAACTGTAAGTTTGCAGGCTCTAGAAAGAAAAGGTCTGAAAAATGTTAGCATTCAATCCTTTTATGACATTTAAAGCTAAAACCCTGTTGCACTTTTTATCTTCTCACTCCTTCTGACTGATTTAGTAGGATTGTCTTGTCTGCCCAGTAGAACTGGAGGGACTGTGAGTATAGTAGGACATATGCTAGTATATTGGCTGGTAGCAAGATGAATTACTGTGACTGCCTGATCCTTCCCATTTTAAGACTGCATTTCAGCTTCGTGTAACTGTGGTATGGTTGGCAATGTGAGTTAATGTTTTACAAGGTGTGTGTACCTGTGTCAAGCATGCAGGGTGAACTGACACCTGTCTGTCAGCCAGTAATGCTGGGCAAAACTGCTCTTCCTGCAATCAGAACTCCAGGGGTACATTACATTGGCAAGAAGACTAATGGTCTGCCCAGGGAGGTGGTGGAGTTGCCATCCCTGGAGGTGTTTAAGAGTAGGCTGGATGAGGCATTTAGTGCCGCGGTTTAGACAATGGGTTGGTGTTGGGTTACAGTTTGGACTCGATCTCCAAGGTCTCTTCCAACCTTGCTAGTACTGTGATACTGTGAAGAGAGAAAGGTTTGCTTTGTTCTCTCTCCTGCAAGGCTGCATTCAGAAAGCACCAGAGCTGCACAGTAATACTTTGTCATCATAGTGTACATGTATGGCAGAGTCACAAATGGGACCTCAATTGTGGTATCTTTTTGTTTCTGTACTCTTTAACTCTTTTTATCCCTCAGGAGGGCTGCCCCACACAGAGTGCAGGTGTGCACAGGTGTGGGTACAGTACTTGGACAGTAATTGCACTTCAATTCCCAAGACAGCAAGGCAAGTGGATGAGGAGCCACTCACTTCAGCAGAAGTATAAAGCAGGGGAATAGACAAAGACACCACTGAGCCCCAGGTTCTCCTGATAGGAGGTGCTAGTCACTGTACCAAGCATTCATGTGCCTCATAGGGAATCACTGAATCCGTGGCTTAATTTGCCAATTGGTGGAGGGGGACTAATATTTACTATGGCTACAGCAGTTGGCAGGGGATTGCTGAGGTTTGCTGAAGGAATTGCATTCAATAATTTTAATTTAATGATTGTAAAGCAGTTTTTTTAACTGCAGTCTCTTTTGTGTGCTGCAGTAAGCATTATAAAATATCAATATTGCTAGTCTTAGAAAACTTCATATATTTGAAGTTTGTAGAGTTTTGTTCTACAAAATCCAAGTTGTCTGTGTTGCTCCAGGTTATCTCTGATTCCACTTGCACAGCACAGTTCCTTGTATGTGCATGATATTTGAAAAAGAAAGGGAAGAAAAAAGAAATTAGTGAGATGTTTAATATAAATAGGTGAGATATTTAATACAGCTTCAGAGTCTGGGAAACCTGTGGAGTTATGGTCTGCTGTGTTTAAAATTACACATTATGTTATCTATGTAGTTATTGGTGGGAGGACTGGCCTTGGCATTATTTATTATTTTTATGATTCATTGTGACAAGGTTGCGTTTGGGGCTAGCTGTCCCTGGAAGTAGCGAATAACTAGTGCTTGTTTTGGAAGTGGTGCTGTTTATAAGGGTGTGTTTTGCTTTTACCTACTTCTTACCTTACAGCACCAGGAGGGCAATAACTTCCTAAATCTCAAGAGGCTGTAGTGTTTGTGCTCTTTCTACTTTTGTTAGCCTAATTCATCCCTTCCTGACTCAGTGTAAACACTGATTTAAAGGCCTAGGAGGACTAATTGAATACCAATAGTATTTCTGTAGCAGGGTTTCAAGTGATTTGCAGCTCATTTCAGGTAATCCTGTCTTTTCCAGCTGTGATAAAATGCAAAAATAAGGAATGAGAGGGGAATTTGGCCTTCTCGCCTCAGAAACGGGAGTATCTTTCCTAGGGGAACAAAAATCACATGAATTTATCAAGATTACAGTAGCTCTTTGCTGGTGGAGACAGAACAGAGCACTATAATAAGAAAGCTGTAAGCAAAACTTCTTGCACTTGAAATATTGGGAGTGAGTAATACCAATAAAATTCAATGTTATTTATTTTTGTTTAAAAAACCACAACAACTTGTTTCTGGCCAAAAAGAAAACACCAAATAATCAGAAAAATACTAACAGGGAAGAAACTCAGTAATCCAATAGACTTGAAAAATATCTAGTAAGCTGTGTTACACTGCAGCAAAAGCATGTGTGGCTGCAGATACTGCTGGACTTTGGGTAAGTAAGGAGATACCTCGTACACTCAATTTTGAAGGGCTCAGTGATGACTTGGGAGAGTTGTATCTCTCTCAGCTCTGTCTTCATTTACAGTTGATAACAGAGTAAGTTTTCAGATGCATAGAATCACTGACAGATCACAGAGGGGAACATGTACTTAAAAAGAGATGGGAGGAAAGCCTAACTGAACTGCTTTGTTTTTCAGGTATCAAAGCAAGCCAAAGAGTTCCTGGAATATGTTTATGAGGAGCCATTGATTGATATCCAGCAGGAAAATCCCATGTTGTACAAGCATGTTGAACCTCTGGCAACTGTTGTCCGCCTGAGACAGCAACTAAAATCTCTCCGAGCCTACTTGTTCAGCTGCAGAGCAGCAGTGGCTGAAGATCTGCGTAGAAGGTAAGAACCACAGGCATCACACAGCACAAGGATGTAGTTTCCTTGTCATGTTGCTTCCCCTCCCACTTCTTGTTTTTTCCTCACAGTCTAATTCTGAATTCTGAAGGTGTTACTCATTAAGAAAGATGTTGTGCTTGTACCTGACTTCCCTGGGCAGCTGGTTTATCCTCTGGCAAAGAAAATGATTCTATAGAGACTGAATATCTGAAGTAGTTCTTGATAACTATTAGGCCAGGAGGTCGCACATTGTGGTGAGCATCATTTTTTCCTCTGCAGGCTTCCTGACTGTGTGCAAGTGTTTTTGGTCAGATGGGATACTTCATGCTGCCTGCTATGGCATCACAGTGTAGTAGCCACTCTTGAGACCTTTGAAACACCTCACCCTGTGGCAAGGCATGAGAGGGGGAGAGAATCAACCACCTCTTTGTTGCTTCTGCCCTCTTCTGTGACATGACCTCCTCCAAAGGCAGAGGCCAGATGTAGTCTCCTGGCACATGACGTAGCGTATGATTTTTGTGACAGAGCAGCTGAGCTCAGCCAGTATCTCTGACATGGCTATGCTGAATAGTTTGTTTATTGGAAAACGCATGGTCATAGCACAGCAAAAGGTATTTTGTATTGCATTTGCTGTGGTGGAAGTGGTCATTTTATAAGAAGTCATCTCATTTTAGAAGTGTTGTACCTTAGTCCATTCAGCTGTCGCTGTATATTTCTCAACAAGCTAAAAGTGAACAATCATTAAAACCTTCGAGCCGCAGTTGTGACCTTAAAAAAGCCAAGTAATTTTCATTGTGGATCTCCAAAAGAGATGGAGGGACATGTCAGCCCATGCTATACTGTGAGGTGAGTGGCTCTGGGCACATGCAGCTGACCTGATGCATTTGTAAACATTTGTATACCCCAGTTTTTAAGACAAGACTGCAAGTAGGAAAGGCACTGCTTTGAAATTGTGAGTTGCTAAAGGGTAAAAACACAGGTGGACATCAGTGACTGCATTTTGGGCATAGTGTTTTAGGGAACTGAACTCTCTGGAAGGGAGGAGAGGCTGCAGTAGTGCCTTTAACTCAGGAAAGGAGAGCTGATCTGCTATTTGGTACATAACTTAAGTCATTGGTTTGATGAACTACCTAGAACAACTAAGAAAAGGATATCACACCAGGCTTCTGGCAAGCATTACAGAGTTCTTGTGTTAGACCCACTGTGTGTTAATATGTGCCTGTGTTTTGCTACTCAATTCCTTTCATTTGTTAGGGCAGCTTACAGCATTTTAAAATTTAGGATATTGGCTCTTTTATTCTAGAGGATGGCATTATCTTGCAGAGGTGTTTTTCTTTTTATCTATAGTAACTTTTCTATATCATCTACTTCAACTCAGTAAAACTAAAAGGGAAATAAGTATTGTGGAGGCTGCTGTTGGGAAAAAGTGGCAGAGAGGAAGTGATGCTTTCTGATGCTTCTCTTGTGTTGAAAATAATTCTCTAATTAAAATAGACAGAAGGAGGCAGGAAACTGAATGGTCTTGGTTAAGGGAGTGAAAGAAGAGAGTTCAAAGTGGGTTTGGTGCTCAGGTAGTCCCTCAAATCTCCCCTAAGAGGTTGGCAGATATGAAAAGGAAGGAAAGGTCTTATCTCATATGGAGTTATTCCTTGCTCAGTTGCTCCCAATGGCTTTGCTTTCTTCATGTAGTATCCCACTGTGCAAGCATTCACTATCAATGTGATGATTTTATAGGGCACAGCTGAAAAATAAACAAAGAAAATATGTGATTTAAATTTTCTTTTGGCTCATCACACAGGCAAGTTGCAAGAAAAGGAGGAGTTTAAACAATATGGTGAGACAGCATTCCTAAATTTAGTACTGTTTCCTAATTAGAAATGGAAGACTGGGGGGAGAGAATCCAGTTATCTGTGCTACTCTAAAAACATTCTTTTTCTGCTTGGTGTTCACCTTAGTATGTGAATAACTATTAATCACAAGAAAGTGAACACAGCATCTTGAAGACCTGTCAGACCCGTATAAACAGACTGAAACAAACTGTTAATATTGCTGTCTACAGAGAACTAAAAACAGACTGATTTATTGTATTGGCACCTTGCTGCCTCTGGGACACTGATAGAGGCTGCCTTATTAGGGAAAAGCAGATCACTCTGAGGTTTCTTTTATTAATACTATTTGCATTATCATCTTCTTTAAATCTATACCTTGCTCTTCAACCCAGATCACAAAATGAAGATGGCAATGGAAAGACTCTTGATGTCTTCTGTGAAGACAAAACTGTTCATAGTGCTTACAGTCACTTTTTCTGAAGAATTCCAGATGGCTGTTAACCAGGTTAGCTCAGGATCCAGTTGGTTTAAATGTGGAAACGTTATTTATATTGTTTGGGGTGCACAGATAGGTACTTTAAGAACTTTGCAACTTGGCATCTAGCAGAGAACACTGGGCTGAAATCACATTGTGAACTTTGAAGAAGCAAGTGACTAAGTAGAAAAAAGGAAGAAAGGAAAAGACACAGAAGAAATCCTAAAAGTAGCTAGAAGGCTCAAAATAAAAATGGTCTTCATCAACTGTAGTGATTTATTTTCACCTATCACTCCACTGGATTCTAAGCTCATTTTATATTTGCAAGGGAAAAAAATGAGGAACCTGGAGTTGGCTGGGAGGTGAAACAAGGCTCTCTGCCGGCACGTATCAGCAGCGTTCCTCTGATATTAGCCAGATGAGACTCTGATTCTGTTGCTGAGCTCCCGGTTTTACAAGGGATGTTGTTATGCCTAGTTTGCTCTAACTGTCACCTCAGTATTGCAACACGCATCATTTGCCTCAAATGTCTTCACTCAACAAGTTCTTGCTTGTTTTGGTTGCCTTGCTTGTGTGGATACTATTCAGGCAAAAACATACAAGACTGAAACCTAGAGCCAACATAGAATTAGTACAGGTCCCACCACCACCTGCAGATTGGGAGATGATGTATGAGTGACAAAACAAGATGAATTCAGTAAAATTGATGGCTCGGAAACAGTGGGAATCTCCACGTCAATTAAATAATAAGAGTATTCTGTGAAACTGTGCTGAATCATGAAGTTCTGTTCTGGGTTTGTTTTGTTCTTCAGGTTAAGGAACTGTCAGAATGATTTTGGATATCTTCAGGTACTTCCATGTCTACTGTAGGGTAGACTAACCTGGGTCAACCTTGGAACTCCCTCTGGGCTCTCTGCTCTCTCAACTGTATATCTAAACCTGCAGTTCAGGTGCTGCTAGCCCAGATACTTTAGGTAAATGGCCGTGGCACAAGGGGAGTGTTCTGTAACACATTCCCCTATGAATTAGTGCTTGTTGCAGTGCCCTCATTCTGTAAGTGAATGTGGACGGTGGTGAGAAACTAAATGGAAAGATTTCCCTCTTGTTACTCTTCTCTGCCCGAGGCCGTGTCTGTCAACTCCAGAACAGCAATATATCAGTTTTACCTTAGCAGAACTCCAGTACTGGACACATTACTTAGCTTCTTACAGGAAGGCCAAATTAGAGCTTGCTGTTGCAGCAGGAGGTTAAAGGTACACCTCCAGCGCTGCAGACGTGTGGTCCTGGCTGAGCCTGCTGATCTGTCAGCACGAACCAAAACAAGCCCAAATTCAGTTATGCTGAACAATAGAGTCCTGTCACTTCCTACAGTGAGGCCTTAGACATATCCCTTCTGACACAGGAGTAGATGACTTTCAAAATATTTGTGTGGCAATTGGGAAACCTGTCTAAACACATCGCAGGAATCCTGATTGATCTTATGCAATCACTGTACTACCAAATACCTCACGTATGTGAAGCCAGGGCTAAGTCATCTTTCAGACCAAGGACAGGAGAAGGTCATTAAGTCACATCCAGACTGTCAAAGAAGACTGTTTTCTCCCTTTTCTTTGCAATAGTTCGGCCATTTGGAGAGTGGAAAATGCCAAAGCAGCAGAACAAAGTCACAACTTACAAAAGCAGTGAACTTGGTAAAGAAAGTTTGAGTAGGGAAGGAACAGATGGATGTGGTTTCATAGCACTGAGATAATGGCAAGACCAACAAAAGAAAATTCATTGTACAGGTGATTGGAAAGAAGGCAAGTGGGAAACTCCATTCAAAGAGGATATTTGGATATCCTGAGAGATAAGACAAAACAACACCCCAAAGTCCATTCACTTGATGATCCCTGTGGGTCCCTTCCAACTCCTGCATGGATGTAGTCATAGCAGCAGCTGAAATAAAACATGCTTGGTGATGGAGTTCTTGCAAACAGACCACCTTCTCCTCTTTGCTTCAACTTTGGATGAAGTAATTGTATATGGAGTGTCCTTGCACATCAACATCTTAAAGAGTCTTTGGCTAAAACTGAGGGGATGGTATTAAAGTCGAGTTTGAGCTTTCATTTCAACTGGAGGCAACAAGCAGAGCTGGACTAATGAGATGTGTGCTGGACCAGCCAGGATGGAGACAGTACTGCTGTCTGTTCACATCAAGGAAAGGTTAAAAGCACAAGCCAGGGCTCTACCATGGTAAGCATCCAGCTGAGGAATGCTGGTTTTCCATGATAAGTCTTTCAGAGAGCACGTGAGTCTTTCAGTTTGTGGTAGCATTTTCCAGTCTAGAGGCATGCCTGCATCTCCTTGTCAAAGAGGTGTGTAATATTGCAGCCCTTTCACAGTGGTAGTTTTCATTCAGTTTTGGAGACTAGGATGCTTCTAGAAAAACATAATGAATTAAAACTAAGTTCCTGTTAGATGTGGACACCATGTTAAGTATGACTTGTGCCATTTTTATCCCTATGTTTTTATATCAGAACTTCCAGCAGCAAACTGCAAGGGTTCAAAAATGCCTGACAAAATCAGGGACCATTTTCTTATTCTTAAATTCAGGTTAATTGGGAGTTCTAAGCTATTTTGATTTCAAAATGAATCTGTGTGTGTCTAATTCTCTGTGTTCTGCTTTTAGTACCAGTGATACTTTATTCCTGAGTTTGGCCTGTAGGAATTCTTGTCTTTCACAATGTTACCATAACCTTGCTCAAGGAGCCACAGAGGAGAGAGAGTTGGTATACTGCATTTTAGTTGAAAGTTTGTAGACTGGTTCAGGATTGCTGATAGATGATAAGAGTAACTGTTTTAATACAGGGATACTCATGAGGAATTTCCTAACAGCATGAAATAATACCTTACCTGGACATGCTTCCTAATAAATCTAGCACCTAGTGTGAGCTGAAGATATATAGGAATGACGGTTCCCAGAGCATAACCTCTGTACTTTTAAAACCAAATAGTAACCCTGAGAAACTGGACGCTGCTGCCAGCGAGATCAGTGTGCACTCACTCAAGTCCTGCTCTCCTAGCGCAGCTGGTGGAGCTGCACAGAGAGGGACCTTGTCTAGGGGCAGAACAATACAGGAACAGCAGTAATCAGCCTGTGCTGGCCTGTCAGCTGCTTTAGTTTGCAGTGTGGTGCAGTAGCTCCAAAGTGAGTTGGTGGCAGTGTAAGTTGCAGTGCCGGGGTATGAAGTGTGCTGTTTGAGGAAATGGACTTGGTACCCGTGGTGCTGTGCCAGCTGTGGGTGTAGCAGCTTCCTGCAGAGGGGTGGAGAGGAGGCTGGCTGTGGTAGTGTGCTAGACTGGTGCATCTGCGTCCCCCGTGAGTCAGAGCTCAGTCATACAGATCTCAGCCTGGTCAAACAAGACACTCCTGGCTGGCACATGACATTGTGGTGCCAGCTTCCCTTCCCCTCCCTCTCCCATCCTAGGTTTCAACAGGCTTTTTACTACAAAGGAGATTTGGTTGTGCCCATCTGCCAGCGACCTTGATTTTTTTTGATTGCATTGTAAAAAGAAGAGTTCCTCTGGCTTATCACGCTTGTACTTTAGTTATAGTGTCAGGCATGGGCAGATTAATTGGTTGTAGCTTTAGCAGGTCTGTCAGGGTATTTAACCCATTGAAGAAAAATTACCTAAGCTGACGATAAACAGGCTTTAAATGCAGAGCAATTACTTAGTGCTAACAAAGCACCATGACTACACACTTTGTCCAAATGCAAAAAGCAAAGTCTTATCAGTGGTTCTGTTTGCAGGAGGACACTAACAGATAACCTTTGTTTGTGCAAATACTTACCTGATAAGATCATACAGAAAGGCAAAAGATGAAATTTCTGGTTCTATCTTGACTGAAGGTTATATGTACTTCAGATTACAAAGTATCAAACAAAAAAGAATAATAATCACAAGCTGAGAATGCTAAATTCTCTCTTTCAGTTGGACCAGAAGTATCTGATGGTGGAATTCTTTCCTGCTTGCATTGATTGCATTTACATCTAGGACATAACAATAAAGTAATTTAGAGACCTTTAACCAATAGGACTTTGGATTTCATTGTTCACCAAGAACTGGCAGAGTTAGAGGGCTGTTTAACATTGAACTTGGTTTGTTCGTTGCAGGCCAAACCCTGACTGGTAGCCAGGGTTTACAGCACAGCAATCCTGTGACTCATCAATAGTGAAACCGGTCCGGGAGTTTCCAAGCTGTGAAAGCTTAGGAGGTGCTTTTAGTGGGATGTGCACTTGATACCATTTGCCTCTCAAAGGTCACAGGTCACATTCTGAAGCAGCAGAGGTTTGAGGTTTTATTGTGATGGGTCTTAACATCTTGTGTTTGACCTCTGTCTAGCTCACTCCAGGTTTTTTTCTGTGTTAAGATTTCACTGGAAGGACAATATTTATTGAATGCTTTTAATTGACCAACTTAAAAATCTAGTTAGTTGTAGCACATCGATCAAAAGATTTACAAAACTGATGTCTTTTATGTTTCTTTCAAATAACTAATCAGAGATTTCCCATGTTGGTGTCTATAAAGGACCTTTATATTGAGGGAAAGATAAAATGCAAGGACATATTTTGATCTTTTTGAATCAAGGCCTTATATTAACCCAAGCATGCTCAAAGATCCTTTTGCAAACCTCTTGCAGAAAGTATGTATGTTCTGGTGAAGTGTTTCTAAGTGTAGTTATCTTAGCCTGCTCTGTCGTCTGTGTGAGATTTTTGGGCATGCATGTGATTTTAGGTTGATCTGGATGCCTTGTAGTACTTTGTCTGGACACTAATGCAATGCATGGTGTTTGTGTGAGCCCCATCTTGCCTGCTGTTCTCTACTGACTTTGGTTTCCTGTGGATAATTTCAGTTGTAGATGACAGAAGGATGGAGATGGCACTACTTCCCTACTAGTTGCATGAGAGGATGTGTACAGGTTGAGAACCATGAGGTTCTGAATTAGTCCTGCATGCCTCCTACTAAAACAGACTTCATATAAGCCATTACCTCATTAGGCTCAGAGAACCTACATGGGCAAGCACAACGTTGGAAACCAGCCATCAGTTGTTTGCTTGCTCACTGGACTACTTACTCTGTGTGGATGTCCCGACTGATTTGTCATTTTATGATTACTTTTTTTTTTTTTAAATGTGTTTGAGATGGATATTTTGGTGCCTGTTATAATCTTGTTCCCCAGCCACTAGAGAGTGACAAAAACTGGCAATGAACAAATGGATTTTGGGGAGGTGGCTTCATCAGTTATGTTCAGGTAGCTGTTGGGTTTTGTTTTTTCTTTCCAAATGGGACTTTCTGGGGGAGATCTTAATTGCAGACATGCAACACAGCAAGGTGTGTTTTTGAAGCAGTTAGCTCACCTCAGGTGTGGTGAAGGCACTCCATTTATGTCTGGGGGCTGAGCTTCCTTCTTTTAGGCAATTTCTGGGTTTCACAGTTATGGGGCTGTTTGCTTTCCACCTTTGGTGACATAGGCGAGTGTTGAAGGTGTGTTTGCACCTCTGCATGTATTGGGAATCATACAGGAACTGGTCTGGTTGCTTAATAAGAAGTTTTGTAAATGTTGTATTTGTGAGCTTTGGCTGCTCAGCTGTTTCCCTGTGGCCCACCACAACCAATTTTATTTTTTCAAGCCAGTGGAAGGACTGCAAACCCGAATCTGGACCAGTCTTACTGAGGGGAGTTTTATGCCTCAGTTTCCGTACCAGTGGAAATAATTACTCCTCTCACTTGAGTGCCAAATATATGTGTGTATATATCTGTCTTGCATAAGACTGGGAGGGCAGTGCCTACTTCTTTTCCTGAAAATAGGTTTGGAAAGGCGGAGGTGTGTGGAATGCCTGCTCTGCAGAGCTATTGCTGCAAACTGTCGTCTTAGGGACAGGCACGGGTAGGGGAATAGGATGTTTGTCACCAGGACTTGTGCTAGCTGAGACTCCTCTGACAAAGGAATTCATGAGTTTGCTTTCCATCTGCACATTTTTTATTAGGAGCTAGAGCTTGCAGGAAATAAAATGCAGTCCTTGAAGGCAGGGGAATGTGATGTTAGTCATCGATACTAAGTCGTTGGCAGTTTCTGCTTTACGGGCTACTCAGGCAATTTCCTGAAAAAGGAAATCTTTCATTAGCTAATTGTTTTCCTTAGCAGTGCTGTAGGGGCATCAGCAAATAATACAGTTCCTGGCAAAGCTGCCTCTCTGTTTAGTGCCTGTCTGTGTGATCAGGGAAGAACGATGGGGAAATTCTAATGAAAGAAATTCTATCTGAGCTGAAAAATTACTAATGCTTCAAAATGCTGTTCAGAATTGACTCCTTAGCAATCAGTTTTAATAAACCTGCTATGTGCAAATGAGGGATCCCAGTGTCATATGTTGTCTGCTTTCTGGATTTTGACTGGTTTTGAGTGGACTTAGACATTGTGCCAAATATATTATGAATGTGTGATGCAGCCACGGAAACACATTCACCTCTAAAAGGAGCAAGGGTATACCCTACAGAGCTGAAAGGGCAAAATGGCAGTGTCCTAGCGAGACTGCAGCTGGGAATTGGGTGGGCAGAGGGAAGACGCTTGGTGAGTCCAGGCAATGTGGACTCAGAAGAGTGCCTAAGATGGGCAGTGCCCAATTGTCTTTGCCTTGGTTGTAGAACCTTTCTTCTCCCACTCCAATAAAGCTTAATTTTTTTCAAAAGGCACAAGGAGTTGCGAGACTGCCCATCATAACAAGTGTCCTAATCTCTTCAAGACAGATTTGAAAGCATCAGTTTGTCAACTCATGAAGTACAAGGAACTGAGGTGTTTTCATTATTTCTTAGATTCAGTGTTCTGTGGAAACATTACAGTTGGTGGTGTTAGCCCTGTTGATAAGTGTTTCAGCTGATTATGTTGTCACAGCTTCTAAAATGTTTTCTTTGAGTTGCTGTGTGCTTTCTCATTAGTCTCATATGGTTGTGTAAGTTCACATGGGCCTTTCAGTATCTTTGGGGTTTTTTGAACATGTCCAGTGGTCTTTCTATTCTCTGCCATTCAGTTCTACCATTACAAACCAGAGCTCTGCCAGAGCTTTGTTCATGCATTTGATACTATCAAGAGTTTTGTTTCTGTGTTGCCTTAAAACTATATGATTGTGATGTAGGAACCGAGTTCACAATTTCTTCTCTGAGGGAGACGCATGTAATGTGAAATAGTTTCACCTCTTGAGATACTTGATTGATTTTTTTTGCAATCTCTGTCTGCTCCCCAAGATACCTTAGTGTGGTGTTGTATTTGTTCTGCATGGATGGAACATAAAAGTTGATCATATGATTGTTTCTCTGTGTGCACACGAAGATAGATGTTTTAATTAGATGTACTTTTTCTCTACCTGACATCTTTATGGCAGATACATTGGTTTTCATAAACTTTTTTAGCTGATATCTACTTACCTGTGCAACACCCTTTTTTTTTTTCTCTATGATGCTACCTTAACCCAGTTTTCCAATTTTACTAGTCACTCTAATTAGGGCATCTCTTCTGTGTTCAGGTTTCTGTAATTTAGCTTTACAGAGCAGGTCTGTCAGAGCATAAGCAATGAATTTGCCTGAAACTTTGGGTTGCGTAAGGTAAATATGTATTGCCTTCTCAAATACGTTATTACAAAGACTATACCAATATGTAAATTTCTGTATGAAAAGATAATTGATGCCAATCAACTTCATGTTGGAAGAACAGTAGCTGCATGGCCTTTTCTCCATAGTTATTTAAGTTACAAAGCCATACAGCACTGAAACTATTACAGCTTTTTAGCAGACCAGGAATCTTGTACTGAAAGCCATAAGAAATACTTTGAATGTGTAGTTTGAGTTACTTGGTTTTTTTACTGGGTTGTTTAAAGAAACGTCATCTATGCTGAGGAAGAACTCTCATGACCTGACAGGTGGAAAATGACACTGGCACAGTGTTCATTCTTACTGTGGAAGTGTTGTGCCCATGTGGAATGCTGTAAAAGTAGCTGGTGCTTAAGGGTGACATAATTCCAGTTTCTGACAAGCTCTATATCTAGTATCATTGTTCCACAGCTATTTGGTGGGGAGAGAAACTTTTTGAGTTTCCCAGTCAAAAAGGTGACACACATTTATTTTTCTCTTTTCCAGAATTTTTCCCAGAGAGTATCTTCTCCAGCAAATCCATCTTTACTCTCTTGCAGACCTTCAGCAGGTAAGTGTTTTCAATTAATTCTACTGGTTACACATCAAGCTTGTTCTCACCTTCAGTGCTAATTGTACCTTCTCCTTCTAGCTAATCATAGCATAAATAGCTGTACTTCCAGGTCATCTCTGTGGTCTATAGTTTAGAATTAACAGGGGTATTGGTTAGGGCTGACAGAGAGAAAGCCTAGAACATCAGTATTCAAATGTGGCTGGAAAGAGACTGAGGCAGAAAACGGTAGTGTGCAAAGAGAGCTGTGCTCTGAGAAATTTTCCTCTCATCGATGAATTCTCATCTAAGGCTCAGCCTGCAGGTGACTTATTTGCTTGGAAGAGTAGTTATTCAGGAATTGGAGTTTGTACAGTCCCTAGTGCCTCATGATTGTGTGCAAAGTCTGCTGAGCAGTGCCACAAGAGGGGAGGGGGAACCAAGCCTCCCCAAGAACTTCCTAAAGCTTAGCAATCCTGCTACACAGAGTTAAGCTGTGCAGTGTTACCATGACAGATGTGACCATGGCAGAGGTAACGTGCCAGCAAAGTGTGTTTTTGCATTGATATTGATGGAACTGAGCAAGCACCTTGCAGTACATCTTACCTGTATGACAATTTTATTATGTAACAGGTTAAACAAGAATTTGGAAAAAAGAGGTGAAATGTGAGGATAGGGAATCTGAGGTGAATGTGCTGCAGCACTCAGATGCACAATGAAGGAAGCAATGAAGTGAGATGCGCTGGCTGACCTGGGCACATCTGTGTTCATGCCCTAATGCTGTTGCCAGTGACATGTAAAACGCAGTATTTTAGGCTTCTTTCACCTATGTTTCCCTTCTCTAGAGGTGCCTTTTCTGCAGGATAATGGTAGCATATTCAGTTGGCACATTAATTTGAAGAAGTTAATGTGCCCTTCAGAGCTGGAGTCTACAGAGCAGCAGAAAACGTGGCTTTTGTTGGCTGGTGAAGTCCCAGGGTAGAAATGATTCCATATACATGTATAAAATAAAAAGGCCAGTTGCCTGAGGTCTAAAACTGTTTCCACATCTTTTCAGCATGTTCTGCTATCTCATCTTTAATAATCAAGCTATGAAAAAGCAAGCTACTTAACTCCAGAGCTGCAGTCTCCCTGTGGGCCTGTCTATTAACCCCCAGTGCTTTGTAAGCTGCTTAATCACTTCCTAACATTGGTAGTAGATATTTTAGAAGCAATCAGCAGCTTATCAAGCACCCTGAGGGGGAGAGGTAGGGTAGAAGTCACAATTCATGCATTGATTTAGCAGTTCCCTTTACCATGTTTCTTTGTGCTTGTGTTTGCAAGACACCTTCTCTTCCCCTGAGGACCCCAGTCACAACTTATCATATTTAGAGGCAATATAATTTGATTACAATTTCTGCTAGGGTGGGTTAAATTGCATTTACCTTTTAATCTAGCTATATCCTGCTTTTCAGCATAGAGAGGGCTTTCCACATTTCAGAGGCTCCAAGTTTGAAATCAGATTGCCTGCTTTTGTCAAAGGGGAACCTGAGTAGAAAAGAGAGGAGTGCCTCATTGAGAAAATGAATCCAACAGCCAGATAAATACTAGTACCCTTAACAGCCCCTCCCTTCCCCCTGCTTTACCCCTTACTGCTGCTTTCTCCTGATTGCTCATCATTTTGCACTGACCTGCAGTTTGGGTATTTTTAATCCTAAAAGTTTCCCCTCCTTTTGATTCCTCTGCTGCTTATTTCCTCATATCTATGGACTGCTCTTGCACTGTATCCTGCTGTCATGTAGATTGCAGGTGTTTGGGGAATTAACTAAAAGGTTTATTAAAAATTAATGGAAAGATAAGGCATGGTGAGTGAATTAGAAAAGCAGAGAGGGGTAATCTGCAGATATAAGCAACCCTTACCCTACTAGTCCCAAACCAATTCTGATTTGTTTCCTAGCCAAGTTGCCTTTAAAGATCCTAGAAAACATGGGTTGTTTCCTACCAAGCAGCAGAGTTTCAAAAATGTAGTTTGAGTATCTGTTCTTGGGGGCAAAAGGGTTGAAATGCCTGTTTGCCAGTAGATGAAGCATTTTATAATACTTTTCTAAAAAGAAATCCAAGTTAAGTTTCTTTCCAAGCTCAACAGAGACTAGATATTATGAATGTAGCAGGGTACATACTTGGGCTACCTGATAGTCTGGAGATGGTTGGCATTTGGATCATTTTAGATGGGTCTCCGGTAGGGAAGACCTTAACTACAAGGTTAAAAGCAGAGTGAAAAATAAAATTGAAACAAAATGGCCTTAATTGTGGAAATCTAAGAAATCCTGGTGAAGTAGTGGTTTTGCTAGTAGTTGGATTATTGAGAAATGCTCATAAGGCAGATGTGGCCTGACCTTTAACCAAATATGTGCACACAAATATATGCATGTACCCCCGAAGGTTTCACTGCAAGACCAAGGCCCTGGGGTCTCTACTGAAGTTTACAGCAAGTCTTTCTATGGGCATTGCCATGGGGTACATATTCTCAGACTCCTGGTGGTGTTGGAGATGTTAGCAGAGGAGGTACTTATTTAGGTGCATTCAGACTTAACAGGCAGAAACACCAAATGTGACAACTTGCCTATTCTTTCTCATTGGCTACACTTTCTTTTCTTTCCAGCCCTTGCTGGTGTCATCTGCCCAGCATCCCCAGAACACCAGTGCAGCTTGTTAAGCAGTTTATCTGGGGCTGTTCCAGTCAAGGCTCTAAAGAGGAAAACCTCCTCTTGTTAGGAAGGAAGTACTTGCTCCTGAATTTGCTGGGTTTAGCAGACATAGTACACTGGAAAAATACTCTTACGTGCAGTAAAAACCCTGATGGTGATGTCACAGTTCAGAAAAGTTCCATCCTAAACCTGCTGGAGGTTTGAACTCTATTATCTGCTGGCATTCCTAATGGACATATCACTGGTTTTATGCACATGTGGACACAGTTCGTGCAAGCTGATTCAATTCAGATTCAAAAGATGTGACTATGGGATTACTTTGTTGAGACTGGCAATTTTTACACTGATAAACACTGATTTGGACATAAGCTGACTCAGACAAGACTCTTGCCTTTGTTAGAAAAATGAATTCTTGCTACTTACACCAGATAAAGTTAATGGGAACTTTTGAAGTAAAAGCCTTGAAGTGGCTATTGTGACAATTTCAAAATTCAGATGCTTCATTCGCACAGAGTTAATGTCTTCCCTGATTTTTATGTTAAATAGCAAGCTGTGAGTGTGCAAAGTGATGGCCAAGAAGTTCCCCCTGAACATGAGGAAGAACTTCTTTACTGTGCACTGGAACAGGTTGCCCAGAGAGGTTGTGGAGTCTCCCTCACTGGAGATACTCAGGAACCATCTGGACCTAATCCTGTTCAATGTGCTCTAGGACAACCTTACTGGAGCAGGGAGATTGGACCAGATGACCCACTGGTCCCTCCCAACCTCACTCTTTCTGTGATTCTGTGCTGGTCTTTAATGCAGAAACACTCTTAATCATGGCAGTTATGTCATCCTGGTTATACCAACTCCTAAAGGAGCAGTAAAATAAAAAAGATCCACGTAAAGGCGAAAATTACTGGATGTCAAGGATGGAAATTATGAGCAAGATAGATTTAAAAGGACAAGATTTGAAGACTTGTTTACATAGGAACACTCAGGGAAAAATATTGAAGTGAAAAAATATGGAACTTTTAAAAGCTGATTCAAACTACGTTGAATCACTGTGTAAATACTGTTATTCAAAATATCAGTGGCTTTCATTTGGTTTATCTCCATTTACTTTGGAAGCAAAGTGAGGTAAATTGTATTAAGACCATTTTGATTCTGAATGTGCATGTCCATACAGAGATTAAATGTAGTATAATTTATCCATTTTAACAATATAAACAAACTAATCTATTAAAATTTAGTGAAAACATTTATATACTTCAGATCAGCTTTCCTGACTATCTACCTGTAGATGAACCTACAAATAATGTGAAGAATGGAAATAATATAGAGAGAAAGGATGAAGAGGAGATCCCTCTTCTCACAATAATATGCCACAGTGAATATGAGATGCATGTGAAAATCCTTTGTGGAAATGCTTCTTTGCAGAGCACAGTGAGCATCAGGAACTTAACACCATAGTAATGTCACTGAGGCCAGAAGTTCATAATCTTTGAAAGAATTAAGTGTCCATAATGAGAATGTCCACTGTTATACTATGTAAGACAAAGAGATTATAAGATTTCAGAATAGACATATTATACTGAGCGGGTTAGGGAGATCTCTCCCCTATTGACAGATAGATCAGTGGTTTCATCTTCCTCTGATGTACCACTTCCACTGATTACCTGTAGCACTAATTACAGCATCTGATAGCATTTTAGGAATAGGAACTGTCGGTCTGACAGGCACATTCCTCATAGGAAATTCTCTGTGTTTCTGTTCACGTTCTTGTGCCTATAAGACACCAAAATGTCGGGAATAAAAATTAACTTAAATGAAACAAAAGGTCCACCTAATTTGAGCCTAATATATTGTGAGACCAGGATTAGAAAGCCATAGAAGAACAAAGAAATTGCTCGGTCTTCTTCACTTTTCCAGGCCTTTAACCCATGCTGTACTTTCATCACACCTCCTAGACTGAGATGAAGGAGGAGACTGGAGATCCTTTTTTTAGTAGTATTTTTATATATGCATAACTTCAGGTTAATTTAGACAAGTTGTTTATCAGTCCCATCAATAGCGAACAATGCAAGGAGAGATGTACTTTTTTTGCTTTTTACTTGCTGTTTTTTTCAGAATTAAAACTTCTCTTCTGGTCAGTCTTCATACAATGACTGAGAAATTGTCAGTTTGGATTTACAACATACGTCCTGAAGAATTCCAAGTCCATCTGTGGTGGTTTCCTTGCCCAGCAGTTCCTCTTTATTCCTGCATAAGAAGGATGGGATGTAGCATCTAACTCACATGCCTGTGCTGGTGAAAGCCAGCAAAGTGCATGTGGCTGTATTGACTTTAAAAAATGGGGTTTGGCTAACATACTTTGGGCTTGCTCTAGTTTTAGAAGTGTTACTGGGTTAGGTACGTGACACAACACCCTGCTGGTCTTGGTGTGCCTGTAAAAGCATTAGTGAAAATGCAGTTACATCGATGAGAAGGTCTGTTGCTTTCACTTGTTTCATTCAGTGATCCAATATAAGCTGTACCAGGTAAGCTGTTATGTATCTACCAAAGAGGTTTACCCACGTAGCTGTACCAGCAGATCCTTTTAATGTTAGGCAAGCTTTTTTTTGGCTTGAGAGCCGGCAGGAGGTGGCAAATCAGAAGGAGAATTAGATTTTTGGCAGGCCTGGCTGTGCTGAGATGACTGAATATTTTTCTGTCATAGTTCTCTGTAGGAATTCACTGTGCTCAACAAGGGCAGAAGAATGCCAGGCACATCTGTGCCATAGTTGCCACGGTTCAGAGTTCAGCACTGTTGTGAAAATATTGATTTACACCCCCAGGCTCCCAAGCAAGCATTAACACAGCATGTGTGACAGAGATGCAAGTCCTGCCTGTGTTACTACCAGCATAACAATACCAGATAATTCTGTACATGAAATATGTAAAGATGCATCCTGGACCATAATGACATAATGCTCATAGCCATCCTTATGTCCCTCCTGTATGAGCTGTGCCTAATTGACAGTGGTAACTATGTTAGCAGAAGAATATGAAAATAGTCCTAGGATGAGAAAAACACACATCTTCATAAATATTAAAAAACCTGATAGCAAAGCAGCAGTTAAACAGCTTGTCTAGTTTCCCGTGGCTATGGCTCCTTTATTACAGAATGGGTGAGGTTGGAAGGAACCATAGTGGGTCATCTGGTCCAATCTCCCTGCACCAGCAGGGTCATCCCAGAGCACACTGCACATCACATATTTCTGCCACTCCCTGGAGTTTCCTAGCACTGAAGTGCCTTTCCCCAGAACAGGAAACTTGAGGCTAGCTGATATTTCAGGTGTGTGTGTGTAATTCCCCAAAGTGCTGACAGCTGTGGTTACAATTAGTGCTAATGGCAATGATCTTACTCGTGTTTCCTTTTTACTTCAGCTCTGCTGGGGAAGGGAGTTGCTGTCATTCAGAACAGCTCATGATCAGGCAGAGAGCATGGCAGAGCCAGACAGCCTTGGGGGTGAACATGTGGATGGAGTGTTTTGGCAAGAGGCAACCAAGAATAAATGAAACTCTGTTTAAAACAACCCAGTAGTGGTGCTAATGGTTTGCAGGAGCTTTTGAGTTGAGATCTCCAGAGATACTTTAATTCCTTCAGCCCCTGGAAGAGTCAGAAGCAACATAAGTTATGTCTCTTCTAGTGCTTTGTGCTAAACAGGTTTTTTTCTGTTACTCGTTTTGCTGTGCAAAATGAAAGGCCCAGTACTGGAGATGAGGGTTAACAGTGTGGATGACTGGGCTCTAAGCTGGTTGCTGTACTTCATATAAAATGGTGATTCAGGAAAGGCAACTAGATGTATCTTAAGGATTAACATCCCAAGAAACCAAATTTCCCAAGGAATAAAATACTGTCTCAAGACTACCTGCTTGGATGAGAGAAGAAAATTCTTTTTTAAATATACTTTTTACTCTCAGAGGTTTTTTTGAGAGTAACCCTAGCCATTTTCTTGGTATGGTGCTTTCTTGTCCTAAAATCCTTCAGAGGACTTCTCATTCAAGTGCTCTGATCCAGTCCTATACAAGGCAGGAAAGTTTCTAATTTGTTATATCCCTCATGCAATAACATTTTGCTCAGTGGGCGTGTAGAGTCAGTTAATATCTCTGCATGCAATTGCCTGCTTAATCTTAAAAAAAAGAGCATATGTATATGCTGTCTCCCTGAATGCCTATTTGCTTCCATGTGTATTTAGAGTCACGTATGTTTTTAAGCTAAGTAAAGTGCTTTCTGTTCTCTACCAGCCAAATTCCTGGTGCTCTTTCAACCTTGTTTGACTAAAACAGCCTTTAACCTTTGCTTGAATACCTTTTTCTTAAAACAACCTATAATTCATCTCTTGAACAAGATTAGGAGAATTTGGGGTGTGACAAAATTGACATGTAGCTGCCTGGAAACCTTGGGGGAAGGAGAAAGGAGGAAAGATGATCGAAACACAGTGAGTGTGAATCTTGTTGCCGAGCTGCCTGGGAAAGCTGGCACAGGTGATTTCCAGGCATGTTGTTTATACTGAGACAATTCCATCTCTTTCTCACTTGTGGCAGCTTGCATCCAGAGACCTGCTGAAATTTCTGGCATTTCTTTCTTTCAGTGACAAGAAGTGGGGGAGGGCTTGGAGAGACCTTGTCGTCTTCTCTGTCTCCTGCTATAAATTCTCTTGAACTGTCACCAGTTTGTTTTTCCTCTCACCCAGCCAATGTACAACTCTGTCTTCACCTTGCCCCCTGTCTGTGTGTGCTTGTCACAGATTAGCAGCATTTGCTCTTGACCTTACTTTTCCTCCCCTTCCCAGTGCCTATTGTGGTTAGTGACCGATTTGTGGAATATCTGTTTATTCCTAAATTAAAGTGCGACATACGGGAGGTTTAGTTTTGAAGGGCCATGAACAGCAAATGGCTCTGCCATCAGTGCCGACTGCCTGGTGCAAACAAGTCAAAGGGAGCTTCTGATTTCTGTTTACTCAAACTCTCACTCATTTCTGCTTTGGTTTGATTTATGTGGCAGTTGGCTTTGTGGGGTTTTCTTCATTCATCGTGGTGTTTATTGCAAGGTTTCCTTTCAGGTTATTCTCTGCCCTGGGTGGGTGATGAGTTAGCACAGCACAATGTGAGGCTGCGTGATGTTGCTTTCTCTGTGCCAAGGCCAGTGATGGTGAAGTGGTGTCAGAACCAGCACCTTGTGCTGGTGTCAGCAGAGGATGAATGGAGTCCCTGGCATCGCCTGCTCCTGCCCACCCTGCTGTCACCTGTACCACAGGCTGAACAGGCTTTGGGACAGCAAGGACCTGCAAAGGGTGTAAAGGGAAGAGGAGGGAGAGGGTGGGGTGGTATCACCTTTGCTGTTGGGAGCTGGGTTTGTGGCCCATAGCATTCCTGTTGCAACAAAAGATGGAGCTCTTACGAAGTTACTGCTGTGTTCTTTCCTAGTTTGTTCTATAGCAATGCACAGTGACTGATTCTAGTGTGTGTGCACACAACTAATAAAGAGATCATTCTTCCCTTAAGTCACTTGCAATTTAAACAAACAAGACAGGCAATCTGGAAGAGATGACTAGCAGTCAGAGTGGAACAAGGAAAGCCGACCAGGCCAGTATATTGCACCAAAGATTGGGCAGACCTGAGATCTGGTATCTGCCTCCCTGAGATTTTTACCTCATGATCATCCTTCCTCCTTCCATTTCCCTTTCCTCTGAACTAAAGATTAATTGTGTATTGAATTTATAACAAGAATTCATGATGTTAAGATCTGGCCAACGGAAGAGAAAAAATCCTCAAGGAAATTAGCAGTCCACAGGCATTGTCTGTTTCCTAGATATAAATGACTAGGAACTTCCTAACCAGGGAATGTTTTCCCTTTATTTTCTCTGCAACTTGCATTATACTTATCTAAGCGTATTGTAACATGCTGCCTCCAAGTCTGTTTTCATCACAGAAATCCTGACCCAGCTGAAATGTGTCGTGGGGCAGAGATTCCATTTACTTTTTGTGCTTTAATGCCCAATTTCCACATTTAAGGAATGTAAAAAAATACTTGTTTTTTCTCCAGTTAATAAATAAAAGGTAAGGCAACCATTGTATCTTTCCTGCATCCCAACCTGCTTTTGCTCTTTGTGGCTTGTGACAGAGAAGAGAATTTGTCAGAAAATGGTTTCTGGAACAGAAGGTGCAGTGTAAGAATAGGAGGTTGAGATAGCTGACTGCAGCCAGAGAGATCTGAGGCAGGCATTAGGAACAACTTTCCAGTTGTTCTGAGCACTGGACTCTTGGGAGATTTATGTAGTGAGGACTTTTTAAGGAAGTCAGTCAGTCATCTCTCAGTTGGTTGTGCTACAGGGTGAGGGACAAACTGGAGGTCTCTAAAGGTGCATTTTCTAGCCTTATTTTCTTAGATCATTGTTTTTTCCTTTCAAAGCATATTTCTCATCTGTCCTGGAGGTGAAGAAGGGTTATTGAGCCTTTAGTCCTCTTCCCTAAAGGTTCCAGAAGTGGAATTTGGAGGGTAGAAAGCATCCAAATGCCAAATCCGAGCCAATCTGTTCAGGATATTTTATTTGCCCTTTCATTCAGTCCAGGAAGGATATTTCCTATTCTCTGTGGAGCTCTAAAGTCTAGGCAAAGCTGGAGGTGACTTCTGAACTTGTTAGCAAAAGGCCTGATTCAGCCTAGCTGTTTCTAGACAGGTAGAAAGAAGACAGCTAAGAGGAGGCAGAAACCTTGTCTTTAGAGGATGGTGGAAAGCTGTGCACAATTGTTGACTGCTCCTTGAGATAGCTTCCTTCTGCCAAACACGCTTGTGACATTGCTGCTGGACATTAAAGCACTTTCTATCTCTTCAATGTACATAATTGGGGGTGGTGAATGAGTTTCATGTCTACCACCCCTTCTATTTTCTCAGTGCCTCTTGGCCTTTTCATGTCTCTTCTGCGTTGCATCAGTGCCTCCTGGCAAATTGTGTCTGTCTCTCAGATAGAGCCAAGTGTGCGTCTGGCCTTGAGAAATAATCGTTAATTTTGTTCTGTCAGGAGGAGAGGCTGGGCCCATCTAGCTGAGATTTGAACCTGTAGTTCAAGGTGTTTTAGGGATTTCATATCACTTAACCCATCCCCTCCAGGCATCACTTGTCTCTGACATGTAAATCAGACTGAAGGAATAAGAGAAACAGATTGCTTAGTGCTCCAAAAGAAGGTTATGAGACAAACCTGTGTCTTAACAGAGAGTGCCTTCTAATGAATGTTATCTGCAGAGAAATACAGCAGCCCCTGCATAAGTAGTTAATGTTACTGCTTCAGTGTTGGCTCATAAAACAACTTTATCGCCTCTATGACGATAATGATTAACAAGCTGATTTACAAGGGTGGGGTCACAAAGCCATTTGGCAAATTTAGCTTGTCTTATAGTTGTAGTGATACAGAACTTGAGTTTTACAGTATTTTCACCACTTTACCTAGAATACTTAACCCTAGTGGCCAGACTCTAAAGCAGAGCAGTAGCAGCAGGTGTCCTTTATGAGGATAATAATCAGGGTTTCCTCCAGTGCTTCTGTTACAAGAGGAAATTACAGGTCCCAGTCTAAGAATTCAGGAGTGTTCGGGACATTTCTATTTCCCGTCTCAGTGTTTATTCCTTGCTCACATAGCCACACTGAAGTGACGGTGTTCCAACACACACAGTTAAATGATGCATGTGGTTGTTGACCGCCCCTTGTGCCAGAGCTGACAGAATATCTACCTACAGATGAGGGTAGATTTATCTTCCTGCTCTTAGATTCTATATAGCTTCTGTTAAAATATCCTTCATCTGTTGATTCCTCATGATCTTGGATCTTAACATAAGGATTTATTTTTAAACTGTGTCACATTTTACTTTCATTGTATGGTAAAATTTACTCAACAAATTTAATCTGAAAGTTATTTTAATCCAGAAACCCTTTGTGTGGTTTTAACATACTGTGGCACTGTTCAGAATTTGGACTTCTTAACCTTTCTCACATTGAGCAGAACAGTGTATCGGAAAGCTCAGCAAGCCATATTCCTTTTACTTTCTGTCCTGGCTGTCCTAATGTAGATAATCAAAGGTATTTGTGATCTCCATTCTATGTAAACATTTACTGCACTTTCAGAAGTTGGTAAAATGCACAGACAGGATGGATTTGATGACTGTCATTCAAATTCACAACATAGACTCCTAAAGGTATTGAGATCTAGTCATTTTCTTTTGCCTCTTAGCCAGCATAGCTGACTGGAGGCCTGCCCTCAAAACACTCACTCACTGCTCTGGTTTTTCACTCTTGTTCAAAATGTTCATCACATCTGATAGATTTCAGTATTGATTTATGTGGCCATGATGCAGAGGTTGGGTATTTCTGTGCACCTGATCTAATAGTTGGGTGGAAGGCTATGGAGGTGTTACTTGAAGCAATAGTGGATAACAGGTAACTCATTTGTCGTCCTTTTTCTACACATCTTTCCTCTAGTTCACCTTAAAGTTGTTGGGATATCACCACTTTGGAAATGACATGGTGTGAGTTTGGAGGAGACTTTCCATGCTTACCTTGTCTAATCAATATTCGATTGCTTTTCAGTTAGACCCAGAAGTTTCTATTAATGTCTTTTCTAATTTGAACAGCTATCAGGGACTGGAACAGACTCTAAATCTGTAATAGGGTTTTCTTTTCATGCCTAGTTTTTTGTCCTGCTCTGTTTTCCAAGCAGAAATTTACTGCAAGCCTTGAGTTTAGGTTACCATCTTTGGGTTAAAACTCTCAACCGACTTGAGAAGTTCTGACATGGTTCCCTTGGCCACTTTTCTATTTTGGTTTTGATATGAAAACATATATTGCAACACCATATTCACTACATTGCTCTCCCATGGGACTAGTTTGTGCAACCCTCCTTCATGCTGGTAAGTAGGTTCTCACACAAGGAGTCTTTGTTGACTGAAAAGGGAAGCCAAAGTGACTTAACTTCACTACCTGTGTGCAGTCGGCTGGGGGATTGTGCTGAGTAGTGGCAAGTCAATGGCTGGGGAGCGGCGGCCTTCAGAGGTGAACTTCGCCCAGCACTGGGCTTGGCCCAGAGAGCTGGAATGAGGGATGGAGTGAGAACAGAGCTGTACTACAGCATATGTCAGAGATGAGGGCACAGCCTCTCTTCCAATGCAGGGCAGTGCCATGGGCCATGAAGTGTGTAGTGAAGGTAGGACACAGGGATACAACACCTGTTGCTTCTGGAAGCTGTCTGTCAACAATGGCCCTGTTGTTTGCATAGTGGGCCACTAAGGAGGATTTCTCTGGCTTGAAGGACTCTGTGGTCTCTGCCTTTCCAGTTCTTACTCTCTGGAGACAGCTCTTTGCTTGCTTGTTTCTGAAAACATCACCTTGATAGTGCAAGGGAACTACGAGTAACTTCCAGTCTTTGACTAGAAGGATCATAAAACCTCTGGGGGCCAGCAGCCTTCCTGACAACTAGTTAAATTTTGACTGATCACACATTGCCCTCGTAATTATATTAATGTGATGTATCCAAAAAGATTTCAACTTATACCATAGCCACTACTGCCTTTCATCTTCTTTGTCTTCCTGCTGAATCAGAAAAAACATAACCCAGTACATGTGTGTCCTGTCTTCCCGCTGCACAAGACTCCTGCAGCTTTTGCCAACATTGGCTTGCCTGCTGGCATTCAGCACTCCCTGTATTTCCCCCTCCTCCGCCTCACTCATTCAGAGCATAATTGTTTTTTTGGAGTTATCCTGTTCCCCAGCTGAAAAATAGCACAAAGATGCTCAGAGAAGAAAGTCTGATTTACCTTTATTGATACATAACTTTGACTTGTATGAAAAGCCTCTGTTCTAGAAGCCACATAAAATAATTGTCCCCACACTGCTTTGGCATGTGTTCAGATGCTTTACTTCAGATACCCTTTTAGTTTCTTCCACTGCTGCAGAGAAGTCTGTGTCTTCCCCTCTTGCTCTCCAATTCAAGCTCAGCTTTCCCAAGCCCTGTGTAGGAGGTTGGGCAGTGGGACAGGTGGCTGCTGCTGCTGGATATCCTGGTTCCTCTCCCTTCCCTGTCAGGGCAGAGAGATACCTCTGTAGTGTGGGCAGGGAGTCTGTATGGGAGGCTCCTCCAAAACACAGTTTGTTGCGTTTAAGGTGGGGGATATGTGGCAGTTACTGTAAAAAGCAGTGTTTATTTTGTTGGTTTGAACTGTAAGTGCTTTGAAGGGCAGGGCCCAGCTTTTATGTATGTACAGGTGGGTGTGTATTTTTATACAATTCTTATTGTGAGACATGCAGTTCAGGAGCTACAGTGTGCAAAACCACAGCCAGATGCAGAGAGAGGGAAAACGATTCTGATCTGAACACTGGAATTATTCAGACACACAGCTTGCTTTGGACTTCTGGACACAACCGTTTTCCTCCTGTTGTTGCTAAGCAGTGCCCCCCAGTATATTCCAGGTGCAGTGATAAGCTAACATGGGCTTGTGTCCAAAATTATGTTGAGATGGCTTCCTCGACCAGTTTAAGGAGAGAAAGCTGCATTGTACCCTCCATCAACTGACAACCAGGATGCCATCATCCATCACCTCTCATCCTTAATTTTTGACAAATAAACAATTGCTTGCACTACAAAGACTTTGGATTAGAAAGCAGACCTGCTCTTCATGTATGCTGTAGATAGGAGAGAACCTGAACTCAGCAAAATTTTAATTTGGTTTAAGCTTGATGCTTTTTCTGGGAGACAGGAATATATTTCTAAGCCTTTGCAGGCGCACTCTGAGATTGTATTATATTACAGGAATAAATCAATGGTGAAATCTTTGGTTTCTTTTCCTTTGGCATACCCTTAACTTAGTTTTGTGCTAAATTACCACATTTCTTCTGAAATGTGATGTACTCTTTGGCAGCTCATAGTGTGTGATTTTACAGTTTCTCTATTTTGTAAACTTATTTTGTAAGCTTATTTTGTAAACTGAAATGTCCTTAGGAAAGGTTCAGGTCAAAGTTTAGGAGGGACTCCAGCAGTGAGAACAGACGTGTGCTGGATTAGACTGCATGAGAGCTGTGGAGTCTCCGTCACTGAAAGGCTTTAGGAACAGGTACAGCTGTGAAGAATGACACAGCTATTACTGGCTCTGCCACAATGGCCTATGGAGGTGGGGGATTTTTGTCTCATTATTTCCATTGTATCTGGATAATGCATTACATTTGATTAATGCACATCTTTTAATCACTTGTGTTTCTTTGAAACTCAAAATCAGATTCTAGCATCAGCGGTGAGAAATCCTGGAACTCTTCCATTGTGGTTCTGGGATGCCTAAACTGACTGACCCTGGGCCTCTGACTGTCACGGGAGAAGTTTTGGCAGCTTAGATTACATGTCCTATGATCCTTTTCCCAAGACATAGAACACTCACTGTGGAACTGTTACCATGAAGCTCCCATTGTGGACAGCAAGTAGAAGTCTTCTTTCCTGCTTGCCCAGGGTAAATGAAGATGAGAATTTTATCCTTATTAGCTACAAAAACAAATGAGAGAAGGCTGCAAGGAAAAGTAATATCCTGTTCACAGCCTTGAGGTCTCTGATGAAACAAAATAACACAAAATTTACAGATCCTAAAAACAGTGATAACATCGGTTTGATGCTGCATTTTCTCTTCCATCTATAATACAGTAAAATGGCTGTAATTCACATTGCAAAATTGGCATGCATGGCGCTTTGAAGATATCATCTTCATTGTATGTCTGCAGTGGCCAGAGTTACAAGCCCATCCACTAAAGTGCTACAAGTCATACAGATAAATAAATAGAGACAAATAACACCAGCTCCTCAAGGGCAGCTGTCCACTCAATCTGTCTTGCTAAGGTTGTGAACTCTTCAGCATAGGAAACCTTTTGTGCCTCATACAGTCTTAAATTCACCCACAGTGCTTAGGAAGGTAATAGATCATGTTAATTTTGTTTATTACATTATATATAACATTATTTTAATTCAGAGATTTAACTTTTAAATCCTTGCTGGCAGTGACATTAGTACAGACTTAGAGAATTTGTTTCCGTCTGTGTCTTCACCCAGACATTTTAAGCTGAGCACTTGGGGCCTGAGGTGGCTGCTGTAGTATGAAAATTCTTGGGAAATATGTATGTATGTTGGTTTATTTATTATCTTTATATGCGTGTTTCATCTATTAGTGCTAAATGAATTTTTTGGTGGGTGATTGAGTCATGTCACTAGCTGTGTGGCTTCACTGTTTCTTTCTTCCTGTTTATTGAATGTTGTCAGCTTTCATGTCTTTCCCTGGCTCCCAGTTTATTTGGCTTTCAGACCTTCGGTAACTCTGAAGTCTACAAGTAAAAAATTTCTTCCTTTAAAAGGAAAAACAAAGCCCAGCCTAGGGGAGCTAAATTAGCTTCTGAACATCTGTTAGAAGGTTAGTAGTATCACTACCTTGAACTATGGCTTCATTTTGGTATTTCGTGCAGCACCTTCTCTGCATTGTTTATATAGTGGTTGAAGGGGATCTTCCGATACCAGGATGCAATAGGAACGTCATTTTTCCTCTGACATGAGCAGATGTCCTATCTGCAGTACTAGCAATAACATTGCTGCTTCCCGTTGTTGCAGGTGTTGTTAGCAGGCTGGAGCTGAAGGCAACGAGGGGGCACATTTCAGCCCCTGCCATTTAATGCCATCAACACCAGTGCTACCTACACACCTCCTTTTCCAGGTGTACTCCTTAGCAGTGGCTATTTTGTGGAGTGGGCAGGGAGTTTCCCTGGGACACAAATTTATTTCTTTTCTGCTTTACATTTGCTTCCAAACTCCGTTGTTCTCTGCCTTGACCTCTGTGCTTTCCCTAGGTTTGTTTACACTAAACCCAAACTACAAGTGGTGTGTTGCCATAGTTAGGGAAGGGGTGCCTGGACTGAATCTTGCTCACATTTAAGTGTAAATCTCTCCACTGTTAGATTGCATGGCACAGACATGTGCAAATCTTCAGTCAGCAATTATTACATTCTTTTTCCTTTCTACAGGAGGTTGTTATAAAATCCTCTGACACATTTCTATCACTAATCTGGCAAGCTGCCATCCAGACCACAGGAAGCCCAGGAGAGAAGAATATACACTTAGGGCCTTATTCCATCTTCATTATTCCCTATAGCCAAAGAATTCCTTAAAGTCTCCAGAAGCTTGTTCTGAATGGAGAGTATTTTGCCTGAATAGCACCCCTTATTGAGGCATTGTCATCGAGTAACAAATTTAGATGAGTGTTGTGGCTAGCAGTTTAATCTATATGGGGTGGCCAGTTTTTTCACACAAACACGGGGAGTGCTAATCACTGCTAATGGTCTAGGCAGGTTTGTCTGGCAGTGAGGGACTTCTCGATTTGGGAGCTGGACACTGCAGAAAAAAACCAAAACAGTTCCTCCTCAAGGTTGGACTTGATGATCTCTAAGGTCTCTTCCAACCTTACTAATACTGTGATACTTTATCAAAGAATTTATTCATTTTGGCAAGGAGCAGAATATTGTATTCGAATGCTTCCCAGTGGGAAACACAATCTTATTAAAGGAAGAATGCCAGGGTTCTGTTCACAAAATATTTGCAAAAAACTTGTGCTTTGGAGGAAAAGAAACAAAGACAAAACTGCCATCTGTGCATAAAAAGTAAAAGAAGTGAAAACTGTAAATGTAAGTCAGTATTTATAGCTGTCAGAGGTAATGGGGAAGCCTTTGACTCTCTTCCTATTTACTTATTTGTGCCTCATTATATGAATGCATTGTTGTACTTAAAATGACTATTAATATTTTATCTGACTGCCATGCAGAGACTTACAAAGAGATATCAGATTAGTTTTTATGTTCAGATCATTGCTGATTCATTGGCTACTGTTATCACTTGTGATTTCAGGGAGCTATAATTGTTGCAAAGTAACTTTCCTATTATTTTAGCCATTATTATTATTTGAATAATAAAAATATTCTCAGTCCTTCAGGGCACTCTAGTAATTTGGGGAGGGTTAATTCAATATTGTCTTCTCATTCCAGGTTATTGAGGGAAAGCTGGCTCCTTTCTTGGGGAAGGTGATCAAGTTTGCCACCTCTCATGTGTACAGCTGCAGCCTTTGTAGCCAAAAGGGTTTCATCTGTGAGATCTGCAACAATGGAGAAATCCTTTATCCCTTTGAGGACATTTCTACAAGCAGGTACTCTGATGTGGTGATGTCAGTCATACACTTGATTCACCTTGTGGATTCTCAGCCTTCTGACCTCATATTTAAATAACCAAGATCTGGATTCCACTGGTGTACATTTCTGGGCAGCTACAGTAGATCAGTGGTCCAGGGAGGCCACCTTGAGCAGACCTGGAAATAGTTGAGAAGAGCTACTTCCCACAGCCCTGTAAGGCTCAGAATAGCTGTTCAAAAAGGGAAGAGCCCCCAGTAACATCACACAGTGTGATTTATTCAAAGCTCCTAGGCTTGCAAAGTGTCCTGGAAAGCCAAATCACTTCTCTGGAGTGGTCACAGACATCTCTCTTGTCTCTGGTATCACTGGGCCCATAATGTACCAGGATTGTCCATTATAAAAGAATAATCATCTGAACTATTCTAAAGTGTTTCCCCATTAACTGCTCTGCTCTCTTTGTGCCTACTCCTCTGTGCCTGTGTATGCAAGACCTTTTTTTTTTTTAATGACATTGCTATTATAAGGTGGCTACAAATTAGGCAAAACTGTATGCCAGTCCTAAGCTATACTAAAGAACCTTTATTTCACATTATGTAGAGTACTGGATACTACTTCAAGGACAGGAGCAAACCTAGCAAACGCATGGAAAACCTAGAAGCAAAATGCAGGAAACCAAAGCAGACTTGGAGATACAGCAGTGTTACTACCCTTTTTCAATAGTGTCTTGGATTTTGAATAAAAGAGATGAGGTTTTTACCCTTAACAGAAAGACAGCAGAGCATTCCTCCATAGATAAGTTTTTTTTTTCAAATACAGTCATTTTAATTTGTTCGCCAAAGTGTTCATTTGAAGGGAAAAAAAAAATCTGATTCCCCCCTGTGCACAAAGGTGTTGAATTACAAGTAACCCAGAACTACTCTTCAGAGATATTTCAGTCTGATCTGAGTTTCAAAAGACTGTTTGCACATTCTCTTTCCCGAGTCTTATTCTAAAAAATGCATTGACAAAGCAGTGGACATAAGCTAAACAAGGCGTGCAGCTGAGCTCTATAAACAATTTTTAAGAAAGAATGTGTCTAGCACGCATGGTGAGATAGGCTGCGTTAAAAAGAAAGAGACTAAGGCGGCATAAAACATGTCTGTTGACACAGTATAAAAGGCGATTGAAAATATTCCCAAAAGATTGATGAGGATGTGTAAGAACATTTGGGAAGACAGGTTTACTTTAAAATTTGATTTGTCTGGGGGATTTTTGGTCACAAAAACATCATTGAGTGTATATTGTTCACCCACCCTTCAGCTGAAATCAGGCATAACTTGCAATTACAGAATTTAAAACCTTCTGGAATCAAATAGTATTTGTCAGCAGTTCAGGCCAACAGAAGCTGCTCTGGCTTCTGTTTTTACATGAATTAGAAGCCAGAAAGGACTTACATTGATTTTTTACAAATGTGAAGTTGTGGTTGATGTCATGCCAAAGACAGCGGTCTTTGTTAATGATTTTAATTAAAAAATTATCAGCATGACAGGTTCTCCAGTATTTCTTTCTTATTTTTTCAGGGGTCATTCTGCTTAATCTTTTTGTACTTCATATCACTAGACTTTGTTTTTATCCCCAGCATTTTCCATTTGTTTTCTCATCGCATTTCTACTTGTGTAGGTGCATATGCACCTATGTGAAACTAACTGGATTATTTCAGTTCCCTATTTTTCCTGTGGGGACAAGTTATGCCAGCAGAGGAGCTTGTATGTTTTACTGTGCAGCTTCATCAGCTGCAAAGCAGTGAGGAAGAAGGCCAGGTAGAGGGGTTTTATGTTTGTTCCCATCTCTTGAAGATGGGAGAGGTTTTTGAGGTAGGTATGCTGACCACCTCAAAGACAAGTCTAGGGCGAGGGGGCTAATTAGAAATAGGTAATGTACAGAGTAACCTGTGGCAGATGGAATGGGAATTTGCAAAACCTTCATGTGAAGACTTGCAATTATACCTGTAAATTCTGATGATGCGTTCAGCTTTCCTTGTCAGTGAAGTGTCATACAGAGCTCTGAGTAAACGGCTCAGAATTGTGATTTAGTTGTCCTATTCTGAGTTCACAGGGTACACTGAGAATTGATTGCAACTCTCTTTCTCAATTCTGGTTTTCTGGAATTGGTGTTTGCAGCTTAGTATTCACATTTTATACTCAACACTAGACTGCCAAGTACCCCAGCTGAAGCTGCTGAGTTAAGGAGGGAAGAGCAGCTGAACTCTGAAGACCATGTTTTTCCTTGCTGTTAAATGGTGTTCGTTCACTTTTGGGCATGCTATTAACTCTACCAGCAAGCTGGGCTGTTAGGTTGGAAATATGTATTCAGAAGTGGATGAATGACACTTTTGCGGACTTCAGCTCTTTGCTAAATGTTTGAAAAGTTAACCTTTTCAAATGTGTGGAGCGTGTGTGTGTATGTCTGTGTTGAGCTAGCGTTTGTTTTTCTGGCTACCTCCCTGACCTTTCGAGCTCTTTGGAGAGAAGAGTGACAGCTGTCAGAGTGGCCAGTACAAGGTGGTTCTCAGCTGGCTATTAACTTTCTGTCTTCACGGTCTCTTAGATCAGTTTTGAGGTGAAGAGATTTTTTTCTCTCCAAAATATTCTCAGCAGTTTCTGGAGCAGTCGTCAGTAGGAATTTATGAAGGATGGGTCTTCTTTAGATAGATGCAGCTGAGAAAAAGAGGACCCCTCTTGAGGCTGGAGTTTCTCTTTGGTCTGGTTATTTGCTCAAGTCATTTTTGTCAGTCCTTGGGCAAATAGAATGAATACCTGGGTTATGCACTCCTCAGGGTTTGAATACACATAAATTACATACCCTTCTCTCACTAATCAGTGTGACACATTCCTTTGTTGGCAAACGGTTCCAAAACAAACACAATCAGTTCACTTAATTAGCGGGTCTGTGGGCTGTGCTTGGCAGGCTCTTTACATCCTGCTCAACAATACAGTGCAACAGTTTGCTGCCTTGAATGTAAGGGTGGGCTCACAAAGTCATAAGCTTTCTAGTGATTTTCCTTTCTGTAGCTTTTCCTGGGAGGTGGCCATTCTGTACAGATCTTAATGAAAGCTGTGATTCAATAGTTAAACAGTTTCTTAAAAATTGTCCCATCCTTTGGTGACTCTTCCAGTCATGTTCATTATTCTGTCTCCCATTTCCCTCTTTTCTGTCTTACCCGTATTTATATAATTCTTTATCAGAATTCTTTCTAGATTTCACAACTTCATCATCTTTTAGAAGGCTTTTAAATAACGAGAACTATATCTAAAGCCTGCTGAGTTAATTGCACATTTCATGGAGCAAATTGCCAGCTAATGTAAACTCCCACAGCTGTGCTTTTGGTGTAGCTCTGGCAACTTAAACAAACTGAGCAACCGATTTTATTTATTGGACTAAATTTGCCCCAGGCTTAAATTTAGCAAATAAACATATAAAATTATCCTATTATATAACTTATTTTATATTTACAAGTGTTGTGAAATGGTTTTAAATATTGGCATGTTAGAGCTATCCTTGCCCATTAGTTAGCAATCAGGCACCTTCCCTCAAGTTATTCTCCTATTGCTTGTTCTTCATCAATGTGGTGAAAAGTTGTTGCTTCTTTCTCCTAAAATTAAAACAAATAAACAAACAAAACAACTGAAGTGAAAAGATGATGTCTGTGTGGCACTGTTGTCTATAATCTGTGGCTGGTTTTGTTCTATAATGTAGAACAATTTTTAAATCTTAAGCTATACCAAGAAAAATACCTTTTAAATGAGAATAAATGCTGATTAAAAAGCATTTTCTCTTCCATTAGATAATTAAGCGACTATAATTCCAGTTATTATATGTTACCCAGTTAATAAAGTTTTGGTTTTGCCTGAGTGTCATCTTTCTAGTGACTACTTTCACAGGCAATTTGTTGTATTTTACTTGTAAAGCTACTTGCTTGGTTAAGAACAATTTAGTCCATTCCTTGCCTTTTATGTGCTGGCTGTAGATGTACGTGAACCATGGAGAGTCGCTCCTTTGTGTTCATATTCATTTATCAAGACTAAACTGTTTTCACTTTGCTAAGTTAATTTGTTCTGCAGATCAGTTAAGACATGTAGACCTTTTAAGATACAAACCAGAAGACCCAAGTTTAAAATAGACGTGCCACAGAACAGGCTTGACTGTATCAACCAGCTTGGATGCCTCTATAATCTTGGGCCACCATCCTGATAAGACTTTAACTTTGCACATAGCGACAAGTCTTACCGAAGGCTCTGGGGCTGTGCATGCCGAAGTCTTTGCAAGGTTACAGCTCACACTGTTATGGGTGCTTTGTCACTGGACAAAAGCAGCTTTGAGCAACTGGGAGAATGTTAAAGATAGAGGTAGGAAGAGAGACTGAAATAGAGCATTTCCAGGAAATACCATGGCACAGGCCAAAGGCGTCACTCTAAGTGCATCATTTTTGCTCTTGCTTTGATTAGTTTGTCTTATGCTAGAAAGCTTTTCCCCAAGGCCAGGTCACCTGAGTTGTGTTAGTAGTTTAGTAGTGCTAGTAGTTTAGTACCTAATTTGTGAAAGAGCTTTGCTTTTCGGATGTTGATCACCCTGAGGTTATCTGCTCAGCACTTTTGTAGGCACCCAACTAGATGCTAAGTTCTCTTGGTAATTGAAATACACCCGAATATGTAAAAACTGGTGAACATCTTCTGGCCCAGATACAGTCTTGTATTTGTTTGTGCAGGGTAGCACAGTAATGTTATCTGGAATATGTGAAAAGAAAGTGATCAAATACACTGGCTTTTTCATCAAGCATTGTGTTTTACAACTGAAATAGCTTCAGAGGTTGGTTCTACCTGCCTTATATCAGAGAGTTTTTAACTAGAATGTTCAGTCTAAAGGCAGATACTTATTTCAAGTAGGAAGGTCTCTGCAGTGCTGCCTTGTACTCTTCCCCACTGGCTGGACCTGGCAACCATTTTGTTGGCAGTTTCTATTTTGCAGCTTCCCTGCTGTGCCTTCTTCCTCACTCTAGATATTTCCAACTTGCAAGTCAAGACCTTTTAATTCTTTCTCCTCCTTTCTCATGCAAATTCCCCTGTTAAGACAGAGTTCTCCATCTCCCAAATATGGTTCCTTGTAGAATCAGGTAACTGCTTTTCAATTACTTTTTAGCCCATGAAAGCACACATGGTCAACTCTTAAGTGCTCAGAAATTCTAACATTACCTTAGGAAATTTGTGTTCATGTATTTACTTTATTTCTTTGAATGTTTAGATTCTATTTTCTATCTTGGGTCCAGGTAGGCACGTCTTCAACATTAATGCAGAGTTATGAAGTCCAGATGCCCTTGCCTTTTTCTTTTATTGGAAGCAAAATCCTGGCTTAATCACAGGATTTCTAAACTTGAAATGTACAGAAAAATGGAAAATAATAGAATCAGAATTCTAATAGTTGAGGCCACTATGTTAATACATATTACTGTTTAATAATATTGCTGGACTCTTTTGCTTTTAGACCTTCAACCACCACTCTGTGAATACAGTTCATTAATAACAGGAGAGGTAGAGGGGCAAAGTCCAGTTCATGGCGTGGCAGCTAGCAGAGGATATATGCCTGAGTAATGTAAACACCTGAATCTCTGTGGCATTTCAGCCTCTCCAGTGGTTTGCAGGTCAATCATGTATAGGGGTTTTCCAAGTTAGCTCCACTCACTAAAGTGTAATTGCCTGAGTTTCAGAGTAAAAGTTTTAATACTGATTTTAATATGATTTTACTGGTTTCTTGGGAACTGCTGTTTACAGGCCACATTATTTGGATTGGAATCTCTGCGCTTAAATGACTTACAAAGCACAGTGCTGAGGTCAACAGTCAGTCCTAAGTTCTGCTTGGACACAAGTATGGAAATAATATATGTAGATAAGTATAGCATAAATCCCTGAAGCCACACCTGTGGAGAAGCTGGGGACACACTTCCTGCCTTAATCAGAAGTGACGTCGCTCTGCAAGGAGGGGTAGGGGAGCTGCAGGTTCCTATCGCTCCTGTTGGCCCTGGTGCCATGTTCCAGTGCAGTATCTCAGCCTGTGTATAAAACTGTCACAGAGGGTTAGCAGGTGGTTAAACCACACTGTTCTTGTTCAGCCCTGACCTGTAGAAAATTGGTTTTTGAGCACCCAAAATGAAGGGCTGCTCCCCGATTTCTCTGGATGTAGCGATGGAGAAGTTGGCACTGAAGCTCACCTCCACTGGTGCAGCACTGATGGTATGCCCTCCCCTCCAGTGAGTTGCCTACTTTTCTCCTTATTTGTGAGGCTTTAATATCTCTGACTGCTTTGCACAACTGCTGGGTGCAATTGACCTTGGGAGTGAGTGCTGGCATGACAGGATGGCAAGACATGGCACAGACATGTGAGCCAAGACTGGGGCTTATTCACTCATCCTCCCTGCTGCCCACAGTGCTCTCCAGCACCTCAGTCTAACCTGTGTTAGATAAAAGTGCACAGACCCTGGTACAGCAGTTTTTATTCAGGAACAATGACTGATGTGTAATTCAGCCATCCTGGGGTGACATTATTAGAGCAGCAGTGGTGGTGGTGGTGTTCACAGGTCCCTGCAGCTGTTTTAGAGGTGCAAGCCATGGGGTCTGTGCTCAGGGAGGCCGATCAGTGCAGGCTGGTGGTCACTGCACACCCCTTGCTGGCTGCCTTCTGTAACCAGCTCACTACTCTGTGTTGGTTCCCTCAGCACACGAGCTGTGCCAGTGGTTGGCAATTACAGCCCTTTCTGGTTTTTCTGTGTCCTCCGGGGCCAGCCCAGGAGCCAGCCATGCCATTATAAATTATGAGGAGTGTCTTCAGGCTCTGCTGGCTTATCAAGGGTAACTCCCTTCTGATGAGGAGGTGTATGGAAAGGAAAACTATGACTGTACTTTGAATCATTGCTGGTTCCCTGAACACTGAATTAATCATTTAGAGTGAATTTCAGATATGTGTATAATAACTTGAGGGAATTGGTAATGGGCCCTTTTTTGTCATCTTTGGAAGCAAACTTTTCAAAAGGAAGTCTGCAGTATTAACAGTTTTTAATGACAGTATATATAAAAAAACCCCACAACTGTGTCTGGTAAAGACCATGTGTCATGCAAAGAGTTATTTTAACAAGCTCCTTATAGGGACAAATCAATGTCATATTAGTGCCAACTTTCTTCCATTCATTTACTACGTGGGCGTCCCTCCCTAGGCAAGCTCCTTCCATTGGTTCCTAAGCAACTGGAATAATATTGCTGCACATGTGTGTCAGGCATTGATTGCCTTTGGGGCTTTTTTTGTGTTGTAAGTGAACGCAGGCTTGTCTGTTTTCCTTTTCTTTGTGTTCTGCTAAAGTATATGAGAGTTTTGAAGGGCACATCTGATATTCACAAATGAGCAATTCAGAAATACTTGTGGACAGGCACATGTGCATGGTATGGGATGATGATCATCCTGGAATCCCTAGGCAAGGCTGACTTCAGCTACTGTGGTTTGCTCTCTGTGGGGTTTTTAATCGCCAGGTTACAGGTGGTTAGTATTTTGGATGCTTGGTGAATGGAATGAAGAAAAACATAATGAACAACCCCATTTTATCTTGCTTTAACTCTGCATGGAGGGAAAGAAAAAAACTGAAGTGTTCTAGTCAATGAAGAAATTTGATTACTGAACTGCGTTTCAAGGGATTACTCAATTGACCAAATGTGTGCAAAGTCTGGCACAAAGGAAGTGGGCTTTTTAAATTAAAAAATGAAAGCTAGTACATAAAATTACAAGAGAAAAGGTGGTGGGTGAATATGGTACTGCAGGGAGACAGAGGAGCTGTTTGCTGTTCTCAGCTCTGCCAAGAGCTCCTGGCTGACCTTGAGCAAGCCAGTTCACCTCTCAGTTCCCGTTTTTGAGGCAAGAATGGTGTTATACCTCCCATTCAGTGTTTGTTCATTTCAGGGATGAGCAGCATAACTTTTATTCCCTGACTGGTGTTTGGAAGCCAGACAGGTATGACCCGTATGCATGGTCCTGGAGGTGTCCTAATAAACCTTCTTAGTCCCAGCAGCTTCATCCCAACGCAGTCACACTGGTCAGTCTGTCAACAGGTGAGGTTCCTAAGAGAAAAAAAAAAAAAATCTGTGTTTCAGATTATGTCCTGCACCTGTTGGTCATCCTCGCTTTATTTTACCAGTTTAGGGTGAAAAATCTTTGGGACTTCTTTGTGTTGCATTCCTCACTTTGGGCACCTGATTCTGGTGCTTAAATGGTGGTACAGTCCAGAGGAGAAATATGAGTATAATCAATTTGTTGTGCAGCATCTAGAAGTATTTGAGCCATAATCCTGTGAAACATTTGTGTGAAGTGTGAAAAGAACATGCCAGAATTTGCAATTTACAAAACATTGTTGTGAGTATGTCTCAAATCCCCAGACTTAATGGGAGATAAGCACTTCCTCAGCATATAAGGCATAATTATATGCTTTTAATGTAGAAAGGTGCCTCTTTTGTAACTAGTAATGATAATAATAAGAACATTTTAGTGCCTGTCTGGCTGTGGAGAGCTTTGGACTTTCTCTTACACTTTTCGGTGCAATAGAATTTATTTAGAGGCTTGAATAATTCTCTGCATTTATGTTATCCTGGTGTTCAAATAAGTAAAACATCATTAAAGCATGAGTCTCATCAGAAATTGAGTTAGGTCAGAAAAGAGGAAAAAAAGGGAGAAAACGCCAAAATAGAGAGGAAGCTATTTCAGCTGCTTTCATAGAAGGCTCAAGTCTCTATGAAAACAACATGCAATGTTCACTAATTCTTCAAATACTGTGAAAAGCAAGATGCTGTTAATGTGTAGTATCACAATATCACTCATTAAAGAAGGAAACATGAAAGGGCTGAATGGCTACAGGCTCATCAGCTTATTATCTGTGGTGTATAGAATTCTCACAAAAGATGTAGGGACTTGTTGGCCTCTAGACAAAGAAGTCAGGATTCAGAAATAATACCTGAACTGTGAATTGCCTATGACAACAACAAGGGTTAAGGGAAAGATAAGTAAGTGTAGTGAACTATTAAGTGAGCCTTTTATGGGCTACAAAATATATTTCTCCAGAGAAATATTTTGGAATACTGAGGCTAGAAAACAACAGTAAAAATACCCTGTGAAATGCACATGTGGAAATAAAGTTAGATCTCAGAATTAACTAACAAGCAATCTGTTTGTAATATTCTAAGAAGTAATATAATGTTGGTGCAGTTTTTGATATCACTGGAGTGATATTCTACAATGAGATTAGAAATGGTCAAACAGTTGACATTCCAGGGTCAGGTAAGACTGACTGTACTTGATATGATGAAAAACAAAGCTGTGATGGCTTGGGGTAGCACGTGTAACTATCACTTTAAAGGGAATAACTTGCTGTTTGCACAAAGGCAGAGCAAGATCAGCATTGCCCCCCTGCCCTGGTGACTCACTTCCTTTGGCAATGAGGGGGATACAGGCATGCAGGGGAGGCTGATCCAGGTAGCCTCTCTACCTGTCCCTATGGAGAGCAACAGACAACTTTGTTCTCCAACTCAGAGCGCTGTTCCCACAGGTTGCTGCTTTCTGCGCACCTTGGCTGGAGCGGGGAGTACATCAGCCTTCACCAGAGAAAGCAGAAAATAGGTGTTCAGAGCAGCAGTCAGAGTTGGGGGCACCAGGATGGCAATGACAGCTGCCAGTACTGTGAGATCCAGGTCTGCCTCTGCTTAGTGCCCAACCATGTCAGGTCCTGGTCAGAGCTTCAGCTATTGCACTAGCACTAGTAAATAACAGTTCAGATGTGGTTTTCTCTCTTTTGATTCTGAGGGATGTGAAAGAAGTTTGTTAATCTTTTCCTTTGAGCTCATTTCTGACAAATGAATTCATATTAATTTAAACACCATCAGTCTTTGTTTGCTCTGCTGATGGCCTGTGACTTGGGAGAGCAGGTGTGCTGGCTTCTCTCTCATCCTGCTCAATCCATTTCAGCAGCAATTTCTGATAAGTTTTGTCACTTCCATGTGTGCTGTGGAGAAATATTGGACTAGCACAGGGAGTGGTGATACGGGAGCACAAAATTGCACTCTTCATCAATCATTACCTTCTGGCAACTTCCAGGGCACTGTAAATTGCTGACTAACAAGGAAGAATTAGCTTGATAAAATCACCATTAGTGTCAGGTCAGAGTGGTGTAAAATTTTAAAGACACTGCTGTCCTCTGTCTGTTACTCACCCATTAGTGTGTCTATTCCTGTAGATCCCAGTCCAGCAAAGCACATGCTTTATTTATCAGTAATCCCAAGGAAATCACTGGGACACGAGTCCTAAGCGTGTGTTTATGTGGTTCAGTGAATCAGGGCCATAACACACACTCTCTGAGCACAAAAATTATAAATATCTCTGTGTGAGCCAGTTTCTTGATTTAAAACCAGGTTTAGACTCTGTAGCTGGACTTAGAAATATGACAGTCAAATTTTCTGCAAGAGAGCATAGAAGCTAATAGATATTCTGCATTATACTTAGCCACTTTCCCCTTCCTTTTCTTACATGTATTTGAGTCTTATCAATCTATGCTAACTACAAAGCTCTGCAGTTACTAAAATTTAGGCCATGTTTGGACTTGCATGAAACTTCAAGTGCAGCCAGATCAGGAACAGTTTTTAAGTTACAGGTGAGATGCAGATGCAGTCAATATAGCCAACAAGTTGTGTTAGCTCATGGACTTCTCTCAGTATTGCCAGACCATATGCCAAATACATGCTGCAGTTTGCTTTATGGCTTCTCAAGTGTTTGGGGTTTGTTTCTTCGTATTGTCAATTTTTCTTTACAGTCTTGAAGTCAAGAATCTGTGAAAAAAGTTCAAAGCAAACAAACAAAAAATCCCCGCTAAAGTTAAAATAATGGACATTTGGATTCTCATATAGGCATTTGACTACAATAGCTGTGAGAAGGGAAAAGTGCAGGGCGTTTCAAGGCGTCCCATAGAATGACCAGAGTGCCCCTTCATTTGTATTTCAGGATTGCTCTAGAGTTTGATGTTTTGTTGCTTTTATTATTTGATTATCCAGCTGGAATCTAAGACTTTTTACCTCTGACACTGTCATCCTTTTACTTTTTTCTTTGGTTACAAAGCTGTAGCAACTTTACTCATTACTAGACATCTTTACTTGCATTGAAAGGCTGAGAATGCCCAACTGGTTAGTTGCAGCCCACTCATGATCCCCAAATGTTTCATTGCTCTGCAGCTGTCTGGAACTGGGGCTTGATCTGCTGTGACATTATGTCCATTGCCTCACAGTGCCCCCAAAATAGATCAGTCATCTTGTGTGAGCAGCAGATTTGTTTGAAGTCTTAATGTCACATTTAAGAACAGAATAATACAGTTTTGAATGCCAAAAGCTATAACAGTGTTGATCTAGTCCAATCTTCCATAGGACACAGACCAGACAATATGTATCACCTACCTCTGCCTCTGTTTCATTTTTTTACTTTGGGAAATGACAACTCCTCCTGCTGTTGAAGTGAGCTGTTTTTTAATCTTCCGAGAGTAGCTGGCCACTGGAACTTCAATGAGTAACTTCAATGAGTAAAATGTTACATTGTGGCTGTTGCAAACCACAGAATCTGTTTCTGCAAATGCTGAAATACGTATATCTTGCTGGAAAATATTGTAACTCTTCATTTACAAACCAAAGCATCAAACCTGTCTTTTGTAAAACAAAGTTGATGCGATAGACCTAAATGCTAGTTACTAAGAAGATAAGGATTAATCCTTCTGAAAATTTCTGTCTGTGACGGAGAAGTGCTGGGACATATTCTCAGTAACTGCAAATGGTCCCGGGTAGCTTTACACCAGCAGAGGTGTGGGCATACCAGTGTCTTTTACAAGGCCATCCTTTTGAAACATAGCCTCTTTGAGCTATCAGAATGGTTTCAAGGAATGTCTACTGCCTACAGTCCACATGAAGCCCATTGCATGCTTTGGTCCTATTTTGTGATTCAGTTTTGACACTAATTTGTGTTTGCAGGTGTGAAAGCTGTGGTGCTGTCTTCCACTCTGAGTGCAAAGTGAAGGCTGTGCCATGCCCCAGGTGTGTGCGTAAAGAATTGCAGAAGAAGCAGAAATCCTTCTGGAGGCAACTGAACATGGATGAGAACTTCGAAGAGTCTTGCAACATGTTTGAATTGTCATATCAGAACACTTGAGTTCTTTAAGGCAGTGGCCAACCTGATGAGAATCACTTTCCCAACTGCCAGCTCAAGCAAATTCTCAGCTTAGTCAGGCAGAAATTTTTTTGAGAAGTATTATCTGGCCTTCTTCCTGTGTGAATAACAGCTGCCAGAGTGGCCGTGAAGCCGTGTTGGCTTTGAAATGCCAATGGCTAAACTGCATTGAAGTCCAGCCAACTAGCTCTCATGCAAAATGTGGTTTACCTGAAATGCTTTAGGTCTAGGTTTAGCTCCTGACTTTCTTGTCCACCTCTGAAAAAGACTTTTTCTCAAGGCAGAAAATATTTGCTGCCATGACCACGTTATTTTTATGTTGTTCATTTAGATTTGCTGAATCATCAACTTATTTATGTGTATTATTTATTTATTAGTAGCCTTGGCAAAGGTTCTGGTGGGGTGTTTCATAGAACCCAATAGAGCTGTCTCCTTCTGATACGGACATGTGGTTCCACTTCCTTGTGTTTTCAGAGAACTGTTTTATAGGACCACTGCATTTACGTGTTAAAGGATCTCTTTGCCAAGGAAAGGATTTCCTATAAAACCTTATTGGAGGTGCTTACAAACATAAGACACAGAATAATTCCTTCAGTTATGTTTATATATTCATAACCACCCCAGTGAACCATATTCAAATAAGCAGGAGCCTTCCTACTCTTTTTGCTCAGACTGGGTATGTCAGTTAAGCTCAGTCACTGAAGTCCATTGAGTTTTATGCTAGTTATTCTTGATCTATGGAAGGCCATGTCCTCATCTCCAGTAACATGATGTTGGCTCTGACCTCCTTCCAGCCTCACACTTTAAGGTATTTTAAGTGTCTGCATTGGTTTTCTTTTTATCTCATGAAGTTTATTTTAAATGCTTTTCTAACCCGGTAAACTGATAGTCATGAAAGTGGTCTCGCCCAGTATAGTTAGAAAATACCTCCAAAGTTGTGAAACACTACTTTTCTGTCTTCATATGCACCTTTGAGCTTCAAGGCATTTTTTACTTCTCTAATGACTCTAGTGGTGGAAAGTGAAGTTCCTTGAGACGTAATTCTAGTCCATCCACCTGGAACACAGGGAAGTATTAACCACAGTGAGTTACTTATATTGTGAAAGGGATGGATCCACATGATGGATTTAACTGAGGAGGCATGTATCATCACTGGCAGTGTGTTTAATTCTTTACAAGTTCACCTCCAATGAGCTGTTAGAGATCGTCCTCCCCCCAGCCCACGTTCTTAACTCTTTCTCCACACCCTGCAGTGGTACATGTATTACATGCCTATGAAAGCAGTCACATATATATACACACACACACATCTATATACAAAAAGCAAATATGGTTTTAGGAGAAAAAAGCCAGTTGCATGTGTATTTTTCCTCTCCTCTCACACAGGTTTGTGAAAATGTGGAATATTGAACTTTGCTTCCTATATTGTATAATCTTCAGACTGTTGTGTTCAAGGCAGAAAGCAGTCTTGATCATTGACGTATCGCACTAATTACTGAAATCTTTGAAATAAAAGAACAGGGTACATCATGCTTACATTTAAAGGTAAAATGCTATGAGTTGCCTTGTACTGGAGTATAAGTGGTTCCCTTTTCCAGCCTCCAGTCAAAGAAAAAGTAACTGAATCCGAGCTTTTTCAAAATTGAGTGCAACTGCTATATATATAGAAGCATGTTTATATTTGTATCCATTTCAAAACCAGTGCCTTTCTTTTCCAGAAGTCCTTCTCTCAGTGGGATTCTTTGGAAGGAAGTGAGGGTTTTTACATGTTCTTGGCAAAGTACTGTAAGGATTCCCATATTTAATAAACCTGGTAAACCATGCCCCTTTGTTACTAAAAATAATACTTCCCCTACACAGCAGTGTTTCTGTCGCAGCAAACTGTTCCTCATGTGAAATTAGCTGGTTTTGGCTACCACCCTGAAAGGTATAATGTTCCTTGCAAATCTATTCCCACATGAAGAATTCCCTGCGTGTTCAGAAATGCAAACATTGAGGAAGTATTGTGGAATTAGTCATGCAAACAGGAACTGCACTAGTACTGGCTGAATAAACAGTACGCTCCCATGTTTTTCAGCATGTGTCACTACAACTAGTCCTGTGGCAGAGCCAGTAGCTCTGAAACTGTCAGAATCTAACAGGTACTGTTTTGAATTATCTGTGAACATAATGTTAGGTCATTAAATTAAAAATGGTGGTGTTTTTCATATCATCATGATGTGGTATTTAAGATTACTTACAGTGCTGGTTCATGTCCAGCTCAGTTTAGAGAAGGCTTCTTTTGTGCACTGCAAAAAACATGGAGTCAAGGACTCAAGGTTCAGACATTGCAAGTGTTAGTTACTGTGACAGACATCCTGGTCTCTGAAGTATCAGTGGTGTGGGTGGTTAGATATTGGAACTGAATTGTGAAACGACAACATAGACAGCATTGGAGTTTCTCTTGGTTTGTACAGGTATTACAGAACAGTTTCTTTGCTAACAGAGATTTACATAAATAAAAAGAATAGGATGTTGTCAAAACTGCTGGAATTAGTCATGGATCTAAAACCACTGCCATTACTAATGACAGAGAGCGAAAGCATGTTGTTACAATACACTGTCTGTGCCCAGAGCTTTATATAAAAGGATAACGTTCCATACAGATGAGATTGTTTTAAAATATAAGGTTTTTGTAAACAGACTAGTTCCTAAAGTGAATACATGTTAATTTCTACTTTGGGAAAGTAATACAGCTTCATGGTAGCAATAGGAGCACACCATATTGTGGAAGATGCTGTCCTCTCAGTGTTGCCTAGCTCCTATCCAAAAAAGGTTATTCCATATGAATGAGCAAGATAAAGTCTTTTGTCACTGCTTTTCATAAGCATAATGAAAGGCTTGATCCTGCCCTCAGAAGGTGCCAATAGAGTAGGAAGAAGCCCTATTAATTTTTCAGGACTGCAAGGCAAAAAAATCAACTGAAACTACTGCTCACATTATTAACTCTCAAAAGACATGGTTCTAAAAGAGTCATTTTCTTGCAAGAGCCATCTGCAAGCAGGAGACTTGGCCTAGGGCTCTGCAGGTCATTTGGGTTTCCAACAATGTTGTACCTGTGCATGATTTTCTCTGCTGTACTAACAGTGCTCTGTGCTGGGCCCCACTGCTACTCTGCCCTTCTGCAGCCCAGAGCCTGCACATGGCTCTGCTTTGCAGACTCCTGGATGAGCATCAGGTGGAAAAATTCCTGGAGTCTTTACAGATTGTGCAACTCCCTTGCCACCACACAGAGGTGAGATTATGTATTAGTAGTTCTAGTCTTGTCCTGCCCACACTGGAAATAAATTTGAACAATGCCATTTCATTGTGAATCAATAATAAAATGTGCTGTTTGTCTCCTTCAAAGAGAAGATGCTTTCATAGCTGACTGAGGAGGAATTGATCTGTAATCCAGTTACTGCTTTTGCTTTGTACAAACCTTGTAATTAGTGTAGGATGCTTCACTGCAGTGGACTATAGCTTCACACTGTACAGATTTTTAGGTATTTGTTAGTCTGAGATTATTATAATCTAGGACGCTATAGAGCTCCTTATTCAAGTTTCTTTTCCTCTTTATCCAGGACATTTACTTTCCTTTAATGGGAAGAAGGACCTACCTAGGGGAGGCAAACTGCAGGTTTTTTAATATTATCAACCTATAAAAATAGGAATTTGTATTTCTTGTGTAGAAATCTTTCTCTTGCTTTTTTTTTTTTTTCTCTTAGGTTGTGGCAAATGTGTTTGTGATGTGACAAAATGTCCTGGCTGGCACATACCAATATGAGCTCACTGCTGGAATTACAGGAATTGGCAGTTGTGAGAGAAGGTACTTTTTGGTGAGGAACTCGAGTTTTTCACAGTACTCCACAGGCTCTGATGGCCCTGTTAGGAGTAAATCATCAGGGTACTCCTAGAGCTCCTCTTGTCAAGGCTTCTCTTATTATCAGGATGTTGTGTATATTAAAAGCGATTGGTAATAATGTCCTGAAAGGTTTTTTAAAAAAGCAGAGGATGTATGTTTACAATGAAATGAGGAAACTGCACAGTTGAGTTTTGCTTTTTCCCTGAGGCAACAGAAGCCACCAAGTTTTCTGGGCTTCCCAAGGTCACTGACTGGATTGGAGATGACTGTTGATCTGTATAAAAGAAATTAATTGAATAATCACCATAATCATCTCTTTTTTTTCCCGCCTGATCAGCTGCAAGACAGTCTCTCCTGTCTCTCACTGTCTCTGTCCCTGTCTTTATTCACAGTGCTGAGTCTACAGCCAAGACTTGGAGCTTCATAGCTCACTGTGTTGATTTTGAACCAGTTGAGTCCAATCATTCTCTCCTTCGTAATTTGCCTTCCAGTTTTTCCTTCCCAGTAGGAGTGCCTTACAGTACTGTGTATTAGTGTCTATTTATTAGTGTCTTCCTCTTTTGGATTTCCTGATTGCATCTGCTGTTCAATTCACTTACAGGCTTAAACTGTAACTCTCCCATGGCTGTGCCTGCTGTTTTGCAGGAGCAGCTGAGTAAATCAGTTTGCTTGTTCTGCCCTCATGAAGTGAGCTCTACAGGCTGCATATACAAGCTCTGAAGACACCAAGCTGCATGGGAACTCCTCACTTTTGCTCATTTTGGTGCCTTAAATTTTCCAACGTGAATAATTTTGTTAGAAATGCTCTGTCATGATGCAGTGTGTTTGGCATTGAAACTTTCAACCCTTGCTCATGACAGTTTCCATCTTGCTAGGAATGATAACCATAAAATTTGTTTACTATCTATGCTTTGAGAGGGCAATATGGGAGAGGATAGCATGAAGATCATTTTTACTATCTATATTTTTGAGACTACCTGAGCTTCTCAGCCAGAAAGGCAGTGGTGTTCATGCGGGAACTTCAGAAGTGGTGCATATATAATAATTGCAAGTACTGGGAATTAAACCAGTGTCAGGTCACATGAGGTTCCTCCTGGGAACACTGGCCAGTGCACACCATGTGGTGAGGGACTCCCATATAGCACTCCCTACTCACATGCACAGCTGGATCCAGTGCTGTGGGAATGAAGACATTTCCTCAAGGCTCAATTTTAATGCAGCCTGGTTCCCTGAAGGCTGACCCAGTGAGGGTTTGGTCAGCCTTACCTTAGAGAGAGAGTTAATGTGGTTAGATTTTAGTATTGTCTGCTACAGTATGCAGCATGTGTCAGCCTGGGGCACATGTCCATACTGACTGTGATCTTACAAGTCCACATCTGCCAGTAGCCCAAATCCAGTCTGACAATGGGCAGTGCTGTTGCTGCATTTTAGCAGTACAGGAGGCAGCCTGCATGATAATGTGAAAATTCCTTCTTTACTTGAAAACCCTGGTGTGCCCACACTGGCATGAGTTATATCTTAAAATGCCAATGTCTCCCAAATTCCTTAGGGAATTAATCCAAATTGCAAGGGTGCCACTTGTGGTAGACATCAGAGATACACAAGCCTGGAGAGCTATCAGCTGTCTAGGACCAAAGTGTATTAGACTTTGTCTATGTGCACAATTGTCAGTGGCTCAATTATTTATTTTTTCCTGTTTAATCCACATGTTAAACCAATAGAAATCCTTGAATACACAACATGGTTTTGGTGGAAAAAGGATTTGTTTCAGTTTTGCTTATGCACTTGTCTACCAAGATTATTTTGCTTAAACTAAAGTATGCTTTCAGGCTGATTTTTAATGGCATCAATACCTGTGATACCAAGTTAACTTATACCAGTCCCTGCTATACTTGAGCCAAGCAAAAGTAAGTCATGAGCAAAATGTGTGTTTGGTGGGTATTAAGTGATAAAGGCATCTTCCAGATCAACTTTAGTTCAGTCAAGGCAGTTGAAGGCCAGGCATGAGCAGCAGCAGAGCACAGTGGTTGGTGCAGTCCCTGGCAGCCTGGCCTTCCCTTCCTGCCAGAGCACCAGCTCACCTGCAGCACTTGAAGTGAATTTTAGCATTGCTGGCAGTGCACCCTGAGTTTTTTGAAAACCATTATGTGTGTGTGCTACTCTGTTAACTTATTTGCAACATCATTATGTGTGTTCCATTGTTCTTGTGTTTGCATTGTTGGTTGGGTTTTTTTTACTTTGGACAAGAATTTTTTTAAAATCGTCTGCAATTTCTAGGCAGTAGTCTTTATTATTATGTGTAATAATGTTACACATTCACTGAGTTGAATTGCTTGTTGAAACTTGAGTGGGGTTTATTTGGGTTCACATGTGACGGCATCAGAGCACCAGTACCTTGTGTATAAAGGCAACTCTCAATAAACACTAAAAAAAAGTTTCTTGTCCTTTTTAATTTGCCTTCTAGTAGGCACTGTACCATAGGTCCGGCTTTAAAAGACTGATAGTTTTCTTAAACATGCTAATCTGCTGGTGAAAGTCTTCCAAATCATGATACTCACTGTTCCTGGGCCTCAGCCAGGAGGTCTCTGGAGTTACTGTCCATGTCTGTGTCAGGCTTTGTGCATTTGGATTTCCAGTTAAATCTGTTAAGTGGTTTTGGAAAGCCACAAATTCCTGTATTTTTAATGGTGCTGACCCTCTCAAAAGCTCCCAAGGGTGCTTATTGGGAGCTGTGGCTTTCAGACGCCTTTGGATACAGAGCCCCTGAGAGGCACAAAGGAAACACCTCCCCGCTGCATGTCTGTCACGCTGACCTCTGCCAGAAGGATCCAAGTCCAGTACCTTAAATCCTAAGTAAGGAGGCATGTTCCAGCTGGACTGTAGGGACCACTGAGGGGCTGAAAGGGCAGGATTTGCCACTGTTCTAAGGTTTCTCCCACCGATGGATGTAGAAGCAGGCATGATTCCTGCTCTTCTGTGTCGCTTCTGCAGCTCCCTGAAGCTGCAGATTTGGTGACTAAGGATTGCAGCACTGAGCTGTGGTGGAGCCCGTGGGCCTACAGCCCCTGACTGAGAGCACCTGGGGAAATCCACACCCAGCCCTATGCTCTGGCAGCTTTCAAAGTGAAGGGTATATCCCCCCCTCACTGTCCTCCTGCCCCTTGTTAGAAAGACCAAAAGTCCACCAGGAATGTCAATCCTTTCTCCTTCAGGAACTTCTGGACTTCATCCCTGTGATGAAATCAGCTACAAGCAAGGAGTTAATGTTTGACGAAGACCACACAAGCTGCACAAGAAAACCATGTGCAAGACATCCTCTTCCTCCTAATTTGCTTTACAAGGTAAACAAGTTCTGTTAGAGATCTCCTTCCCTTGTCACTGCCACCTGCCCTCCTCACTTCTCCCTGTAAGAAGTGATAGATAAAAGCATCCACAGAGAGATGCTCTTTTCCAGGGTCTAGGGAGCCCTGGGAAGAGCATGTCAATCCGACCTCCAGTCCTTCTCTGAAATGTCAGGACAGATAACTTTTAAAAATCTACCCTTCTAGCTTAGTCCAAAATAAATAGTATTTTGTTTAATACATGAAGCTAACTGGTTTTCTAAAAGGTGCTGGAACTGAAACACAGCTCTTCTTTTGGGACTAAGTGACAGTGTCTGTAAGTTTATGAAGTCCTGAGGATACTGTCTAAATGAAATGGTACAGGTTCCTTGACCAGAACTGTGCTCCAGGCTCAAGGAAACAATATTTTTTCTTTAACCTTTTCCATAGCATCAAGTCTGTATCCTATGATACAATGGGGATTACCATATAGTACTAGAATAACCATGTGGAACATCCTCCTTCTTTCCTCAGGCACTGAGAGGGACCTTCCAGGTCTGATGCCTACCATAGCTTTAAGTGAAAGCATGCTGAGGGCAAATGGAAATATTCTAGGATCGTGTATATGTAGCGCTGGACTGTCTTGTTAAAAAGAGTTCTTGTTTAACTAAATACTCTTCAAAATAGTGTGCCCATCTAGAGGCCTGAGTATTACCACCCTGACAAGGTGGTGAAAAGCATCCCAGATAATCAAGTGTCACAATTAAAACCAGACAAAGTCTACAAGGCCAGCAGGAGTAAATTCCATCCATTTTAAGCATAGACAAATATAAAACTTGGCATTGAGGCTGTAAACATGCTAAAAAGTCAGTCCCTTGTTTATAATAAGTGACTTTGTATTTTCTGTGTTGAATTTGAGGCATTAGCATTCATTTAGGTACTAAAAATGTAAGGTTCCTCTGGAAAGCAAGAGAAGTCAGATAAGAGCTTATGTTAAGGGCTGAACTTTGACTTGAAAATTGAGAGGTGTTTATCATGTAGGTACAATATGATGTATTTAGAGGTGAATAAGAAGGAATTGTTAGTAAATTTAAGTATTGGTTAAATACTTCCTGTATAAAAGTAATGGAGCAGTTCAGTCCAAAGTGCTTTCCTAGTATGTACTAAAGATTATAAATTAATCTCATTTCTGACTGACACTGCAGGCAAATACCTAAAGTGCAGCAACTAAGTCATGAAACATCAGGAGTGTCTCTCTGTTGACTTGTACCTTCCCCTGCAAGTGATCCTACTGATTTCTGAGAGCAGGGGTACTCCCATGAGAGCAAGGTTAGAATGGAGAACAGACCCCAGCACCATTCTGTCATCAGACATTGGCATGCAATTGCCTGTGACACTGGTGAATATTTCTGGTTGTGTACATATTGCAAAATGTCCTGTTCTGGGTTGGACTTTGCACTTCTGAAGAGCACTTGTTTCTGATTTAACAGACAACATAATCGATTTTTTGAGCAGATCCAAGCTCTGCTGACTCCAGTGAAAGCTGAAGTTTGTGAAAGAATCAGAGCTGGGATCTCAGTGTTCAGCGACATGAGCTGTAGCAGTGTATAAAATTGGCAGATTCCAATGTGAAGTACACGTGCATCTAGCACAGAGTTAACCTTGGGTAGTAGCAGGTAAAAGAGGGCAAAAGCATAATAAAACACAGGCCTCTACTGTAGGGATTTACACAGTATTGACATTGTTAGCTGTGCTTAGAGATCTATATCAAGTGTTACTGTGCTGTCATAAAACAATAAAGTACTTCTGTGAAGGACTTAGGACAAAGGGAAGGCAGAGGAGTCTCACTGTGTAAGGCCCTCCTGCAGCATCCATGGTCATCCATGGGAATGTTTCCATAGCTGTCACCAGGAGCTGTGCAGAGGCCTGCTGGGGGAAAGCAAGCAGATGCACATTTACTATGTTTAAAGCAGGTAACTAGTGATTTTGCCTCAGGGAGGATTTTGCCACCACCAAATGATAGGAGCCTAACACAGCTGATAAGTCCACCCTGCAATGAGTGGAGAGAGATGAGGGTTCTTCACAGCAGCAGGGATATCCTCTGATGTTTCGTGGAAATGCTGACCCATAAAATCTGAGAGATTAAATTAAGAAAAATACTGTTCTTAGGGTGGCCATTAGGTGAAAAGGGCAGGGGTCCAGTGTCCCAGGGTTTCTACAGAGCCTGCCCTGGAGTCTGCAGACAGCCAGCTCACGGCTGTTGCAACTGTGCTTCTCATATTGGCCTCACAGTAGGCTTCCCCTCCACATTTTGGCTGTGGGACCAGACTTCTCAGCTGAGCTCAGTGTTCATATGTAGTGGACCAAACTGAAATGCCGGTCTCAGTCAGAGCTCAGGGAGTTTAGATCCAGGCACAGGGCCTGTCTGTCCCTGGGTCTCCAGTTTGTCCTCTCTGCTCTTTGTCTCTGCTCTTCATGAGGTTATGGCAAGATTTCTTCTCCAAGCCATGCTGATATATGGGACTTCTTAGTCTTGAGGAAAAGTACTGGTCTTCCACTAAAGGTGGTTCCTATGTAGTTGTTTCCTGATTAGATGCCACTGTATGGGAAGGTGTTTTCCCGCTTCTTTCCAAATGTAGGAGGTAATTCTTTTTCATCAAGGCATTTAGCAGAAGTGTTCCTCATCGTAGGAGTCCCACTGCTGTCCTGCAAGAGGCGGAAGAATTACATGCTTCCTGACCTTGCTCTGGACAATTCTTCTCAAAAATCAGTCAGCTTCAAATGAGAGGAGCATCTCAGTCAAGAAGGGACATTTCAGAACTCTTCAAAAAACCTGAGTGTTGCTGCTGGGTTGGCTTGCCTTGCTTTCTCTGTCGGGAGCGGCTGCTGATCTTCACTGTTCTCTGAGGGAGCTGTTATGAGCTGTTTGGAAAACAGATGGATAGGTGTTGAGCACTTCAGCATCTGACACCGAATCCGTCAACTGAATTAATTTAGAGCCTAGGTAACTGGATAAGCCTTCCATACTTCTCAAAAGCATTGTCCATGCCATTTTTTGTCCAGATTTTATCTTAAAAGCTAATGAATAGAGCTGAAATCTGTCCTTACGTGTCAGGTACATCAGCCTCCAAACTCCAGGCCTAAGTCATACTGGAGCAGCTCTCAGAGTCTGTGGGCTCACTCCAGACGAATTTCAGCATGAGACTGTATTGGTGCCTACTGAGGCCTTGGAAGTGTCACAGTGTCAATAAACACCTCAGTCCCAATGGCACCCATTGTTCCTTTCATTCCTTCAGTCCCCAGATTCGCTGGTGCTGGAGATGTGGCCCCTACTCTCAAGAGCACCACAGGCTCCTATTCCACAGGGCCACCATCTACCCCAGTGAAGTGCTGTGGGACACTGTCATTGCATTCCACTATCTCTGCAAAGTAAGGGTATGGTTGAGCTCAGTTTAGCGAATGTGTAGCCAGAGCAGAATGCTGCAACACCAGCATCTTCTTGGCTTTGTGTGTGATCTTTTCCCATGAATGTCTCAGTGGTGTCCTCATCACATGAGCTCTTCAGCCTCTGGGATGGTGAGACAGCCTGGGAGATTGAGATGACCCTTTTAGTCTGCACATCTCTTTTCTCTGCAGACCCACACATTAAAATTATTCGCTTTACGCTTCTCTGGAGGAATTTGGGGGTGGGGGGGCCTTGAAGCAAACTGCTTGGGACTGGCAGGGACGTGCACTCAGGAGACGCGGAGCTGAGCGTGTTTCTCGCTCCTCACACTTCTCTTTTTTTGTATTGACCCGCCTCAGTGATTGGAAAGGACCCATGTCCCGTGTTCCACCCCCAAGCCCCCCCGGCCCGGCCCCCTCTCCTTCCCCAGCCGCACAATTGTCACCGCCAATTAGTGCATTGTTAGGGCACACAATGGCGCTGTGGCCACTGGAATGGGCCGCTTTTGTGCGTCTCCAGTCGGCTGTAGGGGCAGTCAAGATTCATTTAGGGCCTTACACAACATGGACAGAAAATACTATCAGAAAAGCAAAAGCGGGAAATAAAAAGGGAGAGAGAGGTAGCGAGGGGGGTGAGCCTGCTATTCAGGGGTTAGCCCAGCCGCATGAAAGGCCCAAGAAGCAGTGCCACATTGAAGCCGCCCCTTGGAACACAAAAAGGAACCAGGGCTTAATAGTAATTAGTGGGCAAACTGCAAAGAGCGCTGTGGCTCGCCAGTGAATTGTTCCTGCACTTACTGCCATCGCTGCCCCTTCCCCCTTCCCTCCGGTCCGGCTGGGAGGGAGGGGAGCAGCTCCGGGGTGGGAACTGGCAGCCCTGCTGTACCCACCGGCTCTGGGAGGCCTCATCTAGCTTTTCTTTGTGGCAGGTAAATTGGATTTCATTCCCTAAGGCTCGTAGCCAATTACAGACGGTACTTTGCAGCCCGGGCAGGGGCATGGTTTTGGAGTCAGCACCGTGCCCGTGTCAAGGACCTTTACAGCAGCCCCGTCCCTTTTTGCAGCCTGGCACTACACACCTTGAGGCTGGGCTGTGTTTGTCGGTGGCAGGACCCTCTTTCCCCCAGCAGAGATTCGGAGGTCACTACTCTTTTTCCTTTTGCATCTGTTGTTTCCTCCTTTGCACACAAAAAAATCAACTGCACAGGTTTTTACCATCCATTTAGGGAAAGATGATGATAGCAACTCTGTTACCTTCGTAATGGTGAGGAATCTGCTCAGGCTGAAGAACAAACTGGCCCACCCTCCACTAAAGTCTGCACAGTGCAAAGAGCACTTGCCTCCGCCTCTTTCCCCTCATATATGTTCCCGTTCTCAGTCACACAAAGGTCTTAATGGGTACATATAGGTGTTCTTAAAGCACATTTTGGCCCAGCACACCTTGAGATTGTCTTGGGTAGCTGCATTAGTGTACACCAGAATATGTTTAATCTCTACTTCCGTAGAGATCAGCTTTTTGCTCTTATCAGTCTCAGCTCATGTCCTAAAATGCCTGTACTAGGTTTAGTCAGGAGCCTGTGCGCCCAGGAAAGTTGGATATGTCTTGGGAATATACCAAGTTAAAAGCACCATAAGGCAGGTTTGACCTCACATAAACATGCTTAAATATTGAGGAGAAATTCAGGGCATCATAGCCCAAACGGGAAGTACACAGACACGCAAAATCAAAAATCATTCCCTTTATGTTGCCAAGGAATCTAAATAAAATCTATGGAAGAAAGCTGCAGGGCGTCATCTTTCGTTTGCTGGCTCTTCTCAGGTAATGGATGCACATTTCAGTCATCCATGAATACAGGGGTGCTGGAGCGCATGCTTATCTCAAGCACAACCACATACAATCCCAAAAACTTAAACTGGACTCTTGCAGGTTCAGCTCAGTATAAATTAGAGCAGACACCAACTGACCAAATTTAGTAGTCTCAGCTGGAAATATTTCCAAACTGCAGCATGTGAGATTCACACGCAGATACAGTTCTGGACCACTATCTCACTTCTGGTAGAGATTGCAAATATGTACCTACTTGTTTCCTCTGTTAGCTACAACTACAACATTCTCCTCTCTCTTAGATACCCAAACAAGCTTAAAAAAATGCAGATGATGCTCCAGTACCACTCTTTTTCCATGACCTGGAAGCCACAGCCACTCTGTATATCTGTACAAAATAGATTTGCTTGCATTAGAACAGCGAAAATAAGATTCAAACCCAATACTTTTTGTCTGTCCAGAATCCCATCACGGGTTTCACATGAGGCTGTGAGCAGCTCAGCGGGCATCAAGGATTCAGCTGGTGTTGCTGGGATGGCTCCCACAACACAAACAGAATCAGGGAGCTCCCAGTGTATGTGTCTCACAGACAGAGCTGGTTGAAGGCACTGTCTCGCAACACAGAATGTGTCTGTCTCTCACCAGCCATAACACATCCTCTCTCTGCTAATTAGCAACATCCTTTGCAGAGCCTCAGCTGAAAGGCTTACACTGTCTTCTCACCTTGCTTTCTTCCTTCCTCCCCCAAAGAGCGATATTTAGTCCTGGCAGGATGCAGCCTAGCCAGCCCAGGTAAGGAATCTGCCTCGCTCTCCTCCAGACTGCCTGCCTGTCAGAAGGAGATTTTGTCTCCAGGACAATCAGTCTGGCCCTGACTGAAGGGGACTGCAGCCTTGCATCCCTGCAGCGTAGTGCCAGAGTCTGTCAGTCTCATGTGCTCTACTGGAACAGAAACAGGAAGCAGCATCTGCAGCAGGAGCCAGAATGGTCTTTTTGCATCTTAGGACTGAGTGGTTGATTTCCCATCTACATGTGGCCATAAGGACATATCACAGAACTTTTCTGTCTGCAAAACCAAGGAGAATTGCCTATCCTTTTCCCCACTTTTTGTGTTCTGTGGCTGCTCAGCCCAAGAACAGTTTGTACTGCAGGTACATTCAGCACCTGGCACAAGTAGAAGCTTGCACAATAATTTCTCTGAGTGAAATCCTATCTGGCTCCTGATGGACAGGCTGGGGGTCTGGCTGGCACTGCCAGTCTATGGGAGGCATGGGCTCCTTTGTCTCAAATAGTGGAATAGTTAATTTCACCAGCATAAGGGAAATACAGACAGCGTAAATTCTTCTGCATCTGGACGTACTTCTCTGAGGAAAAACCTGACCTAAGCTACTCCATGGTTTTCACGCCATGATAATCCTGGCCTGTGTGAACCCCATCTTTGCAGCAGTTCTGTCACCTTTTTATCAGCGTCTTGCTTATATGAGATCACTTTGATCATATCAGTTTGGTAAACAGAGCCTGTAAGAGGACTTCACAACCTAGTCAGCAAATATTTGTGGCAACTCTATGCTAGCACTTGTGGAATATTTTGGAGCACTTTCTTGCATCACCAGGACATATCCCAAGCAGGGTAACATCATTGTGTCCTTGATGTTGCTGCACGTGGCAGTGAGGTACAGGATTTAGAGGATGAATTCCTTCTTTTGCTCAGCAGATCTCTTGATTCACTCCAGTTCTGTAATACTAGTCCCTGGCCTTAAGACCATCAACCCCTCAGTCCTGAGCTGGAGAAAGACCATTCTGGCTCCTGCTGCAGATACTGCTTCCTGTTTCTGTTCCACTAGAGCACATAAGGGTCACTTGCACATGTTAATTCTTTACATCTAACTAACACCTGAATGTGAAGGTTGCTAGCAACATCCTTTCCAAAAATCACTTTGACTTTTGTATTACATTATCCCATTAATGATTTGCAGAAGGAAGTAATCAAAATGTATATAGTTCCAGCTAGTGCTACTAATTGCCTTTTCGCCTGTTTCTGGCTCTTTTTATTTGTGCCCACTAAATGTTGATTATGCAGGGATTTAAATGTGTATTTCAACATAATTTTGTTCATTTGATGTGCATGACATGACTCGCTAAATCTTAGCTCCAAATATTCCTTCGGCCCTGTGTCAAGCACTTCAGGGATGTCAAAAGCTGATAGGGAAAATCTGAAGTGGCTGATCTTAACAAGAATGCCTAAAAGGTCAGGGAGAGGACATTGTTTCATGAGGTCTCTGGCTTTGATACTTTCTGGTTCATGGAAAAATGAAAACACTGCATGTGTGTATTGTATATGAATGGCGTCCTTCTAGGGTATGGTAGATAAGTACACATACAGGATAAGGCTTTCAAATGTGTGATTTTTGACTGCTTCTGATCTTGAGTGAGCAATGTGGCACGTTGTAAAAGGAGTCCAATTTCCGGAAATAAAGATATCTTAAGGTTGCCTCAAGAGAGTCCAGAATCACTGCATCCGGAAAATCCTGATCACAGCATCTTGAGAGGTTAGTGAAGAAATGCAATCAAATGGGCTTAAGTGTTTGAAACCTATTTTGATTATATGAAACTCTGTATTTTCAGGAAAGGCCAGACTGAACGTGAACTATTCTGAACACAGACTGAAGTTGCTTTTAATGGCAGTACTGAAGTTGCTTTTAATGGCAGTTGTTATCATATGTTTTGCACCAATTCATAGAATTTTAAGGCCATGAAAGACCACCCATAACTGCAGATGTTCATACCAAAAGCAGTTTCTTTGTAAAGTGCCAGCTCAGCAGAGACAGGAAGTTTCTTGGAAATATTTCTGTTTTGACTGACCAACTTTCTCTGAAAGCCAGGCAAACACTAAGGGACAAACACTCACCAGGCAGATTCTGAATTCTGACTCATTTCCCAGCAAGATCCTGGCACCCCAGGATTTCCATGTCCCAGTACCTGCTCCATCTTGTGCGCCCAAGGCCTCCCTGGGCAGGGGGCTTCTACAACTTGCACATGATGTGACAAGAAACTTCCTAGCTTTTCCTGATGCTGCATGGTTTCTCAGAAGTATGGGCAACTTGCCCTGTTTGGAACAAACTAGTATGTTTTACATTGTTTTTTAATGTTGGAATTTTCCATAAAGCAGAAATTGCAAGTTTCAGCCAGCTTCAATCTAGCCTGCCTGACTCAGCTCTCCAGAGGATTTTGCACATTGGCCATCACAAACTTGCATCCCAACTCCAAAATATTTGCCACAACTTTTTCAGCCAGAGGTTCCTCTAACCTGTCCCTCTTTTTTTCTGGAACAGAAAACTGCTTAGTACTTCTGCCTCTGGAAATAAATTACTGCAACTGTAAAAAAATAATATTTTAATTTTTATGTCAAACAAGCAAAGAGAAACAAGTTTCCAGAATTTGTGACCTGAAGCAGGGCAGGGAAAGTATTTTACCAAAGCTGAACTGCTTCCAGCAGTTCCATCCTAAAGGTCTCTCACAGCAGAGTTCAGGAAAAGAGCAGAAAAAGAAAGTACCTATATAGAGATAGCATTGGTCAAAACAGCATTGGTCTGAAGGTAAATGAAGCAGGAATTAGCCTATATGATTATTATTTCATAGATGCACTTGGATAGCTCTCATGTATGAGTTAGGGTTTTGTTTTACTCATGAGGTCAGAGTCAGAGCTGCTGAAGCCAGGGCTGATCTTTGCTGTGCTCCCTCACTCCAGCCCAGGGGCCTGCCCAGGGGTGAGGCTTCTCACATCTACACCAGTGTTCAGAAGCCAACACTTGTATTTTTGCATGCTGGCCCCCAGTAGGTTACAGGTCCCACTCATGTGCATGTAGAGGGTTAGTTGTGCCACGGGGCAAACTGTAGCATCATGGCTCTTAAAGTCACTTTTGCTGGACTTTCAGATCAGACAAGGGAAAACTCATGTGGTTCATGAGAAATGCCCTGCTCTGTTCGGGAGAAGTTCTGAGCTGCTCAGACCACTAGAGTGGCAAGCACTGGCCCCTTGGTTGAGAAAAAAATCTCAGATTCCATGCTTTGAGGCTGCTCATTCTGCAGCTTTCCTGAGAACTTGGTTCACTTACAGCTACAAGCATACAAAAATATGTGCGATACAATCACCCTACTTTGGAAATCCCAGTGGAGCAAAATACGTATTTAACTCTGAAAAATACTTGGAGTAGCTTCTTTGCAATATATAGAGCAGCAAGAATTTCAGAAACAATCTAACTGTATTTAAACAGTCATTACTGCTTTCTGGGTAAATAACACATGTTTTTTAAAATGGTCTCTATACACAATAGACCCTAACACAATAAATCCTAATTGCTTTGAAGGACCCATTAGGCTGTATCAGGTCAATACATGACAGAGGTTTTTTGAAAGTCACTCACCCCGTTGTTACATAAGTCACAATTTGAAAGTCCATAAATAAGTATTTGCCCAATGAAGAGTGAGGGCTTTGCCAGGGCCATACTAATTTATCATGTCAAGTTCACTATGGGGACTGTTTTCTTTTCAAATGCCTGTTAAAAAAAAAAGAAAGAAGAAAGAAAAAGAAAAGTAAAAAGCATAACATGATACGTTTCAAAAACTACGTGCCTGAAAAGTTTCAGATGTTTCTGGCAGCACTATACCCTCCAAGAAAATAAAATACAAGGAACTTTGCTGCTTTCTCCCAATCTCAGCATTGTGTGAGTCACAGTAAGGAGATCTGAAGATCAGCCATGGCTGTGGCATGGCAGAGACATGTCCTCATCCCCCCTCAGCACTCCTGCACCTTTGGGCCAGGTCCCTGATCCTGCCTCTGCATACTGTGGTAGTGGCACCTTGGGACAGGAACATCCCTTCCATATACCAACCGTGCCTCACAGAAAGGGGTCCCAGTCCTGGGGGACATGAAAGGAAAACTAATTATGTGCATCTTATGTGCACTTGCATGTACAAACATTGTTAATTAATAACTGATGAGGCTAGGAAGATTAGTTTTAAATGCAACCACTGTTCTTGATTTTACTTGGGTGTTCTCTGTACTTCTGGTACCACTTTACAAACTGCAGCCCTTGTCTCAAGTGTTGCTAAAGTCTGTCAGTGTTTTGGATTAAGCCACCCAGATGTTGTCTGGTGTAATTGTACAGGTATATATAAAAACAAATTGTATTGATGCAAGCCAGGATTTTGGAGGGAATTTCAACAAGGCATTCATACTGCAAAGCAATCAAGCAGGCCACAGCCTTTAAATTATTTGGGCACATGAGAAGATGTTCGCCCCTGCTGTTTTTGTAGGATTCAGTAGAATTTGGGTGCCAGAGTCCCTCTGCAAATGTCAGCAGTGATTCGCACTTTGCCCTGCTGCTCACAAAGGGCTAAGAGCCCTTCTGTCTCCCTACCTGCTGGGTCCTTCCTTCCTGCACAGCAGCAAGGACCTTGGTCTCTACTTTAGGAGTCTCCAGGTCCTGTTGCATGAGTCTTGGTGCTGGGGTTTGCAGTATGAGCAGCTTGCAGCCCTGAAACTCTCAGGTGGGAAGGCAAACGCTTGCCATGGGTGGAAGGAAAAGTACACCTGTCTTGGTGCAGCTGTCTTCTCTGTGTGTGGGAAACTCTGATCTCCTTTTGTACCAGTACACAGTGGGTCAGCTGTGCTGGGGCTGACTGGGGGCTGCATCATGATGCCAAATGTGATGGCTGTCTGTCCCTGCACTCAGGACAGACAGTAAGGCACAATTTTATCCTGCTGCAAAACACCTTGTGGTCCCCAGCACCCCGTGGCTCAAGCAGTTTGTTATCGGGGGTCACTGATAATTCGGGCAACGCCTGAGGTAGCACAGCCTCCAGCTGGGGTGACTGGCAACCTGCCCAGCAGCACCAGGAGGCCAGAGTCACCTGTGCTGGGGCCCCACCTCTCCCTTCCTGGGAGCTGGGGACTTGTCAGCAGTGCAAACAAAATCAAGATTTGCTGCTTCGAGCAAGAAGGGTGTAGGGCCAGAGGTGGTGTCCTGGTCCTATGACAAGAGAGGCAGCAGGCTCCTGCCCTGCTTTGGTACTGGCAAAGCCAAAGAGTGAGATCAGGGCTCTCTGGCTTTGTCCCTGCCCAGAGCCCCGGCTCAAAAGCTCTTTGCAAGTCTGCTGAGTCCTCTGACAAGGGCAAGGGCAACAGCCAGTCTTTACAAAGGAAACTCACTCAGTCCTTTTCTAAGGCCTTTCAAAAGTCACAATATCCTTCACAAAGGCAGTTTGTCCAGGTAAATAGGGTACACTGACAATTATGAGTGAAAGAACCAAAGACAAAAATATTTATCACCTCTTTCTGCTTCTACCAGGAACCACAGCATCCCAGCTGAAAATGCCTCAATGAGTGGAGGGTATGTCTTCAAGGACACACATGTTGTCAGCCCAAGCCCATATCCTCTGGGCTGGAGCCAGGAGCAGGGATTAGCTGAACTCTCAAGTATGGTGATGCTTCATGGACTCCTCTGCACACAGATTAATGGTAAAGTGATTTCTAACAATGTAAGAATGTTTTAACAACAAAAGCATTTTCTTAGGGGTAGGAAACACTTTCGTTTTTGTCTCTAGGTTTTGGCATGGTAAATTTTGTGCAGACACACCTTCTGTCACTAATAGTGCTGGATGCACATATAGCGTTGTACTGAAGAGATGAGTAACAAGCCTATCAATTGTACTTGCACTTACACCGTATTTAATCTTGTTCTGGTTGCTCTGTTACATATTCATAAAAAAACAAAAAGGAAACAGAAGCACAGAGCAAGACAACAGATGTCTACCTGGCTCTTAATTGGATTTTATGTGTCCCCAGTGTAGCAAATGCAGCATTATTTACAACCAGGCTCTAAGAATTAGATACATCTGGAGGAGTGGCAAAACCTGAACTAGGCTACAAGAGTTGATAGATTAGCTGAAATGAAGAGCTGCCCTCTTCTTATCTTCTCAATTCCTACCAATGTACCTGTTCCCCATTGTGTGTCAAATCAAACCAAGATAGTGCTCAAGGGAATGCTTATAAAAATGAAAAATGCCATCAAAAAAGAGAATTTCTGCTCTTGTGGAGCTTCATCAGCATTTTCTAATTGTACAGCAATGATGATAATAAAAAGGCTGCCCTCTGCTCTCAGCTATAATTTGGATAATTAACTGAAAGCCATAATGAAACTGTCTGTGATTGCTTTCTGCTGGGCTGCTAGTTCACAGAAACTCATTGTTGGGGAGAATTAAAAGTTATTACTCCTGCTACACAGATATGCCAGTGTCTTCCAAAGGAACATGTGACTTGTAATTCTCTTATGTGTAGCTTTATTACAGGTAAAACTTAGAGCATGAAGCAAAGATGTATAGGAACTTGTGAGTTTTTTTATTTGTCAAAGTTTTTAAGCATCAAGGTTGACAGTGACGAATGCATGCTTAGGATGGGTGGATGTTTAGACACAAAGGATTTCAGCAATGGTCGTGAGGTCTCTGGCTTTAAAATCCCTCATGACTTGGATGCAGTCCGTGCTCTGCCTATTTGCATGTCAGCCACTGGCCATAGAGCAACAGGCAAGCAAGATTTTTACCTCTGGGAGGAAGGCAGGAGCTAAGTTATGCTTTGAAGGCTCTGGATGCAGTTAGGGGTATTTTGGATGCATGAGATTTGGGGCGTTGGTGTTTCCCAGCACCTAAATGTGAGGTGTCTGTGATGTGGCGTGGGTATGCCTTGACTAGCACGTCTGGCGCTGGATTCAAGTACGTACTTTGGGCCACATGGGCCCTTCCATCCAATCCACTGAGGAGTGAGTGCATAGGAGCAAGGGCTTGGGGACAGCCTTCTGCCTTGGCCAGAAATACAGACTCTGCCACAACAGCTGTAGCCTGTGACCCCAAATCTGACTTCTGAAGCAGATCTGTTCCCTTGTGTGCCCTGAACATGCCGTGGGCTTCAGGGCTTTCAGGGGAAGCTGCTGAACACCAGCCTGGTCATTTAAGTGTTTGCGAATGTATGGACTGGAGGACTGGAACTCCTCACAGGCAGGCGCTGAACGGGACCATCGCGGTGGTCCCGGCAGGAGCCCGCGTTCCCCAGGGCTCTGCCCCAGCGCCTGCCGCCCGCCTGGGAGGGAGAGAAGGGGCCGGGAAAGCGGCTCCGAGGTGGAGCGGCGGGCGACCAGAGTCCCGGCCAGGAACTTGCAGCACAGCAGCTGCACCCGAGCAGGGGCGGTTTCGCTTCCCGCCCAGGTTCAGCTTTCTGGGAGCCGGGAGAGCCGCCTCGCCGGGCAGCTGGAGGCGGGCGGCGGCGGTAGATGCTGCTGTGGCCCTTGTTCTCGGGCTGATGTACCACTGCGGAGCAAAGCAAAGGCGGACAGGACTTTCCCTTCTCCCGCCCAGGGTTCGCCCCCGGTCGCCCCAATGCCGCTATGTCGGGGCGAGGCCCCGGCCCCTTCCCGCGGAGAGGGGTTCAAGGGCCCGAGGAGGAGGGGGCGAAGCGGCAGCGGCACCGCGGGCATCGCCTGCCCTCCTCCTCCAGCTGCCGGCCCCGGTACCCTCGGCTTTTCGCCGATCCCGGGAAGCCGGGCTGGGCCGGCGCTGGGGCCGGCGGGGTGTCCCGGGTCTCGGGAGGGGCCCGGCGGGCAAGAGGGGAATGAGTTGCGATCCCGGCACAGATAGGGAGCCGGGGGCGGATGCGGAGCGGTCGGTGGTTCGGCAGCACAGCCACGGGCGGGGCCTGGGGCAGCGCGGGGTCCCAGCGCTCCCGGT